>JAQBSW010000226.1:0-157500 GCA_029291075.1 Eudiplozoon nipponicum
AATCATTTAACTTTTCAATATCATTTGGGTTAGCATTTTCATTTAGATTAAATAAAATTAACTGCTTCTGTTTTCCAATCCGTGCAGAAACTTCATTGGATAAAATATTTAATATTTCTTCACCTGAAGAACTGCTTTTTGAAGATATATTTTCTTCTATGATTATTTCAGCTAACTCGATCCATCGCTTAACATCGACCCTTAATTTATCCAACTTATCATTTAACGCGATGGCCAATTTTTCAATTTTGGCGCTTAAGTTTTCATTTCTCATTTCTGCTAAATGTAATTTTGCTGAATATTTGCTAACATCTGACTCCAGCTTAAACATTTTATTTTTACTAGTGTTGTTCTCCTCCCTTAGCTCCTTCATGAAATTTTGGTGGTCCGTAATAAGTTTTTCAAATTAAGTATTCAAAAAAGTCGGAGCCATTTTAAACCGTGCGCGTCACCCAGATTTGTACAAGGTAATGTACAATACATCAACATCAGAATATTCGACTGTAATATCCCTGCGAACGTCATATCAATTTTGATATAATTATTATGATATAGGAAAATAAACAGTCTTATTAATTAATCGTATTTGTACAATAATTTATTATATAAATAGTTATAGATAGTTATTTTTGCACTGGCAGAACGCAACAACCGGAGGTTTCCAATAATTCTCTAATTTTAAAAGGATATCGGTTTTCTTTTTGTTTTTATTTTTAGATTCGAGTGATTTCTTGTCTGATTTCATCTCTAGGACAACACCTGGAATTTAATTACACAATTTTCTTGGAATTTTCCTACAGATAGAATAGAATAGAATATCTTTATTTGGATTCAAACAATACATGTTCCATTAAATAATAATATTAGAAAATGTACAATATAAAAAGATATCACATCACATAAATATGTGCAATTAGTCTCATTTAGATAAGTAAATCTCACTAGTTGTACTGTACAATATAACAACATCAGAAAGTTCTGCTGTAAAGACTGATAGATTCTTCATCAAAAATAGGGAAAATTAAGGTATAATTCGAATGTAACATTATGTAAAAAAAGAGAACCATGACTAGCAATTGATTTTATGTATTGTTGACTAACATGATGATATAATGCATAACATTTCAATTTTAATAATACAAAACTTGGAAGTAAAATCCCAAGAAGTTATGCCGCTGATAACAATTATCCTTGTCTTTTATTCAACCTTGAGGAAGTATTATCATAATGAAAATTAAAAAATATCAGCAGGATTATAGACTTTTTCTAGTTCAGTAGATAAAAATATAAAGACATCTTAGATGGAGGCGTTTCTCTAAGCCCAATTGGCAATTAATTGTAAATTTTGTAAATTTACGAAAAAGAGGATAACTTGCTCGCAACATTCCCGACCAAAGGAGGAGATATTGCCAAATGTCCAGATCTAGTTCCAAATTCATGACTTTCTTATTGGATTCATATAGGCAACAGTCCACTGGTTCAAATGGAAAACTTTTATGCAATAGCACATCCTCCGAAACCATAAAGTTTGCAGTGATACAAACTGTAATCTAGTGACGTAGATACCAGGGATCTATTCTTAGCTCACCCGATTTTCCCGTTTCTTATTCACATTATAATACCCATTCTTTTTCTTTCAATAATACCCATTCTTTTCCTCTTTTTATCGTAATCTACACTATATCAGCTTTTTCTATCTCCCTCCACCATGAACTAGATTTCATCGGCAGCCCCAATCTCCCCGTTCTTAACTCAAAAGCTTATCTCCAATCTTACTGACCTCCAGCAAAAAATGGCGCATTTCACAGGACTACTTGGGGCACTGACTGGCTACCTTTCGATCTCCACCTTACAGCCCTATCTAATGCGTCAGGCAGTTGAGTTTTTGAATGGTGTAGCTAGGGAAGTTTTCCTACGAAACCGCATCAAGCAAAACCTCTTTCTATGGACTCAACGAACTCCCCTCTCAAAGGCGATCTGGCCTCAGACCTCATCAGGCAACTTGGGGATAACTTCAGCCACCTTAAAAAGGTCTTTTTGGGAAAGGGTCGCGCCTTTGTTCTCTCCTCGCACAAAGAACTATCAGACGGTGAGCTTAGTCATCTCAAACTGCAATCGCTCCTATTATCGTGTGGCAAAGTTAAATTAAAGCACGACTGCTCACCTTATGTGTCGCCTGTCGTAGTAGTACCAAAGAGTGAACCAGCAACATTCAGAGTGTGCGGGGATTATCTTATTCTCAGAGACTCCAAATCATATACTGCACTCAGATTCACCGGAGGTGGCACTCACGAATATTATTATATGCCTTTTGGTCTCAAGAATGCCTCGCAAACCTTCCAACGCGTTATGGACGAAATACTAGATGGTTTACCTTTTGTAATTCCCTACTTAGACGACATCCTGGTATTCTCCAACTCAATGTCCGAACATGTACAGCATATTGATATTCTACTCACACGTTTAGCAGACTATGGCCTCCGACTTCAAGGCAACAAATGTGTCTTTGCACAAAAATCAATTGAATTCCTCGGTCATCAAATTTCCGAGAAAGGCATTACACCTATACCTGCTAAACTTTGTGCTATTCAAGATCTACAGCCTCCAAACACCGTTCGAGCATTACGACGATTCTTGGGCAAGATGAACTATTATTCTCGATTCTTACTCTGCCTTGCCAAGATCCTGGCACCTCTTCACAAATATCTCGTGCCAGAAAGCCATTTTGTCAAGAAATCACAACTGATTCAGCTCAACGGGGACGAAAGACAGGCTTACGAGGATGCCAAAAGGGCCATAAGCAAAGCGACCATGCTACATTCTCCTGATTGGTCTCAACCTTTTGAATTAATCATTGACGCATCCGACGTTGCCATAGGCGCAGTACTTTAACAGTCCATCAATGGCATACACCGAACTATCGCCTTCTACTCGCAAAACTACAACCTTGCGAGACGCGATATGATATGAAAGAGTTACTCGCAATCTATCGGTCGTTCCTACACTTCCACAACTATCTGGATGGCCGAAGTTCAATATCTACACCGACCACCTTCCTCTACTCCCGATGCTCAGAGGAAAGAAGGAGTATTTATATTCACGATGTGTCAACTCACAACTTACACAAATACACGAGTATGAATATGAAGTCACTCATGTCAAAGGATCAGAAAACGTGGGTGCAGATTCCTTAAGCCGTCCTACAGAACTCTGTGCTTCTATCCTGTGCCCTTCGCCTATAAGAACACAGGAATTGCAAGCAGCTCAGCAAGATGCTCCATCACATCGAACATTTGATGTCAATCGCCTAAAAACTTTTGATATTGATGGAACTCTGCTGCAGTGTGAAATAACTGGCGTGGGCCCTCGGCCGTTTATACCTGAAAAACTCCGTCACAAGATCTTCGAGGTTTACCATTCAATGACCCATCCATCTGGCAAAGCCTCAGTGGAAATTCTATTCAGAACGTATTTTTGGCCTGGCATGCGGCATAATGTCAAAAAGTGATCAAAGCAATGTCTAGAATGTCAGAAATGCAAAGTGACGAGACACACCAAAACGGCGCCACAAGTCATCCAAGTGCCCAAAGTCCGGTTCACGAACATACGCGTTGATCTGGTAACCTTACCTGCAGTGAACAATATACGATATCACAGTTAAATACTGTTTGTTGCGAAGAACTAATATATATGCAAGTATGTATTAGGGTTTGCAAACCTAGTAACAAATTAGTTCAGTTGTGACCAGAAGGATAAACCAAAGGCAGCATGAACGGAAAGTATAATCTCATGCACATTCGTTTCGTGCTTACTGGCGACTCATCAGTAGGAGCCGGTATTACGCCCTTTAACCACTATATATTTGGTAGAAGAATGTGGAATAATAGGTCGGTACAATCTCCTAGACGAATGTGTAAAGCTGTAATAGTGAAGCTAGCATAATCTAAAGTCAACGACAATGCGACTTCAATGCTAAATCACACTATATAATATGTATACCGAGTCTGTAAAGGATACTAACACTATGGCTATTGTGTTAGTAACTGATACCTTTTTTGAAATCGATGAGTACCGGATACTAACACTATGGTTTCCGAGTCGGTACATGATACCAACCTGATGGATTTAAATTTATGCTAAAGTTCACCCAAATTGAGAATTACAACAATTTCCGAACACCTGTTACTCCAGTTAAACCATACACTCTGGCCTTCATCGATATCAGTTATCACATTTCGCGGTAAGCATGACATCATTCAATTCAATATATTACAGTTAAATACTGTTTGTTGCGAAGAACTAATATATATGCAAGTATGTATTAGGTTTTGCGAACCTAGTAACAAATTAGTTCAGTTGTGACCAGAAGGATAAACCAAAGGCAGCATGAACGGAAAGTATAATCTCATGCACATTCGTTTCGTGCTTACTGGCGACTCATCAGTAGGAGCCGGTATTACGCCCTTTAACCACTATATATTTGGTAGAAAAATGTGGAATAATAGGACGGTACAATCTCCTAGACGAATGTATAAAGCTGTAATAGTGAAGCTAGCATAATCTAAAGTCAACGACAATGCGTCGAACAGTTCGCAGCGCTACTGAAATACTATGGTGCCAAACACTCCGTGACCGCGGCTTGCAATCCGAGAGCAAATGGTTTCGTCGAAAGGCCACACCGGGAACTGAAAGCAGCGCTCAAGGCTAGCCCAGAAGAAAATTGGCTTGCGGCTTTACCGAAAGTACTCCTATTAATGCGTACAAGACCTCGTGAGCCGATCAAATGTAGTTCCGCTGAAATGGTATTTGGCGAATGTCTACGGCTGCCTGGCGAACTAGTCCGATCACGCTCTGAAACTGCATTAACGATGAACGATCCGACATTTCTGTTTCCACTTCGCAGTTACCTACAGTATAACGCTCAGAATCGGCCGATCTGTCCTACACGTCAGCAACATGGTCCAATATATAAACGCAAAGATTTTGATAGCTGCAAATGGTTCTTCGTCAACAACGATATGGATAACAGGATTCTAGCCAAACCGAAGCGCGGTCCTTATCTTGTGTTAGATCGACGTCAGAATTACATTATTTTGGAGATTAATGGCAAAGCTGAAGCTGTCTCCAAACACAGATTATCCCCAGCCGAAGTTGATTCAAATGACTCACTGTTCCGCGATGTTGACCTATCAGGCGGCAAAGGAACGATAATTCCACCTCCAGACAGTTTGCTGACCACGGACTGACGCCCGACATCTCAACAACAACCGGGCCAACTGATGTCGTCACACCGCCGCGAGATATAGAGGAACCAGAATCAGTGTCGACAGAGCCAACATCAGTGGTTACACGTTACAGCAGATCCATAACACCCCCTGTAAGGTTAGCCCCCTGCATTGTATACTAATTTTCATTGTCGGGGTGGTGTATGTAACCCACGGCTCCGCGTTAAAACCCAACGGTGTTCAATTTTGACAAATAAAGTGCTCTTTAAGGTAGAATAATCTAACTCTGTTTTTACACAATATTTCTCTTAACTATGATTTTAGAATCAATCTCTGTCAGTTTCAAGCAGTTTTAATTCAGATTTCTTGAACTGCAATTTTAATTGTAATTAATAGGGTTTTGTTTAATAAATATACACATTCGCGCGCAATACGCAAGTAACATTCAGTGGATCTATGTGACTTAACATTCAAACACAGGATTTACTTGTTTAGCATGCCTTAACCATTTTTACACAACTACTTATAATTCAATTATGATTCTTCTAATCCATGCTTAAGGTGTTTCTCAATCATTTATCCAAAACCCTACAGTTCAGTGGGTGTATGTGATTTAACACTCAAGATCTAGCTTACAGTAGATTATTGCGACGAGGCAAAACTTGGATTTATATTTTGTGCTTATTGTGACTACATTTACACGATGTTCTTCTTTGCAAAATAACATTTTGAATAAAAAAAACGATTCTGTGCTGTGTCCTTCTCACGTCACACTTTGGGAAAGGGACATAGATTAATCATGAACGCGGATCGTAATAACAGCTACTAGAAATTACATAGGAGGATAACTTCGCACTAAGTAGATAACTAGCTCGCAGAACCTTTTACATTAGCTACAAAACCACCTACAATATAATTAGTATTCCATATGTAGCACTGTCGTATACACCAGAAAAAATTCTTTGTCAATGTGATCATGCCGTTTTTCGCGGTTTTTGATCTTTCGTCTCTAACACATAATCCGTCTAAATATGCTTTTTTCCCTGTGTTGTAGCAGTGCTACATTTACAATAAATGAGACATCCGTATTAAATTCAAAAGTAAAGGAAAAAAATTGCAAACTGGATTTATAAAATTTACCTGATTTTCGTTTTGACTAACAATGACCAAATATACTAATATCTGAGATGATTCTAGACGCATGGTGATATGTAGATGTTACAGGATGACAAAATGGATTAGACAATCTATTGAAATTAAATCTCGAGATGATATTATTAATGGAACAGCTGTTGAAATCGTGTTAGGTTCGATTTGTAATACAGAATTATCTAATGGTAGGTAAAGCCGGTTGTATGAATCAGATTTTGAAACTAGCTCCAGGAAATATTAACGAAATCGGATTAAGACTGGCTTGTTAGTGGGTTTATTATATAATAAATAGTTAATCATTTTTCAAATTTATAGTCCTTCTAAATTTCACCCTTCAACCTTTTGTTTATTTTTAAAACTTTTGGTAAGTTTAAAGCTTATTGAAAGGTTTCTATCTTCTTTCCCTATGTTGCTTATTCTTTCGTTAAATTATTTTTATATCTTTTTCTTGTCCAACCATAACATATTTCATTTTATTATTTAATTAAGCTTCTTATTTTATTGAATATGAATTTTTATGTCTTTCCTTCAGCTCATCTATTGAGATGAATCTGGTAATACAGCATTTTAAACATTAGGAATAAATAATAAAATCTGACGCTTGCAAAGGGTAAATTAATGTCTGTTGAGCACAGTTTCATTTAGATGGCTTTATATGTGAATTTATTATGTTTATTTTTTTTAGTTATATATATACAAACCTGCACATGTGTGACGTGCACTTCTTTAATGATATGACAATAACTGTTATTAAACAAGCTAATACTAAGTGCAACCTGAGAAGTTTGAGTGAAAATTCAAATCTGCCCTAACTACGTTTAATTAGATAATTGTGTTGATAAGAAATTCTATTCCCATCAATTAATCCAGAATCTCAAATTGAATTCTAAGCTCGGCATAGTTCTCAAGCATTTCTTAAATAAAATCCGACCGTCTTGTCAGCTACCGTAGCAAAACCCTTCGTTAGTGAAGCTTGTAATCTTAACTTTATCATGGATTTCACTTTACCCTTCAGAGATGCACACCGGAGCCTTTCCAAATATACTCAGTTTCGGTATCTTTAAGTGGTGGTTTTCTGCGTTTCTCGGTGAGGTAGTTCTCTATACTGTTTTGGTTCTGCTTTTCCATTTCGTCTTAACTAAATGCAGAAAGAGGTTAACCCTACCCGGACACCTTGTAATCTGTTTATATTCACAGTGTGCTATGCATTATTTGCGAAAAGCATCAGAATAATGGCGCGAGCGATTTTTTCTCGCTGAAAGTCTTTACTCTGACCAAGCAATTTGTATCTACCCATCGCCCTGCGATCTGACTGACACTAGATGTTCTTTATACGCGCTGTAAACCACAATCTTCTATCTGTATATTCTGAAGGTCATCTGAACTAATCCTGATCTGTTACATCATATATTATTCTGCAGACTTTTTTTTACCCGAGGTTCTTTCAGCTTGATCGCGTTATCCTACCCTTGAATTTTTCTTGCCAAATGAATATTTATGGACTTAAAAACATCCAATTTTACACGTAATCTGGCCAGTAATTTAGGTTTAAATCTCTAATTGATAACTTTATGTGAATAATTGAACCAGAATCCTTCGCGCGTGAGCGTTCATAAGATTCCGGTGGTAATTGACGCCCTATCTGGTCTTGATGTAAAAAAATTGCACTTTTGTTCTGCGCTTCCAATCAGATGTCTTCAGCAATATAAAGCATATAATAATTAAAATGCGTTGGATGTATTATATGCCATAAGACTGTCCCTAAGATCAACCACTTTTCTCCTACAATCCTATGGAAAAGCCATCCATGCTGCAATAAATTGATCTATCTAATCACAAATACTGTGAATTCTAAAAAGCAACTGAGCATCACCAATTCACTCCAAGTATTTTGCAGATTTGTACGTGCCAGACTGAGAACGTTTGAACTCACGTATTGCAAATTTTATAGAGACACTTATCCAATTTCTCAACGATAACCTCATCTATGCCAAGTTTGAGCCAAAATTTAGTTTGGTGATTTTCTTGCAATCAGTGTCTATTCTGGAGTTTGATGAGCTTGTCTAATAGGCTAAGCTCCGTAGCCACTCCATTCAGATACTTAGTTTCCTTCAAATAAAAAATAAAATTCTTAGTTAGCAAATTCATGATATGTTGATATTTACATCTTATTCAACCTTGAGCCCAAAGAGTTTAATCTAGTGAGTAAATTAACAGTCAATACAGAGTAATTGAATTAATCTTCCTTGACCTTCTCAATTCTGGTCGAGTGAGAATGTAGACTCGTTATATCCGTTGCATTTCTACTGATAAAAATCAAAATTATTGTTAGCATTGTATGGTAACTGTAAGATAACACTCAAAAGCAACCAAACAAGTCAAAACCCGTCATGGCAAAATATTAAACTGAAACTGAGCATCAACTAACAATAAAACACAAGAAAGAATTTAAACAAGAAACTTTCAGAATTTATAATAACAGTTTATTACAAATAATATTCGCTAAATTTCAAAGCATTTGTTTAAACTTCTGAATACTTTGTTGATTAATTTGCGTTTGATGAAATACTTCCATTACAAAATTATCTTAGTTTCAGTTTAGTATTATACAGTGCGGAGGACGCATATCCAAAAAAAATATTGACAATTTATTTATAAATTTAAACCACCGTTGCTTACTTCAACGAATATTATTTGTAAAGAACAATATTAAAATAATTTTGGAGCAATTTTTGTGTGAATCCTTTCGTACATCTTTCTTGTCAGATCATGCTTGGTTACAGATTTGTATTTAGCTTGATATTCGTAAGTCTCTCTGTGTTCGTTTTCCGTTTTGTATTGCTCTGCACCATGCAGCATCTTTATTTACATTGCAACATATACTATTCTGAATTGCTTTGCAGCTAATATAACTTTCATACTTATGGTCGAAATAAAACTTAATAAAACGAGATTGATTTATTTCTCATTGCTTTGAAGAGACTAGGCATAAATAATTTAATTATTCTCTTTTTTGTGATAAATATCTTTCTAGAGCAAACTCATGGGTTGCAGAGTTGCCGTCCTTCACACTAGCTCTTGCTGCTTTACAACCGGGAAATTATGATCACTTAATTTATTACCCGAGTCCATGCGGTCCTTATCCGTTTGGTTTTATCATACACAACATCAACAATATTTACCTAGGCCCTTAATATATCGTTTTCTATATCCTAATTCTGCTAATCTAGTAGTAGATGACCATTTCGGTAACTATTAATGAAAACGTTGAGGACACATAGAAAAGCTGACAAGACTAATAGATATCCGCATCTATTCTGGTACTCTAGCTATTCTAGGAATATATCAAAGCATGTTTTCAACACCTTCATCCGGGCCACCCAACAGTAACTCCTTATTTGGTCTATTTAAGTAACGTTGCAAAGTACTTTGGCTAGAGTTTAATCTAGAAAGATATACAGCACAAAAAAGTGTTATTAAATTAAACTTCCAGATCTTCCATATGGGGCTAAATGATAAATTCAACTCGTTATGTGTACTTAACCTTCCAGCAATAAAGATCAAAGAAAACAGTAGTGTGACTGCAGCCAAACGTAGCCGAATTGGTCTGTTGCACGTTTTAATAAAATAAAAAGGTTTAAACAGAAAAGGAAATGCCAGTTAATTATAATAAATAATATTATTATTATATTTATCATAATTATAAGAAGAAATATTTTTTTGGCAACAAAGGCTATCTGCACTGACAACTGAAAATAACAGAGTACAAATCAAATGCAGGATTATATAAAAGTCAGTGAAATAGTGAAAGACAATTTTTTCATTAAGGATGCAAATGGGGCAGGTTCAAGATAAGTAAGAAAAGTACTGAGTGTAACAGAACTCCACGTAGATGCCAAAACATAAGTTATTTTTAATAGAATAATACCGACTAAAATGATTATTTAAAAAACTACAGGAACTCGATTCAAATTAGAATACAGAAATTCAGATTAAAGCAGCATGCGCGCATCGTTTGTATGACATTCCATTTGATTAACTCACGATGCTGCAAGCAGCAAAATTTGTTATTCCGTATTCCGATGCAGATCCGTTACAGATAAATATAGGAGAGCCCAATTAATATTTTAAGGGATTATCAGCAGGCCTTAGTGACGCCGACAATGTGTGACTGAAACGGCTCAAGAACAATTTGCCGACATATTACGTAAATGAAAATTAAATTAAATTTACGTGGCACGAATTAAAAACAAGCGAAAATTGCCGTTAACCAATGGCGTGCGAGCTTTCGATTTAAGGCTGTTTAAGCACGGTGAATTTACCATGCCAGACAGTTATCGCGTTTGCCTTAGGCCGTGCGCTACGTGTGCGTACTGTCTGCTGTCGTCACCTATGGTGATTATTGGACTTGCTTCACACACATTAGCAATTTAATTCACGACAAACTTATGGCTGCACAATTATTGAGGCGGAGAAACATCTACTTATTTGACCTACACGTGTGCCAGTTAATACAGATCTTCAACAAGATTACTCAGCTACTCATTCGCCACTGATGTCAACACCACAACAGAAGGAACAATAACCCAGCCAACCAGAGCTGGTCTCAAGTGTCTAGGATTATTTCTGGACACTGTTACACTAACTAACTTTCTCGGCATTTGCCGGATAATGCAATGCCGGCCCTAATAAGGGCCCCCCATACAGTACACAATCTCAGCCATCATAGCTCCTAAATGACTTCGTAACTTCGTGCGGAATTTACTTGAATCTGGGGCGTTTTACAAAATTGGCGACTGCGCCAGGATACTGAGAACGGTACTTTATTGTTTTATTAGCAAATAACAAAACTTTTGTTATAAATTAAATCCACCGTGTTTTGTTTTCATTTTTTTTGAGAGTACAGTAAATTGACATTAGCATTTACCACGTTTTACTCTAGTCGTTAATCGTTCTAAAGTCGAGGTCTTGAGAGCAATTTTTGTTGGGAATTTTTTTGAGGGAAGATGTTCTATACAAACTTTTTCTCATAAAACTGTACAACTTGGTGATATCGTGTGCCAAAATGGAATGTGTACGCAGAATATTATTTTTTTGATTTTGTGAAAGTACAATATTGACTGTACTAAAGTGCAGATCTGTGACTTGTGATTTTGGGAAAAAACTAACTTCATCTGTGTTCTGAGCTCATTTAAAACCGATTCAACTGCGGAAGAATTTGTTTCAATTGTGGAAGCAGATTGCAGGTAAGCGTTTCGTTTAAAGTCTTTTTATAAATTTCATCTTGCTTATAAATTTATGCTTTTAAGATCCTGTAAGATTGTTAGAATGTCAGGTCCAATTTTAGATATTGATATTCCTGTTTGGGATGGAGATAGCGTAATATTCGTTAAGCGCGTAGACTCCGCTTTCTATCCGTTTCCAGATTATGACAGTCATCAAAACTGTCAAACGTTTTCGCTAAACTACCCTCAGAATTGCAGCGGCGGGTTTATCTGAAGCTTGAGGCCATTAGAAACTACCCAATTCCATTTTGGCGCTCCAAAATGAAGTAGAATCTTTGCTGAGTCCCACTGAATCTGAGCAGATAATAAATAAATATGCGCAGTTAGACATGCCAAACCTTGCCGAATTGGAATATTAAGGAGATGGTATAAAACCAATATTTCTGATCATGAGGCTAAGGTGGTTTTTATAAACAATCTTACACAATCACTAAAATTATTCGCCAGAAAGCTCCCCAACACCCTCTCTATAGGTGACTTATCTGAGAGAAGCGAGTTAGAATTTAGAGTTTTGTAACTTAGTTAAATTCGTCATCCTTTCATCCTTCCTCGCTGTATGATAGGATCTCCTCTTTAGAGAGGACAAAAGTGGACATGGCTATAGTTCTAAAGCAAAATCCAAGCTAAATCAGGGGAACGCTCGGCCAATTTTTTATCAAAAAACCTAATAACAGTAGGCGACCATCTAGATCCCGCAATATTTTAACAGATATGCCCCAAATAACTGTTGTTATAATCACCGTGAGTTTTTTCATTCATGTGAAGTCTGTCTCTACCGTTCGGAAGAATTTCAGAATGAATGCCATTTTCCACAGTTGACGGGAAAGACCATAGAAAAAGGCGCAGTGGAGCATCATGATCGGGAAACGTATGGCGCAGAAAGTATAAGACCGTACTTACTGCGCATCAACGCATAAACGACGCCACAAGAAAGCAATCACTTACAATCTGACACTCCTATTGACTCTTTTCATTCACACCGAATATGCCAAATAAATAGCCAAACTGACAATGTCAATCGCAATCACCAGTCTACTTGTTTGCATGACCAGGCCAAACAGCCCAACGAAATTCTGCATCTTCTTGATTTCAGAACTGGCGAAAAATTCATCGTAGACACAGGTGCAGCAGTGTCAGTACTCATGGATGATTCAATGGCCGAGATGTTGCTAGGCGTTCTACTCGTAACAGCCACAGAGTAGCCCATACCTGCATATGGCAGCCGGTATCGCACACTCAACCATGATTTACGGCGTAAATTTACTCACAAATTCATCGACACCAAGTTCTCACACAATATAATAGGCCTTGATTACCTTTTGAAATTTCGGCTCATTGTTGATCTTGCCAATCAAAAAATCATCGACTCCTCCACCGGGCTTGAGCAAAGTTTTTGGACACTTGCCTCCGAACGTTTGGAGTTACAGGTAATTCAGCCAACCCCAGTGCATCATTCAGCAGAAATATCAGCAACCTTTCGAGAACACAAGTCGTATTTCGATCTCAACAAATCAGAGCTACACAGACATTTCAAAGATTCACGGACAACATACTTCGCGATAACGCCGCTTACTGAATGTCATATCTCGATGACATAATTGTATTCAGTCCAGACTTAGAATCTCATGCCAAGCGTCTACAAAATATCCTCTCACACTTATCCGACCACGGTCTGAAGATCAACTGTGACAAGACGCAGATTGCAACTACATCGGTGAACTTCCTACGACATCGTATCACGCCACAACGTATTCAACCTTTGCCGTCAAATGCGAATTAATTCAGGAATATCAAGTCACCGAAGACTGTGAACGCGTTGCAGAAAATTTTGGGAGTTCTAATCTACTATCGCAAGTTCTTCCCGGCCTTTCAAGACAACTTTATCCTTTGTGCAGGCACCTGCGGAATCAAAAAGGACTTAGCAAGAATTCCATTTTTGCTTGTTCATCTTAAGACGAGAAATTACTTCGACTCGCCATCAACTCGATAGCAAATGCTAAAATGCTAACGCATCCAGATTTTTAACGACCAATTCTACTCACGACAGATGCTTCTGAATTCACTATTGGAGCCACGGAGTTCGAAAGTCTATCAGTTTCTACTCGCGTACTCTCCAACCAGTATAAACGAGATACGATACCTTCGGTCGAAAACTCCTCGCCATCCACGATGCCGTGCAACATTTTATCAGCATCATTGGAAGCAGCAGATTTGTTCTTTTCACAGATCATGCACCATTAGTTAGCGCACTTTGAAACGCGACTTCAATTATCGCCAAGTACCCTGCCAGAGTGGAAAAACAGTTTTCAGGTCTAAGCGAATGACAATTCGACATCTTTCATGTCAAGGGCGAACAAAACTTCATTGCAGATGCGCTGTTTAGGCCAGACATCCTGCTACAACCACTTTCGCTGTTGCCATTCACTATCAACTCCATTATACTCAGTGAACCTGCACTTACTCCATCCCTCCTTCAAATAGAACAGTGCGGTGACACTCACATTCAAAGATCAGTAGCCCATCACCCCACCAAGTACATACGCCGTCTCTGGAAAGGCTTACCAATTGTTTACTTCACGGGTACGCAACCCAACTAGCCAGTTCTGCCGACCAGCCTTCAGAGAAAGGTTTTTGACTCAATTCTCTCAATTTCTCACCCAGGAAGCAAAGCGACTGTTCGACTTCTCACAGATCGTTTTTGGGGTCACAGGCTTAGACAGAACGCTAAACGATGGGTCTCCGACCGTGCCATTTTCCAGAAAAACAAGATCACACGGCACACTTGTTCTAAGTTGCAATATTTCCGAACTACTTCTCGCCTAGCCATCGTCCACATCGACATAGTTCATTTGACAAAGGTTCAAAGTTTCAGCTATCTTCTAACTATGATTGATACGTTTACACTTTGGTCTGCTGCATTACCTCTTGGCACCATTTCTGCAGACGAATTAACTTACGGTTTTATCTCTGCATGGATATCCAATTTTGGTGTTTCCAATGAGTTCATCACTGTCAGAGGCACTTGCTTCTCATCGGATTGTTTCAAAACCACCTTGCGGTTCATTGGATGCACCTTACGCCAGACGACTGCCTACCATCCCCAATCTAACGGTATGGTAGAAAAAATGCATGAGGAACTCAAAGCTGCTTTAGCATCCTCGTCTATTAAGGGCAACTGGATCGATGCACTACCTTTAGTTCTGCTTGCCATGCGTTCCCGCACTCGTGAATCCATCAGAACATCTGTGTCACAACTCTTGTATGGCATGGATCTACGCCTGGCTAGTGTGTTACCACGTCTACTACCCACACAGGATGACCCACAAAACGAAGCTATCCGCCTTCGACTTCATTTCAGAAACATAACTGAACAGCAGGCGAGACATAGACCTCGTCCAATCTACGTTCACCCGCAGCTCCACATCTGCAACAGAGTACTCGTTTGCAGCGATACTGCTAGTGCACTACTACAACCAAAGTATCGCGGTCCTTACACGATTTTGCTCAGACAGCCAGAATACTTCATTATCATACAATGCGCGACACCTACATCAGTAAGCATAGGCAGGTTGAAACTGTTTATCGAAGCACCTGATCCTGGGAGCATTCAACCTTCTATACACGCCTCAGGCTCTATCATCCTACAATCTCAACTAAGCAATAGACAGCTTTGCATAATGCATAACTGATTATTTTTTTAAATTGTTTTTTCGTTATTCTACGTATCAAATTTGTAACTATGACACGCAACTAGACCTATGAATCCACACGATAAAATTTTTTTCGCAAACTTACTTTTCTCACGTGGTATAACCAACAGTTCTTAGCTAACAATTGTGTAGCATTTTTGAACAGTTCTTTGGTATTATGCCATTTCTGCGGCAATGTTCGAGTACATTTTTTGTCGTTACCTTTTGATTTTCATGTATACATTTTTACATTGTAACATATGGCTCACACCTGAGCTCACACTGCCTATTTTGGCATGACCAGCTTCTTAGAACTAATTCATTTGTGTAACAACACAAAGTAGTTATTAGCTTCATATCATGGTACTGGCCACTTTCAATGAATATCTGAATTTCATCAATTGCACAGTGGCCAGTCTACGAATATCATGACCACATCGTCGAGCACACACTAGCTCCTTTGGAATATTCAAACACATTGACGGCGATCCAGCCTGCCCAGGTTTTAAATTAAATCTGGCAACTTCAGTGGTAATCTACCTTTAAACATTACACTGCATTATTTTTTTACGCGGTATGACCGGCCACTACAGCTAACAATTTGTAGAGAAATTCCTACTGGTTATTTGGCATTATATCATTGTTGAAGCAACCAACAAGCATATTTAAGCCCAGTATTTATTATACATTTTTGATAGCTGTGGGCAGAATAAAAGCTAGTTGCTTAACTTGGTTCGAGATCTGCCATTCATTCCTTATCAGAGAAGAAAGTGATGTAAAGGTTCAAGAACAATTTGCCGACATATTGCGTAAACGAAAATCAAATTCAATTTACGCGGCACCAATTAAAAACAAGAGAAAATTGCCGTTAACCAATGGCGTGCGATTTTTAGATTTAAGGCTGTTTAAGCACGGTGAATTTACCATGCCAGTCAGTTATCGCGTTTGCCTTCTGCTGTGCGCTACGTGTGCGTGCTGTCTGCTGTCGTCACCTACGCTGATTATTGGACTTGCTTCACACACATTGGCAATTTCATTCACGTCAAACTTGTTGCTGCACAACTATTGAGGCGGAGCAACATCCATTTATTTGACCTTCACGTGTGCTACTTAATGAAGATCTTCAACGTGATTACTCAGCTACTCATTCGCCACTGATGTCAACGCCACAACAGAAGGAACAACAACCCAGTCAACCAAAGCTGGTCTCAAGTGTCTAGGAGTGTTTCTGGACACTACTACACTAACTAAATTTCTCGGAATTTGCCGGATAATCCAACACCGGCCTTAATAAGGCCCCCAAACGGTACACAAACTCAGCCATCCTGGCTCCTAACTGATTTTGTAACGTCGTACAGCACTCACTTGAATCTAGAACGTTTTATATGGCCACTAGTGATTTAGAGCACATGATACACAAATGTTTGACAAAATCGATTATATCTACATCTAGAAAGTGGGCGGAAAACGTCAAATGGTTGGACCTTAGCTACATTAACTGATATTTATCCTATTTATGTTTGAGTTGAGTAAAGTATAGCAACTGAACGATTGGTGATGTAATGGATCAAGGGCTAGAAGGGCCGCCAAAAACTATTACCATGGCATCAGAATATTTTAAAAGTTTGAATTTAGTTTTCTCCACCTGAAGCTGTGAAAGTACAAAATTAAAAAGCGATGGACTGAGTACTGATCTTAGCGTAACGCCAGAAAGGATAGATGCTGGATTTGTATAAATCGTTGACGTTAATATGGATAATAAAAATAATAGTAGAAATAATATTAATAATTATTATTATAACTATAATCATAATTATAATAGTAATAATAATAATAGACATATATGATAATAATGACGATAATAATTTTAATTTATCTATTTGCTTAATCATGATAAAGCGCAACAGCCGATGTGGTATCACTCGTGTATTTATATCATTTGGAATTGAGATCGGGTTTTTTTTTGTTTTATATTTACTAGATTTCTCGTCTAATCTTACTATTGTAAAATTTCTTGTCTTTGTAACTTTTTTTGTGTATTTATTTTATACCTGATTTTTTCTACATTTTTCACTTGCACGGATCGCTTGACTTTCCAATATCCCATAATTTATCACATTTCACTATTGTAATCGCCTTGACTGCAAGTATATGCCGTGCGCGTTACAAAGTAGTTAAAGGCCGTAGATAATGGATAGTACTTATTAGGGCAGGAATTTCATTCTCCTGCCAATTCCAAGAATGTTGAGTAGTGCTACAGTGTCTAGAAGTACTCCTAGACACTTGAGACCGGATCTAGTTGACTGATTGGTGTTTCTTCGTTATGGCATCGAAATCAAAGGGCGAGTAGCTGTGTGAAACTTCAGAATTATCCTGTTGAAGATCTGTGACAACACGGTGGAGGCTGGCACACGTAGAGGTCCAATAAATAGATGATCGATCCACATAACTATTTGTGCAACAACAAGATTGGCGTGACTGGAATCCAAGTGACTATGTGACACAGCGTAAGGTAAGTCAATAATTCAGTGTATGAAAACAGTCTGTATGACGTGAAACAGCAAGCACACGTAGTGCACAGTAGGAGATATCAACGTGCGAATGTCAAGCATAGTAAATGCACCGTGCTTATATAGTTTTGAAAACGAAATCACGCAAGCCATAGGTTAGCGGCAATTATCGCTTGTTTTAATTGTTGCCGCATAAATGAAATTTGAATTTTATTTAGGCAATATGTCGGTTAATTTTTCTGAGCCGTTACTCTATCACAAACTAGATCCTGCCGTAACTATAAAATCTCTATCCTCCTCGATATGAACAAAAAAGTTAAATGAAAGAGTGTTAGCACATTACTACATTAAACCACTGATCAAGCTAAAAGCTCTCATCCAGCGACTTTGAACCCTTCCCAAATAAGAGCCGACAACCATTGGTAGAGTAATCCTAATAAACGCCCATCGTTAATGTGAGGAAACACCGGTGACGTTTTACCTCTCGCCCCTTTCGTGCTGAGCCACTCTCGCTTAGAAAGGCTCTCGATAACAGCTCGCACGCACGATTACCCCACACAATACCCCACTGCGAAATAGCTTCCAACAAAAAACCTTCTTTTCTAGTTCCCAATGCTAGTCCAAAAATTACATACCCCCAGCCACGAACTCCAAAATTCAGCGAGCCACTGAATTATCCCCTGAAATATCCTCTTCTTCCAACCTGATGAACGAAACTCAAGACAAAGGAAGCATACCCTCTGAACTGGATTCGTCGCGAATTAAAACCATTCCCACTCCGTAATGTTGCATTATCCCGATTGTTTGAGATCTGTAAAGCGGTCTTCATACAGTTTTATAAACCCTGAACTCCAACACCCGCTTGAAAAAAGCGGGACTAAGAAAGTCCAGATTTAATATGAATGCTCAATTATCATCAAAAAGTGTACAATGACACTTAGCAGCGCCTGTTCACGCTCCGGTTGCCACTGTAGAACTCCTGCACGCTTTTCCTATCTAGTTTTATCATTTTTCCTCTGGATCTCTCATGGCAATATTTATAATCTACAGAATACTCACACCCAAAACCAATCATCTGCAGTAAATTTTATCATCAGACGAATAGGATATGTTTTTTCTTGTCGAAACTGGGATATCTTAAACCATACATTATAATAATCATTTCCTCATCAACGGATACTCCTTTTGCGAGGCCTTAATAAAGCAAGTTTGCTTCATTATTTTGTTTTGTAAAACTGGTGAGGAGGGATCAACTAAAGAAGGTTGTCGGTAACGGTAGCCGTAATCTATTGTTCAAGAAATAAAACAACAGGAATCATTACTGCGTAAGTCAAAAAAAAATCAGGAAATTGCAATTAATCCATTTTCACAAAAGTATTTTTCATTAAACGACAGAACTGTTATCCGAAGTGGTGGATTGGCTGCATATGTCTGGTCCTCCCTCATACCTAATTTTCTGACTAACTCTAACTCATTAGGACTGCAATTATTCACTTTTTGTCTATCGTTTAATAATATAAATAATAATAATAATAATAATAATAATAATAATAAATCTTAATTTGGCAACTAAAGTCATCTGGCCTGACAGATAAAATGTTGAAGATACAAATATAAAATAGAATTATGTAAAAGTGATTTACACAGTGGTTTGCAAAAGATTATGAGTAACGATAGCAATGGAGTAGGCACAACACTGACTCTTGTTCCTCTATCTCTCGTGGCGGCGGGACGGCGTCAGTTGGTTCTGTTGCTGGTGAAATGTCGGGCATCAGCTTGTGGTCAGCAAAACTTCTGGAGGTGGAACTATGGTCTCTTCGCCACTTGATATGTCAATATCGAGAAACAGCTGGCCATTATGCTGTGCTGCTTGCAATTCCTGAGTGCTTATAGGTGAAAGACGCAGGATAGAAGCGCAGAGGTCTGCTGGACGGCTTAGGGAGTCTGCAACCACGTTTTTCTGATCCTTTGACATGAGTGACCTCATATTCATATTCGTATATTCGTGTAAGTTGTGCGTTGACACATCGTGAATATAAATATTCTGTCTTTCCTCTGAGCATCGGGAGTAGAGGAAGGTGGTCGGTGTAGATCTTGTACTTTCGACCATCCAGACAGATGTGGAAATATAGGATCGACCAGTAAATTGCGAGTAACTCTTTCCCTAATTATTCATATCGCGTCTCGCGAGGTTGTAGTTTTTTCGAGTAGAACGCAATAGGTCGGTGTATGTCATTGATGGACTGTTGAAGTACTGCGCCTATGGCAACGTCGGATGCGTCAGTGATCAATTCAAAAGGATGAGACCAACCAGGAGAATTAAGAATCGTCGCTTTGCATAAGGCCCTTTTAGTTCATCTTGCCCAAGAATCGTCGAAATGCTCGAACGGTGTTTGGAGGCTGTAGATCTTGAGTAGCACGAACCTTAGCCAATATAGGTGTCATGCCTTACTCGGAAATTTGATGACCGAGGAATTCAATTGATTTTTGTGCAAAGACACATTTGTTGCCATGAAGTCGGAGGCCATAGTCTGCTAGACGTGCGAGTAGAATATCAATATGCCGTATATGTTCGGACATTGAGTTGGAGAATACCAGGATGTCGTCTAAGTAGGGAATTGCAAATGGTAGACCATCTAGTATTTCGTTGAAATGTTTGAGATGTGTTCTTAAGAACGAAAGGTATATATTTATATCCGTGTGTGCCACTTCCGGTGAATCTGACTGCAGTATAAGAAACGGAGTCTTTGTCCATACGTATTTGATAATAGGTTTTCACTAGGTCGAGTTTTGAATACACAGCATGACCAATAGCAGATCTGAGTAAGTCAGCTAGATTTGGCAGTAAGTTAGAATCAGGCTCTGTGCAATAATTGAGAATATGATAATCTTCGCACACTCTGAAAGTTTCGGGTTCACTCATTGGTACCACTACCACAGGCGACGCAAATGAAGAGCTGGATCGTGCACATATGCCTTGTTGGCGTAGCATGGCGAATTCTTGCTCGGCGGCCTTGTGCTTGTGTGATGCCAATGGACGTTCTCTGGGAGGATGAGGAAGTGGCTTCGGTAAGATGATGCAATGAACTGTGATGGCACGCTTCCTCTTGAGATCGGGCATGAAGGAGATAGGTTTGAAAATCTCTTCATGTCGCTTTAGAACATCGTCTAGTTGTTGTAAATGAGGAACTGGAGGAATTAGATGAATAAATGAGACTGTTTTGCCGCGAGTCGTTTGTTTGAGAGCTGATGATAGCAACTGATTGTCAGCAGTGAGTATCTCTCGTATTTGTTGACGTATAGTGAGGTCGAAATGTTCGAGAAAGGCTTGTCCAATGATATTTCTTTTCGTGTTGGCAATGATGAAAGGATACTTGAAGCATCGTCTTGAGATGGAGTACGAGATTGTGTGTACTCTTACACCAAACGTCGCTATACTTGAACCATTGGCGTAGGTAAGGTTGCTAGTGCTGATTGAGTGGGTTGGTTCAAAATAATTGTGGCAGAGTAAGCTGACGTCTGAACCAGTGTCTATGAGGAATAATTCGCCAGAGTTTGCGTCACGGATGAGGAAAGATGTTGATTCAGGCAAATGATGATGAGGCTGGTTGCAGTGTTTTGGGCGTTTAAAGCATTACTTGATTGGTGCCGTCGCTGTAAGGACAATTGTTTGACTGCGCTCTACCGCAAAAGCAACGTGCTTCGAGCCAGAAGACGTCGAGCGGCCAACAATCTTTGGGTGTACAGCCCCTACTGCCGCGGAGCAGGCTGACTCGGATGATTTTCTTACCCTCCATGAGCAAATTGTTGAAGGTGATCGCGTCTGTGCGCGGGAATCTGCAGCCATTTCTAAGGCAATAGCGCGTGGAGTGGCCATAGCTGCGATGATTCGGATACCACTTCGCCGGAAGCTCTGGAACTGTGGCACGGCATCTAGATGTCGACTTCTTCCTGCTGTTTTGTGACGGTGGTTGACGCTGGTCACACCTGCTCTGGTCGCGTCTAAAGTGGGAGCATCGACCGAGGCCGGATCTGGCCTGACGGTGAGGCTCTCGAGCAGGCTGATAAGGCGCTCATTGACGACAATAGTTTGGGCTGACGATGATGGATAGTGAGGCTCGGACAGGCGAGATGTGATGCCATCTAGATCTGAAGCAGGTAAGCTGCAGTGGTGTTCTTCCACCACTTGTCTAGACATACCGGGACTGCGTTGTTTTGCACTTCAACAGATTCGCGCAGGAATGTGGCCATTTCTTGCAGTGCCGGTGGAAGCTTCTGAATGAACAATCGCATCAATATTTCACTGAGTAGATTAAATTCAGTGGCTTTTAGCTCAATCTCTCTAAATAGATCGGAATGCGTGCAGCTAACTAGGGACATATGGCTCATCAATTCTGTAATCCTGTCTTCCCGATCTGGTTTGAGGCGCTGCTTGACGACGCATTGCAGTCTTTGTTATTGCTGCAGATATAGGCCCTTAGTGTATTGATGCAGGATATCTTTTTGTGGGTTGTCAACCAAGCCCTCAAAATGATGTGGCCTTTTTTTATATTGGATACCTTGGCCAATAAAGTAACATCGTCGATCCACTCGTCAAGGTAGTTCGGATTGAATTGGCATATTTTTTACTGGGTCCATGTGGTGGTGCTGGGCCCGCCACCGGGCTTCCTGTATTTCCAGAGCTGGACGTCATCTTGTGTGTATGTACGCTGTCGAGTACAGATGGCAGTGTCACATCGTCGTCACCCGTCATCGTGTGGCTGTCTTCGAGAATTGTGATTTCGAGAGAGTGGCCCGCAGTGTGTTTTGTGGTTCAGGATTTGTTTTCTTCTGTGTTTTCCCCGCTTTACCGGATTCACTCTTCCATGGCATTCACCCGAAGTGCTAGGGTTAACGGAAGGACTAGCGTCTGCTTTATATTCTCATAGACTAGAGTTGCTGATTAATTACTTATTGACTGTGAGTTCGACGAGACGGGGCACAATTTATGTAGGAGTTCTTGTGATTTATGTGTGAAGGCTAAGTCCAATTATCATACGTGTATTATGAACAAGGTTGCAAAGTAAATTAAAATTCACTGATAGTCAAAATTGACGTGATCTAGACGGCAACAAAATAAATTTTGTTAAAACGAAGTTAATACATAGGCACAAAAGCAGTCATAAAAAACACAATAAATAAATCCAGTATGTCTTAGCAGTGTACTTTCTGTTCATGGATAAGCGATTAAAATTACACAAAATATAAATCCTGGCTTTGAGCGTTTAATTACATAAATCCACTGCATGTTACCGGCGTATTACTCGCTGGTGTGTATTATTATTAAACAAAACCCTATTAATTACAAATAAAATTGCAGTTCAAGTAATCCCAATTAAAACTGCTTGATAATATTAAAGATTGTTTCTAAAATCACAGTTAAGGGAATGATTTCTAAAACCAGAATTCGTATATGTAGCCCTAAGGAAAACCGGATCTGATGAAATTGATATTTGTTGGGTTGTAACGCGGAGCCGCGCGTTACACATTCACCGAGAAGTATACAATATCAATTACCTTGGAAGTATTAAATAAGATGTGAGAGAAGCTCTGTTCTTGAGAGATGGAGGAATAACAGTGATTTAGGACGTTACCTAGCCCAGTCACAAAGCCATGTTGTTCACCCAATAGTACGAAACTGGTTCTCGATTTAATAAAAGTAGGTATTGCATTGAATGGTTTCTGTCTAGACCGGAACACTAACATGGTCTGACCGGTGTGATGTGTCTCTTATTTATAGGGAGCGAACGCTCGTCGTCAATCCCAGATTTCATAGTGTAATTCTAGTGAAAAATTGTGGATATTGGACGTTTTTAATAATGGTCTACTATTGTACAGGGCTGTAAACACTTGGAAGACAGTGTTAATCAAATAGCCAATTGATGCCATTCAAATAAAAAGACAGCTCTATAGAGATGTTTTTGCTACAATGGAGAGTGGTAGAAGGTTTCGAGAAAGAAGCAGCTACATTGGATATAACTGCGACAAGACCAGGCACTAGGCTTCCACTTTTTGTTGCATTTTTTATCATGAAGGATGGCCGAGTTTGCGCATAAGTTGTCTGGATAGTGGGTGGCAGCGGATATTTTGATGCTTTACAGTGTGTTGGTTTAAGCCCTGCGTTTGAAGTTATTATTCTACCACGGGTCGGCCACGAAATCGAGGTTTTACTGCCGAGATAGATATATTAGAGCCAACGAACACGTAATTAAGATTGGTAGATAGAGACAGCTCTCCCAAACCTAAGTGACTTGATAACACTGGGGAATGCTTTGGCGCATCATTAATAAAACTCACAACAGTAGAGCGTCTTCCCTAGAAATTTGTTTAACCAGTATACGTATCCTTGATTGTAGACAAGGTATGGATCGACAGCTGAATGACTGCAGTTTTATCCTTCATCCTTTGCAATGAGGCTTTGACAAACCTCAATTTGACCTTCCCTAAAAGGACTAAACAAGATTGTCAAATAAAAATTTCCTACTCGTCATTGTTGAGTCTATTGTTTTTTGTTAGTACGGAAGCTCGCCGTTCATTTGCCGAAATAATATTTAGGTTATAGAAGTTCTCACCAAGCATTATGACTAAATCTGCAGCCAGCACATCCTTAGAGGTTATTGGGAACGGAAAAAAATAAATAAATTTCCCTTACTATGGTTGCGTCGATTAACTCTTTTGCCACACCATTAAGCAGATTAACAGATTAACGCAATAATTGTGGCCGCAAAGTGTAATCAGAAGTAATTCCTCGTCTTCGGATGACCAACCAATGATGGAATTCTTGCTATGTTCTTTTCGATTCCGCAGGTGCCTGTACAAAGGATAAAGTTGTCTTGAAAGGCCCGGAAGAAACTTGCAATAGTAGTTTAGTACTCCCAGAATTTTCTGCAACTCGCTAACAGTCTTCGGTTGAATACCTTATGTCGTGATACGATGCTCCAAGGCACCCACGGATGTAGTTGTAATCTGCGTCTTGTCACAGTTGATCTTGAGTCCGTGGTTGGATAAGCGTGAGAGGACATTTCGTAGGTGCTTGGCATGAGATTCTAAGTCTGAACTGAATACTATAATGTCATCGAGATAAGACTTACAATAAGCAGAGTCGTCGCGAAGTATGATGTCCATGAATCTTTGAAAACTCTGTGTACCACACTTAAGTCCAAAACACATGTAAAGATATTCGAAATGGCCAAATGGAGTTATGACTGCTGTCTTTTCAATATCCTCTTGTGCTACGGGGATTTGATGGTAGGCTTGTCTGAGGTCAATCACTGAGAAGAAATTGCTGCCGTTGAATTTTTCATATAAGGTGTTAATATTTGGAATAGGATATGCATAAGATTTTGTCACTGAATTTAGCTTACGGTAATCTCTGCAGGCTCTGTACGATCCGTTTGATTTGGAGACTAAGTGCAGTGATGACGTCCATGAACTTTTCAATTGTCTGATGATTCCCTCTTCCAAAAGCCTTGACAATTCCCACTTGGGCAGCTTTCAGTTTTGCAGGGGCGAGTGGTCGCTTCTTGAGTGCAATAGGTTGTACTTCTGTGACGATATGGTGCATCGTGTTGGAGACTCGTAGTTCTGACTTGTTAAGATTGAAAAGCGACTTGTATTTTTGAAGAGCTGCTGATATCTCTGTTGAATAATGCACTGGGGTTGGCTGAATGACCTGTAACTTCAAACGCTCGGAGGCAAGTGTCCAAAAACTTTGATCAAGTTTGGTGGAGGGGTCGATGATATTTTGATTGGCAAGATCAACAATGAACCGAAATTTCAGAAGGAAATCGATGCTTATTATATTGTGTGAGACCTTGGCAATGATGAAGTTGTGAGAAAATTCATGCCGTAGACCTATGTTGAGTGTGCGATACCGGCAGCCATAGGTAGGTATGGGCTCGCCTGTAGCTGTTGCGAGTAGAACGCCTAGAGACATCTTGGCCATTGAATTACCCTTGAGAACTGAGACTGCTGTGCCTGTGTCTCCCATGAATTCTTCGCTAGTTATGCAATCAAGAAGGTGCAGAAGTTCGTTGGGCTGTTTGGCCGGCTTATGCAAACAAGCAGGCTGGTGATTACGACTGGCATTGTCCGTTTCGCTATTTATGTGGCAAATTCTGCGTGGACGAAAAGCGTCGACAGGAATGTTGGATTGTAAGTGATTTCTTCCTTGTGGCGCCGTTGATGCCGTTGATGTGCAGCAAGTAAACCATACCTTTTCCGATCCTGATTCACCACTGTGCCAGTGTTCTGTTGTCTTTCCCGTCAACTGTGTAAATTGACATTCATTCGGAAATTCTTCGGAACGCCAAAGACAGACTTGACATGAATAAAAAAACTTCTGGTGATTATAGCGCCAGTTCTTTGGGGCATATCTGTTAAAGGATTGCGGGGATCTCGATCGCCGCCTACCGTTATAATATGTTTTGTGCATGAAATTTGGTCAAGCATTCACCTGATTTAGCTCGGATTTTGCTATGGACAATCCTTCTAGAATTTTAGCCTTGTTCGCTACTGTCCTCTCTAAAGAAGAGAGTCTATCATCCTGCGGAGGCGGACAAAAGTATGACCAATTCAACTTAGGTTCCAAAACCCTAAACTCTAACTCACATCTCTCAGATAAATCATTAATAGAGAGAGTGTTGGGGAGCTGTCTGGCGAATAATTTTAGTGATTGTGGAAAATTGTTAATAAAAAAAACAGCCTCATGGTCAGAAATATTGGTTTTATACCAACGTTTCCGTAATTCCCTTTTAATCTCGATGGGGCCAAGGTTTGGCATGTCTAACTGCGCATATTTATTTATTATCTGTTCGGAATCTGTGGGACCCAGCAAGGATTCTACTTCATTTTTTAGGCACAAAATGGGATTAGATAGCTTCCTAATGACCTCAAGCTTTGGATAAATCTGTTGCTGCAATTCAGAAGGTAGTTTAGCAAAATCCTTTGATAGTTTTTTTTATGACAGTCATAATCTGGAAACGTTGGAAAGCGGAGTCTATGCGCATAAAGAATAGTTCGCTATCTCCATCCCAAACAGGAACATCAATATCTAAAATTAGACCTGACATTCTAATAATCTTACGGGATCTTAAAAGCATAAATTTATAAGAAAGATGAAAATGTATAAAAAGACTTTAAGCCAAACGCTTATCCACTAACAGCTTCCACAGTTGAAACAGAATCTTCCGCAGTTTAAACTGTCGAACAAGTCAGTTCTACTCTTTCGTACAGTCTATGTTTGTTCACAGATCACCAAGATTTACAGTTTTGTACGTAGGAAAATTGAATAGTAGACCTTCCTTCTAAAAACATATACTCAACAAAATTCCCCAGAAGACCACGACTTTAGAGAGATTAACAACCAGAGTAAAAACGTCTACGCAAATTTTAATTTATTTAATCTCCAATATATGAAAAAGAAACAGTCGATTTTATTTATACCAAAGGTTTTCTGATAACTAAATTACAGTACAGTACTTAGTATCCTGGCGAGGTCGTCAATTTTCTAAATGCCCCAGCTTCAAGTAAATGCCGTATGACGTTACAAAGTTATTTGGAGTGTCAGGAAGAGTGAGTTAGTACTGTTTGGGGGCCCTTAACCCGTTCTCTAGCAAATGCCGAGAAGGTCAGTTAGTGTAGCAGTGTCCAGAAGTACTCCTAGACACTTGAGACCAACTCTGGTTGACTTGGATTGTGGTTCCTTCTGTTGTGGCGTTGAAATCCCGCTGAGTAAACTCGTTAAAGTTCTGCAGTAACTGGCTCGTCTCACTAGTTGTGCAGCAACAAGATTGACGTGTGAAGCAAGCCCACAAAATCAGTGTAAGTGAAGATAACAGACAGCACGTCAGAGAAACGCACAGCAGAGGGCAAAATCGACAACTGACTTGCATGTTAAATTCACTGTGCTTAAATAGCCTTGATTGGCTACTTGCATACTATTGGTTTACTGCAAGTTTCAATTTTTCTCATTGGTGCAGCGTTAATTGAATTGAATTTAATTTACGCAATATGTCGGCGAATTGTTTTGTGTCGTTACAATACAAAAAATGATTTAAAAAACATATTTTCCATAAATAATTGTACTATTTCATTATAAATTATAATTGTTTAAGTCAATACGGTGGTTTAAATTTCTAACTTTGTTGTAATATTTTTGTCAAAGGAAATTCTACTTTTACAACATAATGTAACGACAAAAATAAATTGCCGACATATTGCGTAAATTAAATTCAATTCCATTTACGCTGCACCAATGAGATAAAAGCAAAACTTGCCGTTAACCGATAGTGTGCAAGGAGCCATATATTTCTATGACATGACTATTTAAGCACAGTAAATTTACCATGCAGTTCATTTGTCGCGTTTGCCTTCTGCTGTGCGTTACGTGTGCGTGCTTTCTGCTATCATCACCTACACTGATTTTTGGATTTGCTTCACCAACATTGGCTACATCAGTAACCCCAAATTTGTTGCTATACAACTAGAGAGACGAGCCAATTACTGCAGAACTTCAAAGAAGTTACCCATCGAGATTACAACGCCACAACATAAGGAACCACAACCCAAGTCAACCCGAGCTGGACGTCTTCACACTTACGGATCTTCTCGGCATTTGCAAGAGAATGCACGACTGGCCCTGTTAAGAGCCCCCTAACAGTACATAACTCTTTACTTTATGGCAATTTAACCGAGTTTGTAACGTTGTACAGCATTTGCTTGAAGCTGGGGCGTTTACAAAATTGGCAACCGCACCAGGATACTGAGTACTGTACTTTTTTGGTATAAATAAAATTGACTTTCTTTTTCATTTATTTGGGATAAAATAGATTAACATTTGCGTATACGTTTTCTTTACTCTGGTCATGGTCTTCTGGGAATTTTTTGGTATATATGTTTTCTTAAAGTCGTGGTCCTCTGGGAATTTTGTTGAGTATATATGTTCTCTCTTAAAGTCGTGGTCTTCTGGGAATTTTGCTGAGTATATATGTTCTCTCTAAAGTCGTAGACTTCTGGGGAATTTTTTTGTATATACTCTATTCAATTTTCCTACGTACAAAACTGCACCGTACGTACTCGACAGATTCAACTGCGGAAGATTTCAATTTGGGAAGCTGTTAATATCTAGGTACAAAAGTGTGACGTGTTTTGTGAAGGAACTAATTCTTCTGTGTTCTGCGCTCATTCAACTGCGGAAGATTCTCTTTCAACTGTGGAAACTGTTAGTGGGTAAGCGTTTCGTTAAAGTATATTTAATCATTTTGAATCTTGCTTATAAATTTATGCTTTTAAGATCTCGTAAGATTGTAAGAATGTCAGGTCCAATTTTAGATGTTAATGTTCCTGTTTGGGATGGAGATTGTGAACTATTCTTTATGCGCGTAGACTCCGTTTTCTCCCCGTTTCCAGATTATGACAGTCATCAAAAACTGTCAAAAGTTTTTGCTAAACTACCTTCTGAATTGCAGCGACGGATTTATCCTAGGCTTGAAACCTTTAGGAAGCTACCTAATCCCATTTTCGGCCTACAAAATGAAGTAGAATCCTTGCTTGAACCCATAGAAACTGAGCAAATAATAAATAAATACGCACAGATAGACATGCCAAACCTTGGCCCCATCGAGATTTTAAGGGAATTATGAAAACGTTGGTATAAAACCAATACTTCTGACCATTAGGCTAAGGTTTTTTTATTAACAATCTTCCACGAGCATTAAAACTAATCGCCAGACAGTTTCCCTACACACTCTCTATAGATGACTTATCTGAGAGATGTGAGTTAGAATATAGTGTTTTGGAACCCAAGGTGAATCCGTCATCCTTTTGTTCACCCCCGCAAGATGATAGGCACTCCTCTTTGGAGAGGACAATAGCGAACATGGTTAAAGTTCTAAAAGGATTGGCCATAACGAAATCCGAGCTAATTCAAGTGAATGCTCGACCCAAATTCATTCCTAAACCTAATAATAACGGTAGGCGGCGATCGAGTTCCCCGCAATCCTTTAAAAGATATGCCCTAAAGAACTGGTGCTATAACCACCAGAGGTTTTTTATTCAGGCCAAGTCTGTCTTTGTCGTTTCGAAGATTTTCCCAGTGAGTGTCAATTTCCACAGTTGACGGAAAGGGCAATAGAACACAGGAGCAAGGGTGCATCAGGATAAGGAAACGTCTGGCGCAGGAAGTAAAAGGCCTTACTTACTGCGCATCAAAGGCATCAATGGCGACTCAGGGGAAAAACCTATTACAATCCGACATCCCTGTCGACTCTTTTCGTCCACGCCGAAATTTCCACAAAGAGACCCAAACGGACAACGCCAGTCGCAATCATCAGCCTACTTGTTTGCATTACCCGGCCAAACAGCCCAACGAACGTCTGCGCCTTCTTGATTGCAGAACCGGCGAAGAATTCATCGTAGACACAGGTGGAGTAGTCTCAGTTCTCAAGGGTGATTCAATGGCCAAGATGTCTCTAGGCGTTCTACTTGCAACAGCTACGTGCGAGCCCATACCTACCTATGGCTGCCGGTATCGCACACTCAACATAGGTCTACGGCGTGAATTTTCTCACAACTTCAACGTTGCCAAGGTCTCACACAATATAATAAGCATCGATTTCCTTCTGAAATTTCGGCTCATTGTTGATCTTGCCAATCAAAATATTATCGACCCCTCCACCAAACTTGAGCAAGTTTTTGGACACTTGCCTCCGAGCGTTTGGAGTTACAGGTCATTCAGCCAACCCCAGTGCATTATTCAGCAGAAATATCAGCAGCTCTTCAAAAATACAAGTCGCTTTTCGATCTTAACAAGTCAGAGCTACGAGTCTCCAACACGATGCACCATATCGTCACAGAAGGACAACCTATTGCACTCAAAAAGCGACCACTGGCCCCTGCTAAACTGAAAGCTGCCCAAGAGGAATTTTCAAGGCTGTTGGAAGAGGGAATCATCAGACCATCGAAAAGTTCATGGGCGTCACCACTGCACTTAGTCTCTAAATCAAACGGATCGTACAGAGCCTGCGGAGACTACCGTAAGCTAAATTCAGTGACAAAATCTGATGCATATCGTATTCCAAATATTAACACTTTACTTGAAAAACTCAACGGCAGCAATTTCTTCTCAGTGATTGACCTCAGACAAGCCTACCATCATATCCCGGTAGCACCAGAGGATATAGAGAAAACTGCAGTCATCACTCCATTTGGCCATTTCGAATATCTTCACATGCCTTTTGGACTTAAGTGTGCTACTCAGACATTTCAAAGATTCATGGACAACATACTTCGCGACGACTCTGTTTATTGTATGTCATATCTCGATGACATTATGGTATTCAGTCCAGATCTAGAATCTCATGCGAAACATCTACGAAATGTCCTCTCGCGCTTATCAAACCACGGACTCAAGATCAACTGTGACAAGACGCAGATTGCAACTACATCCGTGGACTTCTTAGAGCATCGTATCACACCACAAGGTATCCCATCTTTGCCGTCAAAGGCGAATTCATTCAAGAATATCATGTCAACTAAGACTATTAGCGAGTTGCAGAAAATTCTGGGAGTACTAAACTACTATCGCAAGGTTATTCCGTACCTTTCAAGACAATTTTATATTTTGTGCAGGCACCTGCGGAATAGAAAAGGACTTAGCAAAAATTCCATCCTTACTTGGTCAACCGAAGACGAGGAATTATTTCGGCTCGCCATCAACTCGTTAGCAAATGCAACAATGCTAACGCATCCAGATTTTCAACGACCATTTCTACTCACGACAGATGCTTCTGAATTCGCTATTGGAGCCACTTTGGAGCAAGAGATCGACGGATTTCGGAAGCCTATCAAATTCTACTCGCGTTATCTCCAACCAGTAGAAACGAGATCTGACACCTTTGGTCGAGAACTCTTCGCCATCCACGACGCAGTGCGCCATTTTATCAGCATCATTGGCAGTAGTAGATTTGTTGTTTTCATAGATCATGCACCATTAGTTAGCGCACATCGAAACGCAACTTCAACTATAGATAAGTACCCTGCCAGAGTGGTAAGACAGCTTTCACGTTTAAGCGAATGGCAATTCGACATCTTTCACGTCAATGAGGAACAAAACTTCATTGCAGATGCCCTTTCCATGCCAGACGTATCGCTACAACCACCTTCGCCGTCGCCATTCACTTTCAACTCCGTCACACTCAGTGAACCTGCATTAACGCCATCCCTCCTGCGAACGGAACAACGCGGTGACATTCACATTCAAATATCGATAGCCCGTCACCCAATCAAGTTTATATGCCTTTTCTGGGAACGCTTACCAATTGTTTACTTCACGGGTACGCAGCCCAACAAGCCAGTTCTGCCGAGCAGCCTTCAGAGAAAAGTTTTGAACTCAATTCACTCAATTTCTCACCCAGGAAGTCAAGCGACTGCCCGACTTCTCACAGATTGTTTCTGGGGTCACAGACTTAGGCAGAACGCTAAATGAATGGGTCTCCGAATGTGCCATTTGCTTGAAAAATAAAATCACACGGCACACTCGTTCTAAGTTGCAACATTTTCGAACTACTTCTTGCCTAGCCATCGTCCACATCGACATAGTTCATCTGACAAAGGTTCAAGGTTTCAGCTACCTTCTAACTATGATTAATAGATTTACACAGTGGCCTGCGGCATTACCTCTTGGCACCATTTCTGCAGACGAAGTAACTAACGGTTTTATCTCTGCATGTATATCCAATTATGGTGTTCCCAATGAGGTCATCACGGACAGAGGCACTTGCTTCTCATCTGATCGTTTCAAAACCACCTTGCGGTACATGGGATGCATCTTACGCTAGACAACTGTCTACCATCCCCAAGATAACGGTATGGTAGAGAGAATGCATAGGGAACTCAAAGCTGCTTTAGCCTCCTCGTCCATTAATGGCAACTGGGTTGATGCACTACCTTTAGTTCTGCTTGCCATGCGTTCTCGTACTCGTGAATCCATTAAAACGTGTGCGTCACAACTCTTGTATGGCACGGATCTACGCCTGCCGAGTCAGCTCCCACGTCTACTACCCACACAGGATGACCCACAAGACGAAGCTACCCGCCTTAGTTTTCATTTCGGTAACATGTCTGAACAGCACCCGAGACATACGCCTCGTCCAGTATTGGTGCACCCGCAGCTCCACAGCTGCAAGAGAGTACTCATTCGCAACGTCACTGCTGTTGCACCACTACAGCCAAAGTATCGCGGTCCTTACCCAATTTTGCTCAGACAACCCAAATACTGCATTATTATGCAAGGCGCGACACCGACATCAGTAAGTATAGACATGTTGAAATCGTTTATCGAACCACCTGATTCTGAGAGTAGTCAACCTTCTACATACGTCTCAGGCTCCGTCTGCCCACAATCTCAATAGCCTGTTTTGCATAACGCGTAATTGATATTTTTTTAACATTAACTTTTTGTTATTCTAGGTATCAAAATCTTTTTAACCTTACGTTATTTTTCGCATTTATCTCACGTGACATAACCAGCTGTTCTTAGCTAACAATTGTGTAGCATTTTTAAACAGTTCTTTGGTATTATGCCATCTCTGAGCCAATGGTTGTGTACATATTTTTTATGCAGTTACCTTTGCTTTTAATGTATATATTTGTACATTGTAATGTATTTCTCACACATGACATCACACAGCCTATTTTCGTATGACCAGCTACTTAGAGCTACCGCTTTCGTGTAGTAACACCAAGCAGTTATCAGCTTCATATCATGGTACAGGCCACTTTCAATGCATATCTCAACTTCATCAATTGCACTCTACAAAAATCATGACCACAACGTCGAGCACACGCTTTAGCTCCTTTGGTCGTATATAAACACATTGACGACAATCCAGCCTGCCTAGGTTTTAACTTAAACCTGGCAACTTCAGTGACGATTTAGCTCGATATCCTCATACTGCGGCTCCCAAATCTTACACTGCTCTATTTTGCCTCACGCGGTATGAACGACCACTAGAGCTAACAATTTGTGTATCAATTCCTAGTGGTTATTTGGCATCATATCATTGTTGAAGCAATCAACAAGCATACTTAAACCCAGCATTTATGGTACATTATTTTTTTCCTTAACTTGGTTCGAACTATGTCATGCATTTCTTATCTAGCCTCGCAGAGTAGAATTTTTTTCAGAGAGGAAAGTGATGTAACAACACAAATAAATTGCCGACATATTGCGTAAATTAAATTCAATTCGATTTACGCTGCACCAATGAGAAAAAATCGAAACTTGCCGTTAACCAATAGTGTGCAAGTAGCCATATATTTCTATGGCATGGCTATTTAAGCACGGTAAGTTTACCATGCAGTTTAGTTGTCGCGTTTGCCTTCTACTGTGCGTTACGTGTGCGTGCTGTCTGCTGTCATAACCTACATTTATTTTTGGATTTGCGTCACCAACATTGGCAACATCACTAACGCCAGTCTTGTTGTTGTACAACTAGAGAGACGAGTCAATTACTGCAGAAATTCAACGAAGTTACCCATCGAGATTACAGCGCCACAACAGAAAGAGCCACAACCAAAGTCAACCCGAGCTGTGTAGAGGCTCCTAACCTATTCGTGTCTGAGAACCCCATAGATGTCAGATCGTGTGCAGTCCTATAGATTACAGTAAAATCTGATAAGCCTGTATTTACATTCACATCTGCTAAATTCATACCTGTCATGTCTTGCGCTATCTTGCTAGCGTCATCAAATTTAAGATGAGCTTCCATATCTATCGAATTTAATTATTAAATTGACACTTAATGTTAGGCAAATCGGGATGTGAAACCTTTCACGTTACAAAACACCCGAAGAAATAATCTGGAAAGAAATAGACGCGAAAAACATAATTATTAAATTACCTGTTCCAGAACGTTCCCAAATGCGTGCATCAATAAAAAATAGAAGACAGTGTTAGCAGGCGTATATTGTAGAAATCGATCAAATTTTAAATGAAGAAAAATGAAACAGTTGCAGCAGGCCGAGGAAGATACAACCAATCGAGGACAGTAATGCTCGAAAACTGAAAATGGCGCACAATTCAAAGTCAAGTATTTAAACAAAGAAAGTTCTGGAAAATGAATGAAAAATAATTCTTTTTAAATAAAATTCGTTTCAATCAGCCAAGGTGGTTTAAATTTATCAGTTAGTGTCACTTTAATTTTGGCGGAGGAATTATCTTCCTCCACATACACCACCTTCTCAAAAAAGAGACGGCTAGTAATAGACGTAATCATGATTCTTTGGCTGACGTTGCATTCTTCCAGAACGAATTGTACAAAATGGCGCCCCTGAAGTCAGCATGGCACCCGGTACCGTTAACATTGGTTCTTCCGTATCATCTGGTATTGCCAAACAGTTTTCATGTTGTGAACTGGTAGAATAAGATTTTGCTATATTAGACAACGCGTCTTCTGAGTTCTGCATTTCGTTATGTGCCTGTATGATGGGATTGCACACATCAGATTCTTCCATAGAACGGCGGTCATTCAACGCATCTGTTAATTCAGTCGTATCGTCTAACCAGATAAACTGGGGAATGCAACGATCCAACGTAACACAATAATCAATGCCATTTATCTATTTGATGACATTCTTGTCAGTCATCCTCTTGACCTTGTATGGTCCTTTATAAAATGGTGTTAGGTAGTTCTTCCTATTTTCATTAGTTATATACACATGCGAAGCCGATTTTAGATCAGAGGACACATAGCATTTGGTTTTTGCTTTTCTAGTCTTGGTCGGAGCTAAACGACACATCTTATCTCTAAGTGCTCCTACAAACCAATCTACATAACTAGAAGCCCAATCAAGACTACTTGGAGTTTCTATTAGAAGATCTCCAGGCCACCTTAATAGTTCTCCATAAACCAGTTCTGCTATTGAAGTACCTAATTGTGTCCAATATCTGTTGCGCATGGCGAGTAGTACTGTAGGAAGATCGTGTATCCAGCTTGTTGCACAAGTACACCTTAACGCAGCTTTCAGTTCACGATGCAGCTTTTCTACCATCCCATTTGCTCGTGGGTTGTACGCGCTAGTATGCAATACAGTTGTTCCCATGATGTTGAGAGATCTTACGAAAAGCTTGGACATAAATTGACTACCGCGATCACTAGTGACCTTTTCCGGAACACCATAACGCGATATCCAATTATGTAGAAACGCGAATAAGACTGCTTGCGCTGTCATGTCTTTTAAAATCGCCACTTCGAATTGACGACCAAAATCTATCTACCATAGTTAGCAAATATTTGTTACCCTTAACCTCGGTCATTTCAACAATATCTATGTGTACGTGTCTGAATCGTCCAATTGGTATCCCATTATTCTTTATCTCGGTTCTGGTATGTCTCCACACCTTACGCGTTTGACACTTGGCACAGGCTCTTACCCAACCTGTATGGCTTTAGACATGTGCGGCCATAAGTATCTGTCGTTGATCAATCCAATGGTTGCTTTAATGGATGGATGACCCATGCCATGTAACACTCGCATAATCTTGGCCCGTAACTCCAAAATCACATTTGGTCGCGGTTGATTTCTAGACGTTTCGCATAACAACCACTTGCCACTTATGAGCTTACGAACATATCCTGGCCTTTTGGACAAAACTAATGTAAAGGGATCCGATCCTTGCGCTTCCTCGATTTGACTAACTAAATCATGCATAGAATTATCTAAACTCTTCAACGGACCTTGAAATATCAGCTCGACATCAGCTTCATTCGGTCGGCTAATTGCATCGGCTACCACATTCTCCTTACCAGCAATATGAGACACAGTGAAATCGAACTCTGCTAACCGGGTTATTTTAGAATTTACTCTACGAGAGCAATTAAGCCTCGCTGTTTTATCAAGTATACTTATCAACGGCTTATGATTGGTCAATAACTTAAACTTATGACCGTCTAAGAAATGCTCGAAGTGTAGCACTGCGGCATACACTGCTAGAAGCTCTATTCCAAACGTATCATAACGTTTCTCTCGATCATTAAGCTTACGGCTATAAAACCCAATCGGTCTTACTACGTCCTGATCTCTTTGCTGTAGCACTGCCCCTAATGCAACATCTGAGGCATCTGTGATTAGCTCGAAAGGTTTTTCCCAATCTACAGGTGCTAATGTGGTTACGTCACTTAACATTTCCTTGGCCTTTTGGAAATTTTCTTGGTCTTCTGGATTCAAGTTTATAGGCCAAGATTTCTTGATCGTGCTCTTTTCAAGAGTGAGATGGCGTGTTAACGATCCAAGAATTCCGGCTAGACCTGGAATGAATCGACGGCAATAGCTGATCATGCCCAAGAACCTTCGCAACTGGCGTACGGTTCGGGGTTCCGTTACGTCCTTTATGGCTTGGATCTTATCTTCCAAAGGTTTAATTCCGTCTTTGGAAAGTATATGACCAAGGTATTTAACTGAAGAGCATCCGATGTTACTCTTATTAGGTTTGACCACTAACCCATATTCTTCCAGCCTGGTCAAAACCGTTTCCAAATGCTTACGATGTTCATCCCGTGAGCGACTAAAAATTATAATTTCGTCTATGTACACCCTTGCAAATGTACAATTATGAAGGATTTCTTCAGCCAAACGCTGAAATGTCTGACTGGCATTTTTCAAACCAAAAGCATTGGAAGAAATTCATGCGATCCCCCTCATGGAAATCTGACTGCGGTGAGTGGTATCGAACTTTCCTCCATTGGTATCAGATAGTACGCTTTATGGAGATCTAAAGTTGAATAAACCTCATATCCCATTATATCTCGGAGTAAAGTACTCTGGTTAGGAAGAGGATAAGAATCACCCTTCGTCACTGAGTTTAATAGACGATAATTCCCACAAACCCTCCATTGACCCGGTTCAGGTTTGGGAACTACCACTATTGGGGAAGCAAAATTGGAATTTAACTTTCTACAAATCCCCTCTTTACGCAATGGGTCAAAATTCGGACAAAGCAACCTGTTGCTTGTGTTGTGCCAATGGTTGAGTCTTTGGTGAACAAGGCAACGGAGCCACCAATTCTATCTGGTCTTCAAACCTATCCTTTTGGCACTGAAAGGTTGAAACACTGCTAGGTGCTTCTCGATTATATCGGCAAAGTCATGTGCGACTGATGGACGAGGTAAGAGGACTGTTCTAACTGCCGACGTGTTAGAATCAGTAGGTGTTGCTATCCCTACGCCTTCTGCGATAGTCCTAGCCTTGGGGTCTAATGTCAGCTTGAAATGTGTCAAGAAATCCATGCCAATGATATGGTCCTTGACATCGGCTACTAGAAAATTCCATTGGAAGGAAGATTTCTGGCCTAATGTTACCGACATTTCTTTCATCCCTTTCACTCCTATCGGACTACCGTTAGCGGCTCATAGTTGATAATCAAATGTGGGGCAATCTGCTTCCATCACGTCTGACCTAACTATGCTTACCTCAGAACCCGTATCGATGAGAAAATTTAATCCAGATAATTCATCTTTAATGATAAACTTGTTGTTGGACAATCCCTCTTGCCTTCTTCTTCGGTGCTAATTGATCTAGTCGCATCTTTTGCTTTGAATATGCCTTTTAATGGCATATCTGGGAGCCTTTGCAATGGAACCTCCCCTACGGCTCCTACTAGCGAGGGTTTTGTCCTTTTCCCGGTGATAGAATTTTCTCTACCGGTTTGGTGCTTCCTTTCCATATGGGTCCACCTAATCGCGGGTATATACAATTTCACCTTAGCACTTCGCACTGCATCTGTACTCGCAATGTGCCTTGCACCATCCGCATGGCCCTTCGAAACGTTGACGCGAGTGACTCCATCGACGTCTAGTGTACCTATCCTGACTCTGAAGTTGTGCCATGTCACTACGTAAACTAGCAACTTCTCTATATAAGAAACGCAAGGTTTCTTGTATAGTCAGGTTGTTTTCGGCATCTGCCCTGACTGGCTGCATCGTGACAGAATCTGCTATTACAGCATGTACTTGTCGTTCCTGCTGTTTATACACACCGTCTAACCCTCTGAGTTTTGTTGGCCAATCAATGCTCATAGTGTCAAATACTTCCAATGTGGTTCTAAGCCTAATTGGTAGCTCAGCTGTGAAAATGGAGTTGACTACATCTCTGGATATATTCAACCTGGAAGCTTTTGTGCAAAGGCGTTCATAAAATTTGGACGGTAATTGACGCCCCATTTTTTCTAAGCATAATAGTTCGCACATTTGCGCCGATCTTCCAGGCTGATATCTCTGTTGAATTTCAGCCATTAATAACTCAAATGCATTGTACGGCTTTTCTTCCACAGTTCTGTCTCTGAAATTTTTCAAGGCATTTCGGAAATTTTCAGGCAATGCCATCCATGCTGCAACAAATTTCTCCATTGGATTTACAATATTATAAGCACTAAATATCATTTGGGCATCTCCTACCCAACTTGAATGTTTTTCAGATTTGTACTGCGGTAGACTTAAAATTCTTGGACTGGCGTGGTCGCCAAATTTTGTAGAGGCCTCTAACCTATTCGTATCTGAGAACCCCATAGATGCTAGGTCGCTTGAAGTCCTAAAATTTACAGTAAAGTCTGATATGCGTGAACAACAGAATAATCAAATTACCTGTTCCAGAACTTCCTTCTATGTGCGCTTCAATAACAGAATATAAATCAATTATAGCAGAAATGTATTTTTAATATGTATCCGTTTTACTAGAGAAAAAATGTTAAAATTGCAGCAGACCAAAATATGTTATGACCAGTCGAGGTGCGAGACACTCAAAACCTGAAAATGGCGCACAATTCAAAGTCAAGTATTTAAACAAAGAATGTTATGGAAAATAAAAAGAAAAAATTCTTTTTAAATAAAATTCGTTACAATCAGCCATGGTGGTTTAAATATGTCAGTTAATGTTATTGTACATTTGGCGGAGAATTTATCTTCCTCCACATTGATGTCCAGCTGTGGAGGAAGATGATTCCTCCGCCAAAATTAATGTGACATTAACTGATAAATTTAAACTACCTTGGCTGATTGAAACGAATTTTATTTAAAAAGAATTTATTTATTTTTTTCCAGAACTTTCTTTGTTTAAATACTTGACTTTGAATTGTGCGCCATTTTCAGTTTTCGAGCATTACTGTTCTCGATTGGTTGTATCTTCCTCGACCTGCTGCAATTGTTTCATTTTTCTTCATTTAAAATTTGATCGATTTCTACAATATACGCCGGCTAACACTGTCTTCTATTTTTTACTGATGCACGTATTTGGGAACGTTCTGGAACAGTTAATTTAATAATTCTGTTTATCGCATCTATTTCTTTCCAGATTATTTGTTCGAGTGTTTTGTAACGTGAAAGGTTTCACATCCTTATTTGCCTAACAGTAAGTGTCATTTAATAATTAAATTCGATAGATATGGAAGCTCATCTTAAATTTGATGATGCTAGCAAGATAGCGCAAGACATGACAGGTATTAATTTAGCAGATGTGAATGAAAATACAAGCTTATCAGATTCTACTGTAAATTTTAGGACTTCAAGCGACCTAGCATCTATGGGGTTCTCAGATACGAATAGGTTAGAGGCCTCTACAAAATTTGGCGACCACGCCAGTCCAAGAATTTTAAGTCTACCGCAGTACAAATCTGAAAAACATTCAAGTTGGGTAGGAGATGCCCAAATGATATTTAGTGCTTATAATATTGTAAATCCAATGGAGAAATTTGTTGCAGCATGGATGACATTGCCTGAAAATTTCCGAAATGCCTTGGAAAATTTCAGAGACAGAACTGTGGAAGAAAAGCCGTACAATGCATTTGAGTTATTAATGGCTGAAATTCAACAGAGATATCAGCCTGAAAGATCGGCGCAAATTTGCGAACCATTACGCTTAGAAAAAATGGGGCGTCAATTACCGTCTAAATTTTATGAACGCCTTTGCATAAAAGCCTCCAGGTTGAATATATCTAGAGATGTAGTCAACTCCATTTTCACAGCTGAGCTACCAATTAGGCTTAGAACCACATTGGAAGTATTTGAAACTATGAGCATTGATTGGCCAACAAAACTCAGAGGGTTAGACGGTGTGTATAAACAGCAGGAACGACAAGTACATGCTGTAATAGCAGATTCTGTCACGATGCAGCCAGTCAGGGCAGATGCCGAAAACAACCTGACTATACAAGAAACCTTGCGTTTCTTATGTAGAGAAGTTGCTAGTTTACGTAGTGACATGGCACAACTTCAGAGTCAGGATGGATACACTAGACGTCGAGGGAGTCACTCGCGTCAACGCTTCGAAGGGCCATGCGGATGGTGTTAGGCACATTGCGAGTGCGGAGGCAGTGCGAATTGCTAAGGTGAAAATTGTATATCCTCGATTATGTGGACCCAAATAGAAAGGAATCACCAAACCGGTAGAGAGAATTCCATCACCGGGAAAAGGACAAACCCCCCGTTAGTAGGAGCCGTAGGGGAGGTTCCATTGCAAAGGCTCCCAGATATAGAATAGAATAGAATAGAATTGAATATCTTTATTTGGATTCAAACCACATGTTCCATCAAATAATAAAATTAGAAAATGTACAATATAAAAACATATCACATCACATAAATATGTGCAATTAGTTGTACTGTACAATTTATCAGCATCAGAAAGTTCGGTTATAAAGAGAGATAGATTCATCATCAAAAATAGAAAAATTTAATGTATTATTCGAGTGTAACATTATGCAAAAAGGGAACCATGACTAATAATTGATTGTATGTATTGTTGCTTAACATGATACGTAATGCATAACGTTTCAGTTTTAATAGTACAAAACTTGAAGATAGAATCTCGAGAAGTTATGCTGCTGAAAAACAATTAATCCTGTCTTTTATTTAACCATGAGAAAGTATTATCATAATCAAAATTAAAAATATCAGCAGAATTGAACACTTTTTCTAGTTCGGTAGATAAAAATTTAAAAGACATTTTAGTTGGAGGCGTTTCTCTAAGCCCCTTTGGCAATTGATTGTAAATTTTGTAAATTTTTGAAAAAGAGAGTAGCTTGCTCGCAACATTCCCACCATTTGTGGGTTGACTTGAATAGAATAGAATAGAAAATCTTTATTTGGATTCAAACCTTACATGTTCCATCAAATAATAAAAATAGAAAATGTACAATATAAAAACATATCACATCACATAAATATGTGCAATTAGTTGTACTGTACAATTTATCAGCATCAGAAAGTTCGGTTATAAAGAGTGATAGATTCATCATCAAAAATAGAAAAATTTAATGTATTTTTCGAATGTAACATTATGCAAAGAAGGGAACCATGACTAATAATTGATTGTATGTATTGTTGTTTAACATGATATGTAATGCATAACGTTTCAGTTTTAATAGTACAAAACTTGAAGATAGAATCTCGAGAAGTTATGCTGCTGAAAAACAATTAATCCTGTCTTTTATTTAACCACGAGAAAGTATTATCATAATCAAAATTAAAAATATCAGCAGGATTGAACACTTTTCTAGTTCGGTAGATAAAAATTTAAGAGACATTTTAGATGGAGGCGTTTCTCTAAGCCCCTTTGACAATTGATTGTAAATTTTGAAAATTTTTGAAAAGAGAATAGCTTGCTCGCAACATTCCCCACCAATGGTGGAGATATTGCAAAATGACCAGATCTAGTTCCAATTTCATGACTCTTTCTTATTGGATTCATATAAGCACCAGTCTACTGGATCAAATGGAAAACTTTTATGCAATAGCACATCCTCCGAAACCATAAAGGATGCAGTGATACAAACTGTAATCTATGCCTTTAAAAAGCATATTCAAAGCAAAAGATACGACTAGATCAATTAGCACCGAAGAAGAAGGCAAGAGAGTCAGATTCTTACTAAGCGGAGTTCTGGAAAACATTGCGGGATTGTCCGGCAACAAGTTCATCATTAAAGATGAATTATCTGGATTAAATTTTCTCATCGATACGGGTGCTGAGGTAAGCATAGTTAGGTCAGACGTGATGGAAGCAGATTGCCCCACATATGATTATCAACTATGGGCCGCTAACGGTAGTTCGATAGGAGTAAAAGGGATGAAAGAAATGTCGGTAACGTTAGGTCAGAAATCTTCCTTCCGATGGAATTTTCTCGTAGCCGATGTCAAGGACCATATCATTAGCATGGATTTCTTGACACATTTCAAGCGGACATTAGACCCCAAGGCTAGGACTATCACAGAAGGCGTAGGGATATCAACACCTACTGAGTCTAACCCATCGGCAGTTAGAACAGTGCTTTTACCTCGTCCAACAGTTGCACATGACTTTGCCGATATAATCGAGAAGCACCTAGCAGTGTTTCAACCTATCAGTGCCAAAAGGATTGGATTGAAGACAGTAGTACAATACCAAATAGAATTGGTGGCTGCGTTGCCTTGTTCACCAAATGCTAAACATTTGGCACAACACAAACAATAATTTGCTGTGTTAGAATTTTACCAATTGCCCAAAGAGTAGATTTCTAGGAGGTCAAATTTCAATTTTGCTTCTCCAATAGTTGCAGTTCCCAAACCTGAACCGGGACAAGAGAGAGTTTGTGGAAATTAGCGTCTATTAAACTCAGTAACTAAGGGTGATTCTAATCCTCTTCCTAACAAAAGTACTTTGCTCCGAGACATAATGGAATATGAGGTTTATTTAACTTTAGATCTCCAGAAAGCGTATTATCAGGTACCAATGGAGGAAAGTTCAATACCACTCACCGCAGTCAGATTTCCAGGAGGGGAATCGCACGAATTTCTTCGAATGCCTTTTGGTTTGAAAAATGCCAGTCAGACATTCCAGCGTTTGGCTAAAGAAATCCTTCAGAGTTGTCCATTTGCGAGGGTATATATAGACGACATAATAATTTTTAGTCGCTCACGAAATGAACATCGTACGCATTTGGAAACGGTTTTGACCAGGCTGAAACAATATGGATTAGTGGTCAAACCTAATAAGAGTAATATCGGTTGCTCTTCAGTTAAATACCTTGGTCATATACTTTCCAAAGGCGAAATTAAACCCTTGGAAGATACTATTCAAGCTATAAAGGACGTAATGGGATCCCGAACCGTACGCCAGTTGCGAAGGTTCTTGGGTATGATCAGCTATTATCGTCGATTCATTCCAGGTCTAGCTGGAATTCTTAGATTGTTAACAAGCCATCTCACTCGTGAAAAGAGCACGATCAAGAAGTCTTGGCCTATAAACTTGAGTCCAGAAGACCAAGAAAAATTTCAAAAGGCCAAGGAAATCTTAGGTGACATAACCACATTAGCACCTGTAGATTGGGATAAACCTTTCGAGCTAATCACAGACGCCTCAGATGTTGCATTAGGGGCAGTGCAACAACAAAGAGATCAGGACGTAGTAAGACCGATTGGGTTTTATAGCCGTAAGCTTAATGATCGAGAAAAACGTTATGATACGTTTGGCAAAGAGCTTCTAGCAGTGTATGCCGCAGTGCTACACTTCGAGCATTACTTAGACGGACATAATTTTAAGTTATTGACCGATCATAAGCCATTGATCAGCATACTTGGTAAAACAGCTAGGCTTAATTACTCTCGCAGAGTAAATTCCCAAATAACACGGTTAGCAGAGTTCGATTTCACAGTGTCTCATATTGCTGGTAAGGAGAATGTGGTAGCAGATGCACTTAGCCGACCGAATGAAGCTGATATCGAGCTGATATTTCAAGGTCCTTTGAAAAGTTTAGATGATTCAATGCATGATTTCGTTAGTCAGATCAAGGAAGCGCAAGGATCGGATCCCTTTACATTAGTTTTGTCCAAAAGACCAGGATATGTTCGTAAGCTCATAAGTGTTAAGTGGTTGTTATGCGAAACGTCTAGAAGTCAACCACGACCATATGTTCCGTTGGAGTTACGGGCCAAGATTATCCAAGTGTTACATGACATAATTCATCCATCCATTAAAGCCTACATTCGATTGATCAACGACAGATACGTATGGCCGCACAAGTCCAAAGACATACGGGTATGGGTAAGAGCCTGTGCCATGTGTCAAACGTGTAAGGTGTGGAGACATACCAGAACCGAGATAAAGAATAATGGGATACCAATTTTACGGTTCAGACACGTACACATAGACATTGTCGAGATGCCTAAGGTTAATGGGAACAAATATATACTAACTATGGTAGATAGGTTTAGTCGTCAATTCGAAGTGGCGATTTTAAAAGACAGGACAGCGCAAGAAGTCTTGTTCGCGTTTCTACATAATTGGATATCGCGTTATGGTGTTCCGGAAAAGGTTACTAGTGATCGTGGTAATCAATTTATGTCCGAGCTTTTCGTAAGATCCCTCAACATCATGGGAACCACTGTATTACATACTAGAGCGTAAAACCCACGAGCGAATAGGATGGTAGAAAAGCTGCATCGTGAACTGAAAGCTGCATTAAGGTGTACTAGTTGAACAAGCTGGATACACGATCTTATAGTACTACTCGCCATGCGCAACAGATCTAGGGCACAGTTAGGTACTTCCATAGCAGAACTGGTTTATGAAGAACCATTAAGGTTGCCTGGAGATCTTCTAATAGAAACTCCAAGTAGTCTTGATTGGGCTTCTAGTTATGTAAATTGGTTTGTAGGAGCACTTAGAGATAAGATGTGTCGTTTAGCTCCGACCAAGACTAGAAAAGCTAAAACCAAATGCTATGTGTCCTCTGATTTAAGATCGGCTTCGCATGTGTATATAACTAATGAAAATAGGAAGAACTGCCTAACACCGTTTTATGATGGACCATACAAGGTCAAGAGGATGACTGACAAGAATGTCATCATAGAAATAAATGGCATTGAGGATTGTGTTACGTTGAATCGTTGAATTCCCCAGTTTATCTGGATAGACGGTATGACTGAATTAACAGATGCGTTGAATGACCGTTCCATGGGCGAATCTGATGTGTGCAATCCCACCATACAGGCACATAATGAAATGCAGAACTCAGAAGACGCGTTGTCTAATATAGCAAAATCTTATTCTACCAGTTCACAGCATGAAAACTGTTTGACAATACCAGATGATATGGAAGAACCATTGAAAACGGTACCGGGCGAGATGACGACTTCAGGGGCGCCATTATGCACAACTCGTTCTGGAAGAGTGCCACGTCAGCCGAAGAATCACGATTACGTCTATTACTAGCCGTCTTTTTTTTGAGAAGGTGGTGTATGTGGAGAAAGATAAATCCTCCGCCAAATTTAAAATAATATTAACTGATAAATTTAAACCACCATGGCTGATTGTAACGAATTTTATTTAAAAAGAATTCTTTCTTTTATTTTCCAGAGCATTCTTCGTTTAAATACTTGACTTTGAATTGTGCGCCATTTTCAGTTTCCGAGTGTCACGCACCTCGACGGGTTGTATTATCTGTTAGTTTGCTGCAATTTTAACATTTTTTCTCTAGTAAAACGGATACTTATTAACAATATATTTCTGCTATAACTGTCTTATATTCTGTTATTGAAGCACACATAGAAGGGACGTTCTGGAACAGGTAATTTGATTATTCTGTTGTTCACGTATATCTCCTTCCAGATTATTTGTCCGGGAATTCAAGCGAGACAACCTTTGCATTCCGATTGCTTAACATTAAGTGTCTATTTAATTATTAAACTAACCAGACATGGAGACCGATATTAAATTTGAGGACACAAGTAGGTTAGTGTAGGATATTGCGGATTTGAATCTAGCAGATGCGAATGAAAATATAAGCATATCAGACTCTACTGTAAATTTTAGGACTTCAAGCGATCTGGCATCTATGGGGTTCTCAGATACGAATAGGTTAGAGGCCTCTACAGTCATTACACTTACGGACCTTCTCGGCATTTGCCAGAGAACGTACGATCAGCCCTGTTAAGGGCCCCCTTACAATACATAACTCTTTATTTTATGGCACTTTAACAGAGTTTGTAACGTCGTACGGTATTTACTTGAAGCTGGGGCGTTTACAATAATTTCATTTTAATCTGGTGCTGTTGAGGCCCCTAACCTATTCGAGTCTGAAAGCCCCATAGATGCCAGATCGCTTGAAGTACTAAAATTCACAGTAGAGTCTGATAGGCTTATATTATTATTTGTGTCTCCTAAGTTCAAGTCCGCAATGGCCTGCACTAACCTACTTGTGTCCTCAAATTTAAGATCTGTCTCCAGATCTATATGGTACAACAATTAATGTTCGGAAATCGAAATGCGAAAGTTGGACAGTATTACTCCTGAATAAATAATCTGGAAAGAAATATACGTGAACAACAGAAGAAATTAAATATACCTGTTCCAAGGCTTCACCTTCTCTATTATATTATATCAGAACAAAGGCAATTGATGGAGTGATATATTTGATGATGATGTAATCATTTACTAGAGAAATGTTAAAATGCAGCAGACCAAAATTACAATACCAGTCAAGGAGCGAGATACCCAAATACATGAAAAATTGCGCACAATTCAAAATCAAGTACTTAATCAAAGAATGTTCTGGAGAATAAAAAGAAAAAAATTCTTTTTAATTGAAATTCGATACAATCAGCCATAGTGGTTTAAATTTATCAGTCAATGTTATTTTACATAAGGCGGAGGATTTAACTTCCTCCAGTGCTATACGAATCTTCTAAAGGCCTAAACATATACCGTTAAAAATCCTCGTACATCTAACTAATGAAGTACATTAAATTTATGAAAATGCTATTGCTGGACAATTTGGATCTAATATTCGTTGATTATATGCGTTTGTTTGAAAAGTATTGTTCCTAATGCGGCTATTACCAAAGGAATATGGAAGGTGTGTTTTATTAATGTCTAAATTTATTAGATAATTTTTATTCGCAAGATGGATTAGAGGATTTCGATGATGAAGGAGAACAGCAAGAATTTGTTGCATGTGATGGGGAGGATGAAATTACTGCGGATTTGTGGCAGGAAGCTTGCTGGATAGTTATTAGTAGTTATTTCGACGAAAAAGGTCTTGTTAGACAGCAGTTAGATTCATTTGATGAATTCATCATGACATCTTTGCAAAAAATAGTTGAGGAATCACCTATTATCGAACTTAAAGCTGAAGCCCAGCATTTGGGCGGCATGTTAGATGCACCGGTAGGTAATTGAGATATACATTTTAGACTACTTATAGTCTCAAATTCGGTCAAATTTATTTAAGCAAAGCAACACATTGGGAAAGCGATGGATCCTCGGCTCCAATGATGCCTAATGACGCTAGATTAAGGAATCTAACGTATGCGGCTCCACTTTATGTTGATGTAACGAAGAAGTCGGATCGAAACGGAATAATTAAAGAAGATGTGATAGAAAAAATGTTTATCGGCAAAATACCTATTATGCTGAGGTCTCGTTATTGTCTACTTGCACTTATGAGTGATCGTGATTTAGCAGAACTTAATGAATGCCCTCTTGATCCAGGAGGCTATTTTATAATCAATGGCTCGGAAAAGGTATTGATCGCACAGGAAAAAATGGCGACAAACACAGTTTATGTTTTTCAGCAAAAAGATAGTAAATATGCATATAAGACCGAGATTCGTTCATGCATGGAGCACAGTTCACGACCGGCAAGTACACTTTGGGTGAATATGATGGCTCGCGGAGGCCAAGGTGGCAGCAAGGGTGCTACTATTGGCCAGCGTATAATTGCAATTTTGCCATACATCAAGCAGGAAATCCCCGTCCTTGTCGTATTCCGAGCACTTGGTTTTGTTGCGGATCGTGACATTCTAGAGCATATTATCTACGATTTCGAAGATTCAGAAATGAGAGAAATGATTAAACCATCACTGGATGATGCGTTCGTTATTCAAGAACAAAAAGTCGCCTTGAACTTCATTGGCTCGCGTGGTGCTCGACCTGGTGTTACGCGCGAGAAACGTATAAAATATGCGAAAGAAATTTTGCAGAAGGAAACGTTACCACATGTTGGCGTTTCAGACTTTTGTGAAACTCGAAAAGCTTATTTCTTGGGCTATATGGTTCATCGACTTCTTTTTGCTGCTCTAAAACGCCGTGATGTTGATGACCGCGATCACTACGGTAATAAGCGATTAGATCTGGCTGGTCCACTTCTTTCTTTTCTCTTCCGAGGATTGTTCCGTAATCTGACAAAAGAGATTCGCATGTATGCACAGAAATTTATTGATAAGGGGAAAGACTTTAATGTCAATCTTGCTGTGAGAAGTCAGATCATAACTGACGGGTTAAAGTATTCATTGGCTACGGGAAATTGGGGTGATCAGAAAAAAGCTGATCAAGCGCGCCCTGGCGTTTCACAGGTAAGCTATTATATTATTAAAACATTAACTAATGAAATATGATTCAGTTTAAGTACTAACATGCTTGCTTTTTACTTCTGGTCATCCCTTCTTTAACCCAAATTGAGCTTGCCAATCTCCCGAAAGTATTATTTAATAATAACTGATTACAAAAACAATCCAGTAAGTAATTGCAAAGAAAATATTATGTTTAAGAAGAATAAAACAATGCTATGTAATCATACAATAGCATATAATAATACATTTATTTGGCAACAAAGGCCAACAGGCCCGACATTTGAAATGATGAGGTACAAATAAAAAGTAGCATAGCTAAAGTTGAATGTAATTGTGACTAGCAAAGTGTATAACCATAGAGGAGGAGGGAGTTGAGAAAGAAAAGTCCTTTCATCACCTTTGTGATAAATCGTTGTGATGGCATGGAGATTCCATTGGACTAGGAAGGATCGACTAGATAAAAGAGAGTATGTACGCCAGTGTCGCGTGCAGGGATCATTGACTTCAGTTGAGCGAGAATGCGGCTGATGGAAAGCGTGGAGGAACCAGCGTCCGATGAATGCCATTGGAAATTATAAAGTTTAATATTCAATGCTTTTTAATGAGTATTTAGTTGAAAAAATATTCTCAATTTAAACTTTTCGTTAAATGATATAATTAACTGAAACGATAATCAATTTTCTTTTTGGTTTGCTATACAGCGTAGTTTGTCTAAATTGAGGCTGAGATGGTGTTTGTTGTTATTTTGAAATGATATTAGTATCGTTCAATCTACTACATTATTTTTTTGTTTATTTAAACGTTGCGGAATAATAATTAAATAAGAATTTATTTGGTGAATTTATTATCTTGTGGCTCCTGCGCAATTTAACCAAATTTTGACCAAATAAAGTACTTAATCGTCGTTAAAATGAACCTCGACGTAAGCTAACTAAAATAAATCTGTTGATTGAAATATAATTGAAAATATGCTTAATTTATTTTATGATAAGCTATTCAAAATTTCGCACTGGATGGACGAAGTGACGTAATAAAACTAAATGCGTTAATGTTACTTTCTTAGGAAATAATTGATAAGGTTTGTTCAGTCGTGAATGTGATTGTTCTTAATTTTCGCGTTTTTCTGATATTGCTGGACTATATGCACTATGTTTTCATATATAACACTAGATTTTCAGTGTTCTTCTGTTTAGTAAGATGAGTTTTGACAAGGGAAACGTGTTTAAATGGGTTTATAATACTTCTTTGAAAGTTTAAATTGATTTAGCTTATGGCATTTCTTAATTAGGTTTTGAATCGGCTAACATTCGCTTCAACATTGTCGCATTTGCGTCGCTTGAATTCGCCCATCGGGAGAGATGGAAAGTTGGCTCGCCCACGCCAACTGCATAATACTCTGTGGGGTATGATATGCCCAGCAGAAACGCCGGAGGGTGGTGCTGTAGGCCTTGTCAAAAATCTTGCACTAATGGCGTACATTTCCGTTGGAAGTCAGCCGTCTCCAATCCTTGAATTTCTTGAAGAGTGGAGTATGGAGAACTTGGAGGAGATTGCTCCATCTACAATAGGAAAGTAAGAAGAACATTTTTCTGCAAAGTTACCGTTGCAAGTTCGTTACATTACTTCTACAAGTTAGTTTTGTTTACCTTTGTGTATGGAGTAGGTATCAGATTGGTTGTCGGTTGAATTCATTGCATGTAGATTAGATCCACAGTTGAGGTTAATGCACATATTCTGGCTACATTGTTGGGGACCATATCTGTATAATTATACCTCTAAAACCTACTTCTGTGCTCTAGTAGATGCTTCAGTTGGATGTCTTCATTTACCGTGCTATTATGCCGTATTCCACGGAATGTAATTAAAAAGGCGACTGATGGCATTCAGTTAGTACCAGAACGTAATCGCCGGTAGATACTCACAGTGTGCTCTCGTCTGCATTTTTTACGATCTTAAACTGGTTTCGTGAAGGACAATTTCCATTTATATTTCATATATTTTTCCAAAATAAAACTCATTATGAGAGAGACCGATCACCATTGTTATTGGTACGCCATACATAATACATTTTTGATTCTATAATTCGAGTTAAATTTATTTATTCGAGATAGTTTTTGACTGACGATAGCAGGTGTCCATACAAAAAAATATAGCAACACAATACTTTTTGTGCCTGAATTGAATAACTTGTGCGATTACTACAAAATTTTTATGTAGTGGTATGTATAGAAAGAATATTTTTAAATCTTGTATACATTCCTATATACTGCTGAACCGTGGTCTCGCGATATATTCTATTGCCCTGCAGACCAGTCATTAAAAAACCAATAATTGTCGACCGTAGCATCCGATAATGCCTATCATGAAAAGATAAATAATAGCCAGTAATTATGTTGTAGTTATTCATTATTAAATGCACCATGGATTTTGACTATCCATATCTTATTTATGAAAATAAATGATTATTTATGGCATTTTTCCATGTTACAAGTTTCGGTTTCTAAACGCACCTTTATCTCTGGGCACAGATTTCATTATTCGCCGTCTGCCTAGCTTTATATTGATAATTTGGCATTTCTCAGTTCTGTGCGAATGACACTATCAAATGTGGAAAGTTATTCAGCTGATGGATTGCATGCGACCTAACACTGTTTGTTGTATCTTTCACTTGATCATGCCATGCCATATCATCACTAATCCAGAGTCACGTTTATAGGTAACACTGTGAGAATCTGATGGCAAACTGGATCCGATGACGAGGTAATTGGACACAATCACAAGAAATTTATCATATGCATTTTTTAGTATCGATACGTCTGTTCAAAATGGAATGCATAGGTCAATCGTGTTCTTGTTAATCCTACCCTCTAACTTCACATCAATTACATTAATAGTGAAAAGTTTCAAAGGTGTTGTGGCAGAATATATAAGCTTAACATTTAAGACAAGTGTGTGTTGTGATCACAAAATAAAAGTTGCTAGTTTTTATTAGTAAATATGTTGCTATTCAAATCTTACCGATAACTAAGAATCAGATACTGTTGAATTCACACATTCGAAACCTTTTTTAGTTACATTTTCATTTTTGACACTTATTCCAGTCATTAATATTATCTGTATCCATACTGGAGATAATCATGAATACATCATCATCATAATCATCATCATCATCATTCACAGTCATACAAAAACCAAAAGTGACTAATGTTTCACTGCCATATAACCATAAGTAGTACATGGTTAGATGTGGACTTTAAAAGAACACTGGGTCGACCATTCCTAGTGCGGTAACATAAATACACAAATGAATTTCTTATGCATTGATGTTCTATCACCAGATTTAAGATTCATTAGCTAAGTGGTGATGATCAGATCGAGAAAACTTTTGTTTCTCAGAATAAACGAATAAAACTGTATTGAGTAGAAGTATTGTCTTTTCGAACATTGACTTTATTCACTCAACGTGGTATTTCAGGATTTAATTTTGTCTTTATATTATGGCTTTTGTGGTATAACTTAGACATTGTATACTATACAAATGTGGTCCCTCCAAAGCCCACAAATTCTTATATGTGAGAACGTGATTTTTTGTAACCAAAACTGCTGCGGACACCGATCGAGCCAACGACAATTTCGTTCAGAGCCATATTTCTGAACTCTTCTAATGAATACTTTTGTGTGGAAGTATGTAATCCAGCTCAGGCATGGAATGCGACATAAATATCATCTTTCCATGCAATCATGATTTCTTCCTTTCAAGTATACCACCTAATTTCATAAGACCGAAACAAGCATTGCTATCTTAGACATGATATACGTAGACAAAATTTAGTTCATACATGACCAGAGGAATATGTATATATAAAAAAATCCTGTTTCTAATATTTTATGCAATATTGATTTCACGGATGGTGTGATTTGTGTGTTTTGTAATGATGGGTTTGGACAGTCGTGCTGAGTCGGTATGGTTTTAGTATGAATTTTTAAAGTCTAATTTCGAATAAGCTTATACCCTTCTTATATTTACTTATTTGTAGAACTTGTAAAATATTTGTGAACGGCTGCTGGGTTGGTATTCACAGTGCGCCTGACCATCTTATGGGAACATTGCGTAAATTGCGTCGCCAAGTTGACGTTATTGTTAGCGAAGTCAGCATTATACGAGATTATCGAGATCAAGAGATTCGTATTTATACGGACGCTGGGCGCATTTGTCGACCTCTGGTTATCGTCGAAAAAGGAAAACTTCTATTGAAGAGAAGTCATGTTGAACAGTTGAAAGATAGAGCTTACAACCGATACAGGTAAGTAGCTAATGAGGATAGATTTGATAATTTTAATTTTGGTTTAAAACGATTGCAAATGGGTGTCCTACTATCTTTAAAATAATTTTATCTTTCCATCTAAGAATTTATAAATGGTGAAATGCTGCTTTCACTGCGCATTTTTGAGTAAGGTTTGTGTAATCTGATGGTATTAATTTATAACACAGGTGCACTCGATGAATGAACAATATATGCCGTTTTTCAGCCTTTCGTATCATCATTGGCGACTGAACCTAACAGTTTTAGTAACATGTTTGCGTATTTTAATGCTTCGCTTGGCCATACTGGTAGTGCTTACATGCTGTTAGTTGCTCGTAGTAGGCAGGCTACTGGAAATAGTTCAGGCTGTCTCATTTTCAGTGTAAGAAAAAGCCATTTAGTGTTAATTTACAGCCACAACTAAGATTTTCATTGTTATGTAGATGTGAAGTATCGGTATATGGTGGTAATTTACCGCCATGCAGTAATTCAAAATTAGCCGCCCATGCCTTCGGTAAGGAACAACAAATCTCATTTATCATACGCGATTCTTGACGGTAATTTCTTTGATTATACTTTTGATAAAAAATAAGTTATATATAACTAATCAGTTTATTTAAATATAACATTTATTAGAAGTCCATATCGTGCAAAGTAAACAGGTTGGATGCAAGCAGCAATGGATCAGCAAGTATTATGTGGTACTTTACCGCAATATAACCATCTTGTTCACGGTTACATGTTGGCTTTAATAGGACACTTGATCGCTCAATGCTAACGAACCCACTGTGGTTCATTTTGGAATTCAAATGAAAAAATAATTGGTTGAAGAATTATTATGTTATAAAACTTATTTTGAGCTTTTGTACGGGATGTGTAGCACTAAGCTTGGATGTGGTTTGCTTAAATCCAGAAAGTAATCCTCAGACAGTTGTGAATATAGGGGACCTACCTTATCTGTCTTAGTCACAACAAATCAGGTAATTTTTAAAAATCTAGTGTCGAATTTTTTGTTCTTTTAAACATTATAGGGAACCGTCACACTCGGATATTGTGGTGTATTTTGTCAAATTGAGAAAAATAATTTACTTTAATTCACATTAACGTCCTGTTGAGGGGCATGGTACTTTTACTATATTGGCATAGATTTTTTTACATACACTGTGTGTCGGAGTTAGATATTTGTTTAATGCATGTCTGTATAACAAGATTTGATTATATGTACTTCGTTTATGTAATCTAAATATGGCATAAGATAGTAAATTCAAGTAATCTGATAAACCGGTTTATTCGTTATTAATTATACGTTAAAAGTAGTCAAAATTCTCGGGAATTGCGCTCAATCAGTTTTCTACTAACTAATTACTTTCGTTTGCTTTTTACGTAAAATTTCAACGTGCTATCCGCGATCTGCCATAGGTCACATGTCACCTGGCGATTTGATATTGAATTAAATTATAACGACAATATTTTTTATATAAATGTGGTCGGTATATATTTTTTTTAAATTGTATTTGCTAGCAGTTGCCACTTTTCTTTATCAAACAGCGATGAGTAGTAGTCTGAACTGCGGCGGTCAGGAAGAGCTTGATTCATTTGCGGGAAAAATAATCCTCTAGCCACCATCTGCCCCATACTGACAAAATAAATAGTTGGTATGAAACTGGAAAACTGCAAGCAATGCGCGGCTTCTGTAACGTAGGAAATGAGCAGCATGACTAAACTCTGCGGTTGCACTTTTGTCTCCTACTGTTAAGCTACATATAAAAGCGAATGTGATCTTGTGGATAAATTAATTTTGTCACATTCTGGAATGTTTAGATTGTATTAACTAGGTTTTTAATCATATATATATATATATATATATATATATATATATATATAATGCAACATAAACCAGCTAAGTTTCTTACAGCCATTACGAAATTTCATAAAAACGAATACCATTATGGACCCTTTCGAGCTCTCAGATGAACTGAATGGACAAAATATCCTACAAAACAAAACGGTCTCGCATGACGTCTCATCCTTATTTACGAATATTCCACTGGAAAAAAACGACGTTCTTTTGTGAACAGAATAAAAATGAGTTTCAAACTTTTCATATAGACCCCAATGAGGTCTTCATATTAGCATTTAAATTAAACGTGCAATTTTTATTTGAATCGAAATACTACCGTCAGATCAATTGTGTAGCTGTGGGAAGCTGCATTGCAACTCACCTGGCAGATGTATGCATGCACAATCTTGAACAAGCTAGCCTAAAAATTAAAATTGACCAGTACTCATCCTACAATGGGTATGTAGACAATATCTTACGGTTCATACCTGATGCAGCAAACCAAACCGAAATCCTCAAGCTAGCCAATGGATCCGATTCAGATATCCAATTTACGCTCGAAGTAGAGAAAAACAATAGCTTTCCCTTCTTGGATATCAAACTCTCTCGAGAAGAAAATGATGATTGGCCACTGACAGTACATAGAAAATAAAATTTCACTGGAGAATACACTCACTACAACAGCACTATGCCAAAATCTCACAAAAGAAACCTAGTTAACACTCTAGCAAACGTAATAAGGAAGATCTACTCTGAACACAAGATCGGGGAAGAAGTGGTCTACCCGAGAAAAAATTGCTAATGAACAACTACACAGAGCTGTTCATTGATGCCAACTTCAGATTCGTACTAGAGAGGATACCGCCAGGCAGATTTTCCTAAACTTACCATTTAGAGGAGACATACCGGTATCAAAAATTACACACCAGTTATATAGAATCACTAAGGAGAATTTTATCAGTTTTAAAGTTAATATTACATTCAGCACGCAGAGTATCATGAGGTTGGTTGCCAAAGATCAATTGCCATTTCTCTCCAAACCATTCGTGGTCTACAAATTCTCATGTATGTGCGGCAGAATATATGTTTTGGACGTACAAAGAAACAATTTGTCCACAGAATTCAGCAACATTTACGGGGGAAATGCTTATAAAAGGCTTGGCACCGTCAGGAAATTCAGCTGTTTCTGATAATATATGGGAAATGGGACACCCAGACAATTTGTCCAATGTCTCAATTCAACATAAAGCAAAGTCAGAAAAAAATATATATATATATATATATATATATATATATATATATATATATATATATATATATATATGTGTGTGTGTGTGTGTGTGTGTGTGAACTTAGTTTAGCATCGTTCGTGCACATTTATATATGCCGAATTTATTAAAAATGGAATTTTTTGTTAAAGGATACAAAGTTTTTAAACTGTGTCCAATTTTAAGACTAAAGGTGTACTAAAAACTATAACAGGTTTACTCGGATATCCCTTTCCTTTAAATCTGTAAATGTGATTTTCGTGTTATATAGACAATTAGAGGAGTTTACAACGGTGTAATGAAGTTTCAGTTGAAAATCTATTAAACAGGCGTGAGGAAACTGAAATCAAAATATCATACTTCTAGCATTAATCTTTTAATGCGCTTCGATTACAGTTTATTGTGGTATTGTTCGACTCGGTATCAGCAAATTTCTTTCAAGTCTTAATCGATTCATCTTGTTTTGAAAACCAATTGCATATGAAGACTTTTACTGGTGTACTTTTTTCCGATTTGTAATGTTCGCTTGCCGTTTTACTAAAGTTGGACAGATTTGGTGCTGAGTGGCGTTGTTGAATACATTGACACTATGGAGGAGGAGACGGTTATGATCGCCATGGGGCCCAGTGAAATGCAGGTGGCCGCCGACTACTGTAAGACGCACACGCACTGTGAAATTCATCCCAGCATGATATTGGGCATTTGTGCTAGCATTATTCCTTTCCCTGATCATAACCAGTCTCCTAGGAACACCTATCAAAGCGCTATGGGTAAACAGGCAATGGGTGTCTACATTAGCAATTTCCACACTCGAATGGATACGCTGGCCAACGTTCTTTACTATCCACAGAAGCCGCTCGTCACCACCAGATCCATGGAGTATTTACGGTTCAGAGAGTTGCCTGCAGGTTAGCTCGCTGTTGTAATAATTTTACTATTTGCACACATTGGTTGGTACGGCACGAAACGAATGTGCCTGAGATTATACTTTCCGTTCATGCTGCCTTTGTTTTATCCTTCTGGTCACAACTGAACTAATTTGTTACTAGGTTCGCAACACCTAATACGTACTTGCATATATATTAGTTCTTCGCAACAAACAGTATTTAACTGGCAAGCTGGATGTTTTATCCTGTGCTATGGTTAACTTGCAAAGTGTTTATTGTCAAGCATCATCTAGAACTAAAGTACCATTGTATTGTTTTAGCCTTAATAGTGAATTATTCCTATGATCCAACATGAGATAAACTTATTGTAACAGCTTACTCTCAAATTTTTCAGAATGATGCTAAAATCGTTATTAGGCTATTATTGTCCTATAATTGAATTATTTTACTGTACAATATGAGGTAAATTTTATCCATAACTTCGTATTTTCTGTGTAATGAAACTGCGCAAACAATCTGAATTTTTATTTTACTCTACTTGGAATGAACGATCTAGTGCTTTCTTACAGTTGACATAACCACAAAAAATACGAAATCCAATGAATCCATACTGCATCGTCATTTGCACAGGATAAAAAGGCTCCCCTTATCTGCCGAGTTGTGCAGAGTTTATAAGCGAAATCAAGCTACTTTTGACACCTTCATCTCCAATTCTTCCTGCAATTCTTCTCTTTCCTCTTCTCAACCTAAAAATAAAGCTCTTTTAGATGCCATGAATATGGTGGGTGTTGATCATATCACTGGACCCAATATCGGGTTGTTAAATATCTGAAATGGTTTGAATAATCTACCATTCATTAAACCTATATAAAGTTTTAACGTCAGCGAATTAAATGTGCGAACATTAAAGCAAAGTAGGATACAAAGAGGCTTACTACGTAAGTTGGATAATTTAAAATTCCCTATGTTTTGCGTATCCTAAATCAGAATGCAGGATACTACGACCATCACAAAACTGCATGCATCGACCTAATCTAGGCGTTATTGGCTTCGATGGGTTTTTTTAAATCCGGTCAATGAGGCATCAGTATTTAACTGAATAGATTCCTGTAAACAACCGGCTTTGTGCGGCAAACTTAAATGTATACACTAAAATCAATGTCAGAAATCTTAATCGGCGTTGTCTTTACGTTTTGTCTGCATGTTATCACCGACTGCAGCACAGACTGTGGAAAGGATGATTTTTACTTACACTGAAGTTTTCTATCAAATAGATCAAGAAGTTTTGGTTGTTGGTGATGAAAATGCTCAAGTTGGTCGTTTAAGTAGCGCACAATTTCATTTAGGCTTCAGGTACATTTTAAGCTCCGTGTGCAACGATAATTGTGAACAGATATATTTTAAATTTGATAGCGGAGTGCCAGCTTCTTTTTACCCAATGCCGCGTTTGCGTACGCGGGTTGTAGCTTTGCACTAAGAGTTTCACAAAGATACGATTTATCACAATTTCCACGTAAAGTTGCAACCCTGGATGATTTAATTCTTCCGGAGCGTTAACTAATATTTTTCGTACTTTATGGAATTGATGAGATTGTGACCATTGCTTCGATTGATCGACCGTCTTTCAGCTCTTCAAAATGGGAATAATCATTCTTGTGATAATCATCGTTTTATAAGGTTGATTCAAGTCGTTTTTGGCGATTTGCTTCGATTATGTTGCGAAAACTCAGCGCTTCGTGTAAATCAAATACTAGGGAAGGCGCAACTTTATTACCATTGAGACTGGGTTGTATTGATATTATTATTAGCATAAGGCAAGTTCTTGTACAGGATATGTATACCGCTTCACATAATAGCCGTCTTTTCACTCCGCGGATCGTATTATATATTTTGTAGCTAGGTCGAACGTCCAGAAACTTTGTGAATATTATGCGCGCTCTCTACACAAACACTTCTGGTCGATTTAAGATATGCAATGGTTTAACACCCAACAATACTACCAACAGTGTTCGTAAATGCTATCGTCTTTCGTTATTTTGATTTAATTTTGTAATAGAGGTAGTTATGAACAGTGCTCTTCCGTACGTACAGGATTCATGTGTCGATGTTCTCCCCTGGCGATAGATCAGTCGAGTTTGACTGCAGACGATATTTTATTATTATTCGCACAATCGGGATTCTATTCCGGCCACCTTGAATGTATTAACAATCGCTTCGTCTATTGGTTCGAAATTCGCACACACTGCGTGTAGGATCACTCGGCGCTTTCTCGAACTGCGCGATTGTAAAGTGTTGTTAAGGACGTATTTGATTGGTTTTCTTATCTCAGCGGCTTTATCAATAACACAGGCAATAATTCCGATGAGGTATGAGAATCGCGAAAACAAGAGTTACTTTCAACCACCTTCGCCATTTATAGAGAAAGGCGAGTAATTCTCACTACCTTAATGTTCGTGTGTACAATGAATCTGTCCGTGCAGTTCTATCATACACTTATAAGTATTGGATCTTTAGAGTTGATGATTTTAGACACATGCGGGCATTAAACTACTGTTGCTTGGGAAGCATAGCATACAGATTACTGCCAACGAATAACCGACGCTGACATTCGTAGGTGTATTTTTGGATCGGCCTAAAAGTGGTCCTCGTTAGACAAACTACTACAACTTCATCAACTGCGTTGGCTCGGTCACGTTTTGCATGTCTTATGTACGATTGCCCAGTAAGGCATTATTCACGTTAGAAACAAGTTAGACAATTTTGACATAATGGAAAACGCTAAAGTCAACTACATTACCTTAGGGAACTCGCTTGTCTGCGACAACATACGAATTATATTCCTTGTTTAGAAACCATGCGCGATGTGGCATTGTGTCGAGCTCATTGAAGCTCTTGTTGCAGATTTCTACTAAAATCTTCGTTACTTTCTTTTCTTAGTTGTTCAGAGTTAGCTATGGGGATTAGTTGTATTTATAACGTGATTGTGTGAAAGCCGCAAGGAAGTTGTATTTCAGATTTTGTCTTGCAATAAATCTGACTTGGTGTTGTTTAGATATTTAGCTTACCTTACCTGTTTGTTTTATCTAAGTAAGTATATTAATATTAACTAGATCTCTATCATAAATCACTCTCCTTTTAAAAAAAATGTTTTGTAATTTTTATTGTTGGTTTTTTGCTTTTTTATTTTTTTTCTCTCGTAGTTATATGAAAATGATACATAAGTTACTAACGACTTTTGTATTGCTGCCCGTGCTTATAAGCTTATGTTTTTTAGAGTTTCATAAATCCTGGAAGTATACAGTACGACTTATTTCATGTTATGTATGCATTTTAAGCGTACTTTCTATTTGATGACTTTACGGTTTTCGTTCCTACAAGGCATAAATGCTATCGTGGCAATCGCAACATACACTGGATACAATCAAGAAGATTCTGTCGTTCTAAACGAAAGTGCTATTCATCGAGGATTCTTCCGATCTGAATTCTACCGTACCTACAAAGATTCTGAATCTAGGCATGGAATGGGCCAAGAGGAAGTGTTTGAAAAACCTGTTTACACGCAAGTGCAAGGCATGCGACATGCTATCTATGATAAACTGGACGATGATGGTTTGATTGCGCCGGGAACAAGAGTAAGTCCGAGATTGTTTTACTTTTTTTCTCATTTTTGTATATACACGAAATCTAATGGTTCGGTGAAAATTCTGCTACTCTTTCTCTTTTTTTTGGAATTTTGTACATCGTATCGTTGAATCAATACTTTTCCTACCTGACAACAATGGCTACTTTTGTTTCTAGTGTTATTTCAGGCAAGCTAATTATATAATTAAACTATCATTGATTGCGCTATTCGTAATTAAAATGATTAAAATCGAGCTTGCGAGCTTGATATACGAACCAAACCCATTATATATAAATTTGTAAGTATAAATTAAGCATCGTGTACTTTCGAAAATACAATTCATTCAGTCGAACAGGTTCGTCCTTGTTGGGGACTTCACGTACTGTCCTGAATTTTCCGCATGCAGGGCTCGAACTTGGGCACGTCTGCTTCGGAGTCTATAGTTAATTGCTGAGCCATCCTAATGCACAATACACATATAACCATGACAAGTACAACTTACAATAATTACATACTGCATCGGCCGTCGCGCAGTACAAAAAGGGTCGCCTTATCTGCTGGGCCGTGCAGGGTGGATAAGCGAAAACAGGCTACTGCAGGCAACTCTATCTCCGATTCTGCCTCCTTTCCTTCCCCTTCCTCTTCTCCATCTAACAATAACACTCTTTTAGATACTATAAATATGGTTGGTTTAGATCATAACACTGAGCCCAATACCAGGTTGCCAAATATCGAAAATGGTTCTAGTAGACGATCATTCATTAAACCTAAGTTAGGTTTTAACGTAGGCGCATTTAATGTGCGAACATTAAAACAACTTGGACAGCAAGAATCTCTTGCTCGTACGTTGGATAAATTAGAAATCGACATATGTTGCGTATCTGAAACCAGAATACAGGATCCTACATGTATTACAGAACTAGTTGCACCATCCCTATCTAAGCGTTATTGGCTTCGAACATCTGGTTCCACAGAGTCCTCTCAAGCCGGTAAATGGGGCGTTGGTATTGCCCTTAGCGCGCGAGCTGAAGCTTGCTTAATTGAATGGATCCCTTTAAATAGTCGATTGTGTGCGGCACGTTTAAATACATCTACTAAAATCAAAGCAAAAAACCGTTATCATCGTTGCCTCTTCGTTGTATCTGCATATGCTCCTACCGATTGCAGCACAGAAAAAAAGCAAGGACGCTTTTTACTCCGAATTAAGCTCCTTACTAAGTAAAGCACGAAGTTCGGATATAGTCCTGGTTATGGGTGATATGAATGCTCAAGTTGGTCGCTTAAGTAACACAGAATTTCATTTAGGTGGAAGATACACTCTAAGCTCGACTCGCAATGATAATGGTGAACGGCTTTTGGATAGCTGCGCTGAACATAGACTATATTTAAGTAGTACAAATTTCAGACGTAGTGTTAAACGTTGTGCTACATGGCGTCCTCCAGCACCCGGACAACGGTGGACTCAAATAGATCATGTAGCAATTAGTTATAGATGGCGTGGTTGCATCCAGGATTGTCGCTCTTTTTGGAACACTTATGTCGACTCGGACCATGCACTTATCCGTTGTAGATTTGCTCTAAAATTTTCCGGGCAAATAATTAAGAATAAACCCCAAATTGATGTAGGCAAACTCGAACAACCGTCCTTCCGACAAAACTATGAAAATATTCTAAAGGCTAATCTAACTGGTCTGAATAGCGAAAATCCGAATATACTTTGGTCCAAGATAAGTTCCACTATGCACAATGCAGGTACTACTGTATGTGGCATAGCAGGCCCCCGTAGAAATAATCACTGGCTCTCTGTAAAATCTATGGAGATACTCGAAATAAGGCGCCAAATTCCACCTGGCTCGATTCATAATAATACCCGTCGCAATATAAGACGCCAACTTAAGCGCAGTCTAAAAGGCGATCTCGAAAACTTTTGGAGCAGAAAGGCTGAAGAAATGGAAGTAGCTTTCGCGTCAGGTAATAGTCGCTGTTTGTTCCAACTTATACGCACAACAGGTCCGAGAAAGTTAAAAGTTAGCGAAACTATAAATGATAGTAACAACGAATTAATAACCGATAAAATAAGTCGTCTTGACAGGTGGGTTGAACACTTTAGAGATCAATTTTCTTGGCCACCCGCGTCAGTTCCGATTCCCGAAAGCATGTCTGCATCAACAGTGTGGAATGTTAGTCCCGAAGAACCATCCGAGTTAGAAGTACGCGATGCAATCCTATCTCTTAAGCGCCGCAAAGCCGCCGGCCCCGATGATCTGCTTCCGGGATTGTTTAAGGATGGTGGCGATATAATTTTCAGGAGCGTTGACCAAACTTTTTCATACTATATGGAATGAGGAAACCGTACCATTTGACTGGAATGAGTCGACCATCATTCCCATCTTCAAAAAAGGCAATCGTAATTCGTGCGATAACCATCGTGGTATAAGTTTGACTCCGGTCGTATCAAGGTTATTTGCTTCGATTATCCTACGTCGTCTTAGCGCTTCACGTGAATCACATACAAGAGAAGAACAGGCCGGATTCCGCGCAGGACGAGGTTGTATAGATAATATTTTTACGTTAAGGCAAGTTCTCGAACAGAGACATTTATATCACCGTCCCACAATAGTCGTCTTTCTAGACTTCAAGGGTGCATTTGATTCGGTGGATCGCAATGTTTTATTCCATATCTTGTCGAAGAGCGGTGTGCCCACTAAATTTGTTAATATTATACGAGCTCTCTACACAAATACTTCTGGTCGCGTTAAGGTCTACAACGAATTAACGCATAACTTTACAACCAGCAGTGGTGTTCGTCAAGGTTGTCCACTTTCCCCATTTTTGTTTAATTTTGTAATCGATGCTATTATGAACAACACTCTCTCACACATTCAGGACGCTGGAGTTGAAGTTCTCCCGGGAGATAAACTAGTCGATCTTGACTATGCGGACGATATCGTACTATTATTCGACAATCAGCATGCTGCCCAGACCACCTTAAATAGATTAGCAAACGTTGTTCCGTCTTTCGGTATGAAATTCGCACCCTCTAAATGTAAGATACTGTTACAGGATCACCCACCACTCACTCCAACGTTGCGACTGCAGAATGAAGATCTTGACATAGTCGACAGGTTTATATATCTTGGGAGCTCTATAAATAACGTAGGTAATATGTCCGACGAGGTGAGAATACGGATCGCGAAAGCTAGAGTAGCTTTCTCGAACCTTCGTTATTTATGGAGAAACGCGAATATTTCACTTTGCCTTAAAGGTCGTGTTTACAATGCATCTGTACGCGCAGTCTTACTATACGCTAGTGAAACTTGGCCTCTTAGAGTTGATGATTTGAGACGCTTACAGGCATTCGATCATCGTTGTTTGAGAAGTATAGCACATGTTGGTTACCAACAACGAATAACTAACGTTGACATCCGTAGACGTATTTTTGGATCTGACAATAAGTGCTCGTCTTTAGAAAAGCAAATAAGGCTCCATCAACTTCGTTGGCTCGGTCACGTTTTGCGTATGCCCTCATTCCGATTGCCCAATAGAGCTCTGTTCTCTCATCCAGCACCAAATTGGCGTAAGAAACAAGGTGGGCAGATTTTGACATGGCAGAAACAATTAAAGTCACTTACATCCAAATTGGGTAGTATAGGATCCACTCGTCTGCCGGGATGGGGTCCCCGTGCACATCACAGTTCTTGGTTAGAAACCCTTAGCGATATGGCAGTGAAACGAGCTCAGGGGCGATCTTGTTGCACATGTTTAGTAGAATCATCTTCGTAACTTTCTTTTCTTAGTAGGGCAAAGTTAGCTGCGAGGTTTGGTTTGTTTATGACGTGATACAGTGAAATCCGCAAGGAAGCTGTATTGCTGATGTCGCCTTGCCCGAATGCTAACTTGGCCATAATGGTGTTGTGGAGAGGTTTAGTTTGCCTCATTTCTGTGAGTTATCCTGATAAATTTACTCATAGTAGCAAGTTATTCCTTCTCTCTCTACCCCTCTCCTCTCTCTCGTAAATCTCAATAATAATTTGTCTAAATTCACTTATATACTTTTTTTCACTCCTTATGGTTATATGGCAGTGAAACATTAGTCACTTGACTTTTGTGTGGCTGGACATGACGATGATGATGATGAATTTTCAGCTATATACTTGCTCATATTTTTGGTTAGCCTTCCTTCTGGGCAGATAGAGCTCATCAGCCTTGGTTGGCAGGCTATCTAGGAGAAGGAAAACTCCGAATACAAACCTTTACTAGGAATGGGCGACCTAGTGTTCTTTTAAAGTCCTTATATATAACCATGAAATTTACAACTTACAATGGTTAGATACTGCATCGACCGTCGTGCAGTATGAAAAGGATCGCCTTATCTGCTGAGTCGCGCAGGGTAGATAAGCGAAATCTGGCTACTGCATGCAACTTTATCTCCGATTCTGCCTCTTTTTCTTTCCCCTCCTCTTCTCAATCTTACAATAACTCTTAGATACTATGAATACGGTTGGTTTAGATCATAGCACGACGCAATACTAGGTTGCCAAAAATCTAAAATGGTTCTAATAGACAATCATTTATTAGACCTAGGTTAGGTTTTAACGTAGGCTCATTTAATGTGCGAACATTAAACAATATGGATAACCAGAAGCTATTGAACGTAAATTGGATAAATTATAAATCGATGTGATTTTCGTATCTGAAACCAGAATACAGGATCCTACGTGCATCACAGAACTGGCTGCACCATCCATATCTACGCGTTATTGGCTTCGAACATCTGGTTCCACGGACTTCTCTCAAGCCGATAAATGGTGCGTTGGTATTGTCATTAGCGCACGAGTTGAAGCTTGCCTAATCGATTGAATCTCCTTAAATAGTTGAATGTGTGCGGCACGTTTAAATACATCTACTAAAATCAATGAAAAAAAGTCGTTCTCAACGTTGCCTCCTCGTTGTATCTGCAACCGAGTGGTGAGGGGACACCACTTTTACCAAATTCCCAAGAAACTCCATGAAATGTCACTTACTTTACTTTACTTTACTGCGGCTGGCTCCTTTTAGAGGATAAGCCGTCGTAAAGACCATCCCCTCCTCAACGTGGTACGACGGTGTCAACCATGTTTCGATGATCGATCGTACATGGGCTAACGGGGCTATGGCGGTGGTGTCACCAGGGCGTGGTGGATCTCCGACCGGCAATCGGATCTCCTATAAAATACCACATGAGCCCGACGACGGCACCATGACTCGGCGTGTGTTCCCCGCCACAAAAGGGGACAACAGCCACAGGATTACATGGACTCCTGGACAGTACCCCGTACTTCCAAATGGCGAATGAGCTCTCAGCAGCCACCGGCAACCATGCAACTTACTGCTGCCTTGCAGACTGCGCTTGGATGTGCAAAGGCTAGAGGTGCGTCCTCGATCAAAAAGCCGAGTGGTGAGGGGACACCACTTGTACCAAATTCCCAAGAAACTCCATGAAAATGTCACAATCTATGAAATGTCACTGGAGCCGGCTTATCTTCCAAAAGGAGTCAGCCGCAGTAAAGTAAGTAAGTAAAGTTGTATCTGCATATGCTCCTACCGATTGCAGCACTGACGATAGCAATGACGCCTTTTACTCCGAACTCAGCCTAAGTAACGCAGAATTTCATTTAGGTGGCAAATACACTTTAAGCTCGACGCGCAACGATAATTGTGAACGGCTTTTAGATAGCTGCGTGGGACAGATTAAATTTGAATAGTACAAACTTTATACGTAGTGTTAGATGTTGCGCTACATGGCGTCCTCCACCACCCGGAAAACGGTGGACTCAAATAGATCATATAGCAGTTAGCTATAGATGGCTTAGTTGCATCCAGGATTTTCGTTCTTTTAAGAACACATACGTCGACTCGGACCATGCACTTATCCTTTGTAGATTTGCACTAAAGTTTTCCGGGAAAATAAATTAGAATAAACCCCAAATTGATGTAGGCAAACTGGAACAACTGACCTTTCGTCAAAAATATGAAGATATTTGAAAGTCTTAGCTAACTTTTTCATACCATATGAAATGAGGAATCCGTACCACTTGATTGGAATGAGTCGACCATCGTTTCTATCTTCAAAAATGCAATTGTAATTCGTGCGATAACCATCGTGATATAAACTTGACTCCAGTCGTATCAATGTTATTTGCTTAGAATATCCTACGTCATCTTAACTCTTCACGCGAATCACATACTAGAGAAGAATGGGCGGGATTCCGCTCAGGATGAGATAATATGGATAATATTTTTACGTTAAGACAAGTTCGTGAACAGAGACATTCATATCACCGTCCAACAATAGCCATCTTTCTATACTTCAGGTGTGCATTTGATTCGGTGGATCGCAATACTTTATTCCATATTTTGTCGAAAAGTTTTATGCCAACATAATTTGTTAATACTGTACGCACTCTCTATTCAAATACTTCTGGTCCAGAAAAACGCCTACCAGTTCGAATACAGGCTGATGGATCATTGTAACAGGCTTCGAGCAATCTAATTTTTTAGCCGATACACCATAAAAGCACTTCTTGGCGAAATTCTCGCGAGGAACAGAAATATATGTGGCGCAAATCAAGAGTGACGTTGTGCAAAATGGAAATGTATCACTTTTCACGTGAACTGGGCCAGATGAGCAAGTTGTGTAGAGCTCAGAGCAATTCTGTTCTCCCTGGGACAATCACTGTTAATACCATGATTGTGCAGTTCGCTGGCTGTAAAAGACTGACTAGTAACAGCCAATCTTTAAACTAACCTTCGGATAAAGTTGCATTCAAGGACAATTATAGGCTGCTGGAAGTATGACATGCGTAATTTTGGAGTCTTCTATTTCAGCTAACAATAGAGAGCACCGTGAGTCGCCACCATATATTTCTCTTAAACTCGTGCATGTAAGCATGTCATTTTACGACCTCCATCGCCGAAACAACGAAGCCCAACAGACGCTTACTGATTTCTGATTGTAGGATTTAAGTAATAAATGTCTTTATTTGTTCAGACGAGTATGCCGCATTATTAATCATTCCTTAGAAAGGAATAGCGAGCCATACACATTGGAGACAAAAATTTCTTGCTTACCTGCATCAGCTTGCTTTCGCTTATCTGTCATGCTAAACTGAGCATATAGGACAACCATTTTACTACTGCTTACTTCTCTGTATGATATGAAATTTATATGAGTCTCCAATCCCAAATGATAATAGATCGAATGTGTTCAGTTATTTTCCATTCCCCGACTTAAGAACACAAAACACCATCTATTTGCGCAAGTGTTACACCACGTGCACGTCAGGAGCTTGGCTCTGGTTGTCGAAGCTTATCTGACACGTTTGTCGTAAGTTTATTGACATTGTCATGAAAGTAAACCTGACGCAGCGTTATGGTTGTGAAAACCTCGTGTCTATCTCCGAACCTATCTTCTAAACTTGTATTTGGCTTGGTGTACCTAGTAACAATTTTTCTCATATACGATCTAGTTCGTTTAAATTAACAAAATTGTTATCCTGTAGATGCGCATACGTTTAGTGCGTATTCGTTACACTTCCCTCAAATAGCTGGTCCGTTAATGTATTGTAACTACTTATTTTAGTTGGTGTACAATGCTAGATCTTATTTTGATTTGTCAGGAAGCACGAAGTGAGGCATCTGTAGTATTTCACCTTATTTTACATGTCTGATATTTATTTTTTATCTTAGTTGATTCAATTTGCTACTAAATACACCAGGCCTTGTACACTAACCCATTTTACCTAACTCTTCGCGAACAAAAAATGTAGATATGTTATATTATTTTTGTGACTATTATCATACAATTTCCGTATTGGAAGTTAAGTTGGGATTGTTTGATGTCCGCAACTTTGCTAATGTTCGCTAGTATACTCTTTTACAGATGTCACATTTTCACGGTGTAAACAAATTTATTGTAAACTTCATTGCATTTTTCAGAACGGCTTACAAATGAAGATAATTTTTAGGCAATCTAAATTGCTAAATTCATCGTGCTATTCGTTGATATTTTTTCGCGTAGCCTCATAGCAATTTCTTTAACTATTTGCGGTGGCTTTGCTCTACTCTACTCGTTTTTTATCTAATTTAAGCGCGAGAATTCACCTTTTTTATATTTCTTATTCACATCATTAATTTATTGAATCGCGTATATTTATGTCTGTAGGTGTCAGGTGACGACGTTTTGGTGGGGAAAACGATCAGTTTGCCCGAGAACGAGGAGGATTTGCTCGATGCTGGGTCAGCTCGTCGTCGGTTTACCAAGCGTGATGCCAGTGTGTTTATGCGTAGAAGCGAATACGGTATTGTTGATCAGGTAATGATCACTGTTAACAACGAAGGCAACAAATTCTGTAAAGTCAGAGTTCGCACGACGAAGGCTCCGCAAGTAGGTGATAAGTTCGCTAGTCGTCACGGCCAAAAGGGTACCTGCGGCATTCGTTACAGGCAAGAAGATATGCCCTTCACTTGTGAAGGTATTACTCCAGATATCATCATTAATCCTCACGCCATTCCCAGTCGTATGACAATTGGTCACTTGATTGAATGTCTGCAGGTGAGTTCTTTTTCGATGCTTGCACTGTTTTCATGTGTGTTTTGGAATGCGTTGGTCGATTCGGACCGTGCATTTTTTCGTTGGCGATTTTCATGCCAATTTTCTAGAAAACTAAATAATTAAAAAATGTCAAACTCGAACAACCGTCTTTCCAAAAATAATATGAAGATATTCGTAATTCAAAGTTAACTGGTCTTTAAATATATAATTTATATGCCTTTCTATGGCCTCGCCGGTATGTAATACTTTATCCTCGTTAACTTCTACTTTATTCTTTGCTATACTGCAATTTTATTATTTTTATTGCCTTTTTAGAAATCAGGCTGCTACATAATTGTTAAACCTGGTTTCTTTATTAAAATTTATCTTAATTATCTTTATTTTAGCGAAGTAACTATTTTATATTTTCAGCAAAGTCATACTGTTTATAATTTCGTTGATTTTATGGCCTAAGTTTCAGTTATTATTTCTGCGTACCATCTTCGTGTCTATTTGACGCTTGCACATGAACGCAAAACAGTACTCAGTAATCACAGTTATAAAAAGTCTACTTTATGGTTCAGATTGGTATATTTATATTTTAAATCATTCCTTGTTTGACTTGTGTCAATGTTTATCTTGGGGTTTTTGTAAGTCTAAATGAAGATCTTTAATACATACCATACGCAAATTTATCTTCAAAAGATATTATTACTAACCAACCACATATACTTAACCGTGATCTAGTTACTTCTATTTCTATTGAATGCATACGAGTATTACGGATACGGTTAAGTAATCTTAACTCCACTTAGGTAATTAAAAAATTAAATTTTTTTATCCAATGCTGAAGAAAAATATTAACCTTATTACGAATTTAAAAATCTAGTCTCGTGTAGTATCTAATAACGTGAAATCCAAGAGTCAATAAAAGTTGAGCCAAAATTTCAAAGATCTGGTCAGGTTACATTGGGAAACTAAACGTTAGTGATTCTTTTTACTATTTGAACAAAGATTCTACGGATAACTTGTAAGGAGACGTTAAGTCAATAACACGGTCACGTTATAGTTATAGCACTGTGCATGATAACTTGCTATTACAATGAGAGAGACTCATACCGAATATATGTGATTTGCTGCAAATTCGTAAACACCGCAACAGACTCAAAATTAATTGTGAGTATTCAAAATTTATGTTGACCAGTATGCAAAGCTTCGTCGTACTCGCATTTGTCATCTTTAAGATAGTATTCACCCTTCGAATCATGACCAATGCGGTAGTGATTTTCAAGTGCTCACAAATCTCATTCTACTTTACGTTAGCAGCTACATTATCTGAAGTATACAAATTCGGATTAAAGAAGTGCTTACATGCAGGAACGACTATTTTATCATTCCAATTAATCCAATAGACCGGTTTCGCCCTTATTGGGATCTCATCACGCCATGTCGCACACCACAAATAGTTTTCGGTTATATTCTAACTAATTTTTCTTGGTTAGTCTTTCCTTTTGGGTAGAGCCTATATGACAACCCTTTAGACCTGAAGTATCAACTAACCATCCCCAATCTCTCGCTATAGTACAGCGACAACGCTACCTGGGACAGTGGTATTTAATTAAATATTTGTAAAATTAAATGAACCGATTGTGCGGGCGTTTATAACAATTATTTAAACCAAGATTGCTATTTTGATGTGTTCCCAAATCAGGACAAAACCGGTCTTATGGATTTCCTTTTCTACATCTTACACTGCAAATGTATGTATATAATGCGACTAGTGTTTACATCAAGATTGCAACCTATATTTAAATAATTATGACATTTTTGCTGTGAATGCACAGAATTTAGTAACTAACGTTCACACTTAGATAACACATTGAACTTTTTTGTAGATTTTATTTAAGTTTTTGCCTGCTGAGTTTAGGAGACGTTAATCGTTATATATGTTTACTGTCTTGCTGTATACGATCATTGTTATCTATGTAGCATCAACTTGTTTATGACGTGATGCAGTAAAAACTGCAACGAAAATATTTCTGATGTTGCCTTGCCTTAATGATGACTTGGCCATAATGGTGTTGCGTGGAGGTTAAATCTGACTCGCTTCTGTGTTTTTTCTAGATAAATTTACTCGTAGTAACTAGGTGCTCTCTCATAAATCTCATTAAGAATTGCTGTGCATAATTTATTATTTTCGTTATTTCCAAAAAAAATCTTTTTTTTTGTTTCGCTTATGATTATACAGCAGTGAAATATTGGTTATTATTGGCTTCCTTATGGCTGTGCATGATGATGATGATGATGATGATGATGATGTATAATCCAGTTACGAAGCGTTGATTGTATTAGTTTTGTTATGTTGATCTATTTGGCTCGTCAGGACACTGGTGGAACGATTTTGCCACAGATTGTGTTAACGAGAACGTTCGTGGTCGAACTATTATTTACCAACTCACCTGATTAATCATCTATAGGAACTAGTGCGTAAATTTTAAATGCAGCATTTGGTTGCGCAGTGCTGTCCTTCTTTTTGTAGATTTGACCGCATTTTTCTTGTGCGGGACAATTGGTAGCACTCATAGGTCGGTAAAATCTTGAACTTTTTCCATCTTCAGATGATGTAATTTTTGGCCTCAGTTGATGGGTTCTCACTTGTCCCTTCTTCTTTAAGCCTTCAATTAGCTGATTGTCTGAAAATGACGTTGGAACAAGATTTTCCATTGTTCTTTCACCAAATTTTTCGAGACGTAATTTCCAGTCTCATCTATTCTATTATATTCTATTCTATTATATTCTATATCTATTCTATATATATATATATTATATTATATTTATATCGATCTATATAATATAAATTCATTGTGCCCTTTTTATGTGCAAAAACAAAAAGAAATTTTATCAGATATAAGAAAATTTTCTTTCGCATGGTCTTCTCAAATATCTACTCATGAACATATCTTTATATATAAATTGGAAAGCAAAACAAGATAGAAATACGTGAACAAAGCGAGTGTGAAAAATAGAAAGCAATCAAACGGCACAAAAGAAAGTTTAAGCAGCATTGACACGCACATTTAATGCAGCCAAACTACGAGTGTTATTTAGGGTAACACACTTGCCTTTACCAGCAATCAAAGAGAAACAGCCGTTAATGTCGATATCAAATATTATTTACCAATATACATGCGCAAGTTGTCGATCAACTTACGTAGGCCGATCGACCAGACGGTTAATTACTCGAATGAGAGAACATTGCAACTTGAACGCCTGTTTTAAATCAAATGGTGAATACACGTCTGCTATTGCGCAACACATCATCGAAACAACGCACGTATGTTCTCCAGACGTAGCATTCAAAGTAATTACTAAATGCAGAAACAAAAGGGAGCTAGCCACATACGAAGCCTTATGGATAAACAAATTGCAGCCGGATTTATGTAAGCAGAAGAAGCACGTACAAGCATTGAGCTTGAACTGGATGTGACGCACGCAATTTGATTGGTTTCTATTTTTCACACTCGCTTTGTTCACGTATTTCTATCTTGTTTTGCTTTCCAATTCATATATAAAGATATGTTCATGAGTAGATATTTGAGAAGACCATGCGAAAGAAAATTTTCTTATATCTGATAAAATTTCTTTTTGTTTTTGCATATAAAAAGGTCACAATGAATTTTATTAAAGCTCGCATTTCAAAAGAATATATATATATATATATATATATATATATATATATATATATATATATATATATATATATATATATAGGCCCGTAGCCATAGAAATTTCTGGCCTGATAACCAGTAAGCACATACTAATCAGCCCGAGTATGGTAAGATGAACCTTGTTGGGTCTTACCGGATACATCCATCATCCCGGTTCATGTGAAGCCTCGAGTCTGGTCTAATTATGCAGTATCACTTTTAAATTTGTAGTGACGAAATAGGAGCCATCATCATCATTGTCAAGCTCAGCCATACAAAATCCAAAGGTGACTAATGTTTCTCTGCCATATAACCATAAGAAGCGAGAAAAAATATATAAATAACGACAAACAATGATTTAAGCACAAATTATTAATCACCTAGTTACTTTACCTGATTATCGGGTTGCGATCCGATTTGTTTGCATCCGCTGTCTTCCTGATTTTTTCTCCAGAATTTTCGATAACCGGATACGGTTATCTTTCTCAATGGAACGCTCATATCATAATAAGGTTGACAATCAATATATCAAGTAGAAATATTAGTTTAAACTGCCCCATTTATACTTGTTGTTAGATTTCTTAAGCATAAAATGCTAGGAAAGTGTATGTCAAATTGGTTTGTGTATATGTCTGCATGTGTACACGCTTCGAAATGAGATTACAGTGATTAGTCACAATTACTGACAACTCACTAGATAAGCGTACGCCATGCCTGTGTGTATGTATTCTCGTTTGTTTTTGATTGAGGAGTAATCAACTATTGCACGTGTACACTCATCCCAGTGAAATGACAGCGATTTAGCAACATCTGACTAATCACTAGCTAAGCGTATGCCACCTCTGTGTGTTTGTGTGTGTGTGTGTGTGTGAGCGTTTGCTTAAGACTGAGAAATAATCTGTTACATGTAATTAACGGCACGTGTAACAGAAATTCACATGAAACTAAAATGATAACTGTCATTTCCTCAACGCACACGTCAGACCTATTTTTACACGAACTATCCTAAATGAAGTAATTACGAGTGGCATCCTCGTGAGGAGGGGGCAAGATACTGTGAATAAAGTAAATAATTTAGAGTTAGCAAAATCAAGTTAGAAACGGAAAAGTATTCTATTAAGGTGGATAGTTAAAATAAAAAAGGGGTCGTAAAAGAAGTTGCAAATTGTTTGATAAGGAAAGATGCAAATAAATGTTTGTTAAAAGATGCTACACTAACAACAGAACGTAAGATAAAAGATAAAATAAGATAACAAGTAATCAAGGATGAAATAATAAGTTAATCAAAAATAAATTAGGCGATATTGAATTACTCACTCTCCACCTCTGTAAGTTAATATCAGTCCAGTGTTCTTATTCTTTTACTTGAGCGAGTTTCTGATTCTGATTCTGATTCGTGCAATCTTCGTTTTCTACCATTATTTAGTGCTGTATTCCAAATAGGACCTAGTGATTTTTCTACGGCTGTTTCATTCATTATGTCATTTCTCGATTTAATTTCGATGGATTCTCTAATCAGTCTAGTCGATTTGCTACGGCTACAAATTGATATACGTCTGCACCTATCCCAATAAATGGTGTGTCCTGTCTCTACTGTATGGCGTGCAAGATCTGATCTATTAACATGGGCATACTTGCATGCGGTTTTATGTTCCCCTCTTCTAACCTTAATTGGGTGCATGGTTTCATCCACATACATCATGTTACAGTCGTTACATGGAATTTCATATACTCCTGATGTGTCTAACGGTTCTATTTTCTCCTTTTGGTTGGGAAGTTTAATACCTAGGGTAAGGGTCTGTTTTAAAATAGTACGTATATTGCAATCTTTTATATTTTAATTTTATTTTTACTTATATATTTGTACCCACATCTTATAAAATATCCATTTATACATATGTCCACACACTATCTATGTATATATATAGATAAGCATATAAGCAACTATGTGGGTTCATCCCACATCTTTTATAAATATCTATATATTCATCGTGTATATACCATATATATAATATGAATCTCATACAAGCAACACTGTGAGTCCCGCAACGGATAAATTATATCAGTCAAAATGCTTTTGATAATATTTATATATCTCTTTTATTGTCTATCTATATACTTCTATATATATATATATATATATATATATATAAGCAATTGAAATGGGTTCTCTGATAATAAACCACTTACAATTTCTTCTTGAGTGTATAGTATATATACTAATTTTACTCACAATTTATATGTATATTTAAATATCAAAGCATATGTCTACCCGTCTACACCTCATATATATATATACATAATGCCTATTTCAATTCACATAAGCAACCATGTGAGCTTTTCTCACCTTATATATAAAATCTAAATATTCTTCTACATATATATTGTGAATATCTAAATAAGCATTTAAACAACCATGTGAGTTCGCCCCACATCTTATATGAATGTTTATAATCATCCATATATATGTATCTGCGAAATATGTATATAAATATAGATACACATATTTGTTAAATATATTTAGATAAACATATAAGCAACAACGTGAGATTCTCTCACATCTTATATAAATTAAAATGTTCATCATATGTATGTATATATATATATATATATATATATATATATATATATATATATATAAATCTAACTATAGCCAAATTACCCCTTTCTAACTCCATCTAATTTGTTCTGTATTATTTTTATCTCAGATGCATAGTCGTGGTCTCTTATTTGGATTTATTGTTAGCTCTGGTTCCTCCAATCTACGTTTCTTTCCATTCAAGAAGGCTTCATTAAATAATAGGCATAATGATTTTTCTACACATGTCATATTCATGACGTTCATTCCTGATTTTATTTTAACTGATCCTCTAATCAACCTGGTTGATCTGTTTCGGTTACATAGTGCAATCCGTTTACAGCCGTCCCAGTTTATCTGATGACCTGTCTCCATTGCGTGCCTAGCTAGATCTGATCTATGACTGTCTATATTTGCATGCAGTCTTATGTTCCCCTCTACGTACCTTTATTGGACGCATGGTTTCACCTATATACCTGAGATTGCAATCTTTACAAGGTATCTCATAAACCCCTGATGTGTTGAGCGGTTCAATTTTTTCTTTCTGATTCGGTAACTTATTGCCTATTGTAACTGGTTGTCTTAACACTGTTCTTATGTTGTATTTCGTTGCTAATATCCTAATCTTTCTACTTAATTTGGAATCTGGTAGAACCAGAGTTCTGTGCTTATCTTCATTCTGATTATCTAAATCTCTTACCCGTTTCTACTGGGTTATTCTTCTATTAAATCGCAGTAATGTCTCCTTTATGATTTTCTCAGTTAATTTTTCCGGATAACCATTAATCATGAATATTTCTTTCAATTTCATCAGTTCTTTGTCCCTATATTTTAAATCCACTATTTTAAGACTTCTTATAATCATAGAATTTAGAATGCCTATTTTCATCCCAAACGGGTGATTAGAGCACTAATTCAGGAGGATACCAGAATAAGTATCCTTCCTGTAAATATTTTTCTCTAATGTCAGACCAATTCGTTTAAATTTTACATCTAGAAACGATAATTCTTCTTTTCTTTCTTTTTCCAATGTGAACTTTACCTCTACCAGTTGATTGGCTAAATACAAAAATTCTCCAGCTCATTGTTCCCGTGATTCCAAATTAGGAATATGTCACCTAGGAATCTTAAATATAAGCTTGGTTTGAGGGGATATCTGATTAGGAGAATTTTTTCAAAATAATGCATATAAATATTAGCGACTGGGACCGATAATGGTTGTCCCATAGGAACAACTTTAACTTGAAGATAGAATTCATTTCTAAATATAAAGTATGTAGAGGACATACAAATTTTAAACATTTCCATAATACTACTTAACATCATTTTACTCCCTTCTAGTATTTCAGGGTATTCCGTTAGACAACGTTGGACACACTCCAATGCAACCTGTACCGGAATGTTCGTATACATAGAAACCACATCCAGGCTTGCCAGTTTATCATTCTCTAATAATTTATATTTACTAATAATGTCAGTGAAGTGATAAGTGTTCTTTAATGTATAATCTAGAAAATAGGTGTATTTTCTTATTCTATGACACAGAAATTCGGACATTTTACAAGTCGGAGAATTCTGGACATTGACAATTAACCTAAGTGGGTTATCTTGTTTATGTATTTTTACAAGACCACACACTCTGGGAGAGAGTGAATCTCTGTGTATTGATGATTTTCCAAGCACTGAATCTAATTCCCCAGATCCAATCATTTGATTAATTAAAGTTTTAACCTCACCTTGTAATTTTTCCATTTGGTCTTTATATATTTTATGGTAAATTTCTTTATTATTTAATTTTGTATACTTCTTATCATCATAATCCCTCTGATTCATTAGCACTATTGCTCCATCTTTATCTGCTTTAAGGCATATTACCTTATTTGATAACAAATTAGATCTGTCTTTTCAATTAATAATTCGGCTTACATTTATCTTCCCTATTTTCTAACACCAATTTTTCAACATCCAATTCAAATTTAGTTTTATCGTTTTCTGGGAGCACTTACGTGATTTTAACTGTCCCGGTAATAATTTCATTCTTAGGTATGTATTCTATAGGAACAGCCGTGTTCAGTCCCAGGTTAAGTATTCTCTTTTCATTATCCTTGAGATCCATAGATGATAATTTTATTACCCGTTTCGACACAGCAGAATTGTTTGGAATAATTCTGGCATGCCTATAGATTCCTAGATTTGCTAGTTTTTTTTCATGTCTCTTTCTAACATTTTGAATTTCCTTATTCCTAGCCTTATCAGTGAATTCTTCTATACATTTAAGTTTCATTGAATGTAATAATAAAAGCAACATTGATCTTATTTTAGTTTTTTCTCTAATTTGTTCATATTTTCTTTTTTATTGATTTTTTTCCGATGATTTTATTTAATGTATAGAAAGTTCCTGTTTCAGTATAGTTCCTACTCTATCTAGCTGAAATGGTAATCTGAATTGAAAGCATTTAGGTTCAGTATTAAATTTAAAACATCATTTAAAGAAAGAGATATGTTCCACTTGCCTTGTAATTTGTATTTTCCTCCTTTTGTATTGGTTACAAAGTTTAAACCGATCATATTTTTGATTTAAATATAATTTGAATGATAAACTTTCGTGCGCAGTGCTGTCCTTCTTGTTGTGGATTTGACCGCATTTATCTTGTGCGCGACAATAGATAGCACTCTTAGGTCGGTAAAATCTAGAATTTTGATCGTTTGCAGGTGCTCTACTTATTGGCTTCGATTGATGGGTTCTCACTTGTCCCTTCATTTTTGAGCCTTCTATCAGGTGATTGACTGAAAATGACGTTGGATCAAGATTTTCCATTGTTCTTTGCCCTATATTTCGAGACTTCATTTCCAGTCTCATCTTCAGGGTGATTAGAGCAGTAATTCAGGAGGATACGAGAATAAGTATCTTTCCAATAATTATCCTTTTAGAATACCTGACCCATTCGTTTTAATTTTACATCCATATGTGATAACTCTTCTTTTCTTTCTTTTTCCAATGTAAATTTTACCTCTCCCAGTTGAAAAGTTAATACAGAAAATAAATAAATAAGATCTAAATAATGCATATAAATATTGGCGACTGCGACTGATAATTGTTTGCACATAGGAACACTTTTTACCTGTATGTAAAATTCATTACTGAATATAAAGTATGTAGAGGGCATCCAAATTTCAAACATTTCACTAATACGCCTTAACATCATATTACTACCTTCTAATATTTCACGGTATTCCGTTAAACAACGTTAGCCACACTCTTATGCAACCAGCATCGGAATGTTACTATACATTTATACCACAGGATGAGGTTAGGAAAACCGGGAATATGAGGATTACTGCAATATGATTATAATATATTTTTTGATCCTCCTACGCGTCCGGAAAAGTAATTTTTAATAATCGAGGCATTACGGATAGGCTTGTAGGTCAATCTATAGAGCTGTCTTAAAGTTATTCTATAAATGTCACTTTAGATTGGAGTACGCATATATATATATATATATATATATATATATATAATATATATATATATATAGGTTGTTTGTGTATACATTTGAGTATAAGAGAATAGGTATGAAGAACGGATGTTAGAACAGTCAATAAAATATTTTAGGAATTTTATTTAATTTAAATAGATCTGTCTTGAATGAGGATAACAAATTTGCCACAAATTATTTATTTCTCCAGTGAGTATGGCATCAACTCTGAAGATGGAAATGGAAATAAAGTCCCGAAAATTCGGAAAAAATCGAAAAATCTGGCTTCCGTCATTTTCAGACAGGCAGCAGATGGAAGTATGTATTAGGTGTTGCGAATCTTGTAACAAATTAGTTCAGTTGTGTCCAGAAGGATAAACCAAAGGCAGCATGAACGGAAAGTATAATCTCATGCACATTCGTTTCGTGCTTACTGGCGACTCATCAGTAGGAGCCGGTATTACGCCCTTTAACCACTATATATTTGGGTGAGGAATTTGGGATAATAGGACGGTACAATCTGCTAGACGAATGTGTAAACCTGCCGTAGGAAAGCTAACATTATATAAAGTGTCAACAATGTATTTGCTTCATTAGTTTTATAAGACATGTGATGATGTTTGAACTGAAGAATACGGCCACCAATAGCTGTCTAAATATCTTCAAGGATCAAAACAATGATAATTAATTCTTTAAATCAAGTTTGCGCGCTTATAGTAAGCACCAGCTCCATTGTATGTAATAGGTCGTCGAAAAAAAGCAAACTACGTTAGGCACACGTAATACATACTTTCATATATATAAGTCATCCATAACGAACAGTATTGAACTGTTATATATTGAATTCAATTATTTCATGCTTCCACGAAATGTGATAACTGATATCGATCAAGGCCAGAATGTATGGATTTACTGGAGTAACAGGTGTTCATAAATAGTTGTAATTGTCCATTTCGGCGTACTATAGCATACATTGATATCCATCATGTTTGTACCATATACAGACTTGGAAACCATACTGATAGTACCATATACCTTTTCGGTATTATAATGTTGGTATCGATTACTAACACAATAGTCATAGTGATAGTATCCTTGACAGACTCGGCATATATATTATATAGACTGTTTTAGCGTTGAAGTCGCATTGTCGAGACTATACGATGTTAGCTACTCTACTGCAGGTTTACACATTCATCTAGAAGATTGTATCGTCCTATTATCCCAATTTCCTCGCCCAAAGGGCGTAATACCGGTTCCTACTGATGAGTCGCCAGTAAGCACGAAATGAATGTGCATTAGATTATACTTCCCGTTCATGCTGTCTTTGATTTATCCTTCTGGTCACAACTAAACTAATTTGTAACTAGGTTCGCAACACCTAATACATACTTGCATATATATTAGTCCTTCATAACGAACAATATTTAACTGTTATATATTGAATTCAATTATTACATGCTTACCGCGAAATGTGATAACTGATATCGATCAAGGCCAGAATGTATGGATTTACTGGAGTAACAGGTGTTCAGAAATAGTTTTAATTCTTAATTTCGGTGTACATATACAGACTCGGTATATATAATATAGAGTGAGTTAGCGTTGAAGTCGCATTGTCGAGACTATATGATGTTAGCTGCTCTACTCCATTGTATCGTCCTATTATCCCACATTCCTCACCCAAATATATAGTGGTTAAATTGCGTAACACCGGCTCCTACTGATGAGACGCTAGTAAGCACGAAACGTTTGTGCATGATATTATACTTTCCGTTCATGCTGTCTTTGGTTTATCCTTCTGGTCACAACTGAACTAATTTGTTACTAGGTTCGCAACACCTAATACATACTTGCATTTATATTAGTTCTCCGAAAAAAACAGTATTTAGCTGATAGCAAGCTTCAAATTTGATGAACAAGTGAGAACCCATGAATCATGGCCACAAATCGGTGCATCAGTAAATGTAAAGGATTCAAGATTTTACCGACATACGAGTGCTAACAATATTCCCGCACAAAATAGTTCGTGAATATCCCGTTAATAATATTCTATAAGACAGCATGTGGTGATATTTCACAAATTATGAAACTTAATTTTCAATTTAGATTTAGATAGATGGTTAGTCTTCTTATCAAACAATAATTGATTGCGCGGACGGTGGTTACAATTCTTTAAATCATGTTTGCGAGCTTGAAATAAACACTAATCCCATTTTATTTAACCAGTTGTCGTAGAATATGGCAAAATAATTTCAGATCTGATACGACTGGCGGTAGTTTTGCTATGTTGTTCGACGATTGGTTAAATATAATAGGATTGGTGTTTACTTCAAGCCTTCTAATTATCGGAAGAAAGCACCTTTGTTTGACGAACATCATTTGACTGGAACTTCTAGTTTTGGAGTCTCAGTGAATGATTTCGGCTCTTTTCCAGGTACTCAGAACATATACACAACCTGCGGGACAGAAATTTCACTATGGTATTCATAGGCGTTTTTTGAGAAATTTTAAAGTTATTTAACTACCATTATGCTAAACTATCAAGTCTACCGTCGGTCCCATGTATTTACGCACGTTGGAATCTGTTTCAAATAATAGCAAGAAAACAGTCAGTCACGCGTTCTGATGCACGATGGAATCTTTTGAAAGATTATACAAGATTGCATTCAGTCACACGTGCTGATGTGTGGTGGAATATGTTACAAAAGTTTGCAAGACTACAGCCAGTCACATTCACCGACGCATAATGGAACATATTACAGAAAATAGCAAGTAAATCGTCAGTCACGCGTACTGGCGTCTGATAAAATCTTTTGCACAAGTTAACAGTACCAAAGTCCTACCCACAAACTGGTGCATGATGGAGTCTTTTACACAAATAATCAAGAATGCCTTCTGTCACACGTATCGCCACATAATTGTCTAGAGCTTAGTTAGTAACACGTACTGATACATGATGGCAGCTTTTGTTCACACTTACCGTTGTATGATGAAACCTGTAGCAAAATGTGGTGAGATTTCAGTCAATCACACGTATTGATGCATGATGCAAAATGTTGGAATAAGTAGCAAGACTAGTGTAAGTCGCGCGTTCTGAGGCATGTTGGAACCTATTGCACAAAGAATCAGAATTGCCTTCAGTCACAATTACTGACGCTTAATGTAACAAATTTCAAAAATTATCTAGATTATCAATCTTACGTACTGGCGCATTATGTAACCTGTCGCAATAAGTACCAAGTCTGCCGATAGTCACACATACATACGCATGATGTAACCTTTTCCCCAAAGTATTAAAACTACAAGTAGTCATACGTTTTGATACATGATGGAATCTGTTGTACAAATTAGCAAGACAAAGATTAGTCACACGTACTGACATATGATGAAACCTATTGCAAAATGTTTCAAATCTATAGTAAATCATAAGTACTGACGTATGATGGAACTCCTTTAGTATAATCTGTCTGTATAAAATAAGAATTTTATAGTGTAGTAAAAGTAATTTAGCCAGTAGACCGGTTTCATCCTTGTTGTGAGCTCATCATGTACTGGTCAGAATTTGCCGCGGACAGGGCTCGAACCTGGGCACGTCTGCTTCGGAATCTGGTGCTCTAACCACTGAGCCACCCTGCCGCAAACTACACACAATTTTCAGTTATATACTAACTAATGTAACTTGGTTAGTCTTTTGTTATTTTACGTGGAGCTAATTTGGCATCCATTTAGACCCAACGTTCTACCTACCTGGATAAATTTCCTTTACTACACTATAGAATTCTTAGTTTATACTGAAATTTGTAAGTAATTAATGGGTCCGGTGATTATATCACGATCGCAACCTTGATTATAGTTATTGTTACCAATGTTCGTTTAATGGAACTCGGTTCACATACTTACGCATTATGGAAGTTTTTGCACAAAGAATCTCACCTGGCGTCAGTTTCACGTACTTATGCAGGATTTAACATATTTCCCATATTAGCAAGTGTTTTGTCAGTCACACATTCTGACGCATGATGGAGCCTGTTGCATAAAGTAGCAAAACTGCCGACAATTTCATGTAATGGCGCATGATTGAACATGTTGCACAAGGTGACAAGTCTGCTTTCAGTCAGACGTAATGACTGTCATTATTTACACATATGGACGCATGACGGAAACTGTTGCGCAGAGTTAACGTGGTGAATATTGCTCTCGCTTGCAATATAAGAAGAAAAATCACTTAACTTATAATGCGTAGGTTGTTCTACACATTTCTGCGCAATGGCAATATGATTAATTTTCATCCCGTATAAATAGTTATTGTAAACTGATTACTTTATTATTATACAATAAATTCCTCAAACTGATATACTTTCATTGTTGCTATTCTTGTACATCTTCTTTCAAAAGAGCTAGGAGGTTTAACTGTCAAAGGAAATTTGTGCTAAGCAAAATCATTTACAATTATGTCTCTTTTTAAACAAAAAATATTTGTAAGAACATTATCTTTCATTGTAGGTCGATATATATGGTGGAGGCATTGGAAGACCATGTCCGCCTTTGGGTGACATCGGCATACCAGAAGTACAAAGCCCTGTTGATTGCTTTGCATGGCTTGGCAAATATTACAAATTCTACTTGGCCTTTGAAAACGCCAACTGCCGTTACCACACAACTGAGAAACTTTTTCGCAGCAGCTACCAGTAAGTAGATTTAAAGAGCGTTTGGGTTTATTTTATAAGCATTTTGTAGGTTATCCGTTAAATGATTAAAATAATTCACAGTTAAAATATTTTCTATAAAATATCCTTTATAATAATGACAAAGCTTTGAATATTTTTCTGTTCAGCTATGCTTGGTTAATTGGGACATAAATTCTGAAAAACATTTTACATTAAATGGTAGTTTTATAAAATCAAATTTAAGAGGAACTTTTAAAAATCAGGTTTGTTTATATGTTTAACATAACAATGCGGTAAATTTTGAAATTGTTTGACGAAGTCAATATTTAACACAAGCCGATAAAATGCAGATGGACGTTGTATTACACATTCAAACTCCCGGTTGAATATGTTCAAATTAAGACATAAAAATAATATTAAAAATACCGCCAAGTATATAGCTTGGAACAATTTTACAAAATTACAATTTTGATAGTCATAAATCTGAGCACTAATAATTTGTTAAAACAATTCTCATTTAGTGAGTGGACTAGTTCGTAGTGGTGATTTCGTTTTTTGTGAATATTAGGAGGTCGACTCTTGAAAAAAGCAGCCGGCAAGTTTAATGAAATAGCATTAAAAATTGTATTTTATAGTTCGCAGCAAATACGTTTGTCGTACAATAAATAGAATAAAAATATATCTGATCTACACCTATCACACTTGTACCATCATTAATCATTTTTAAATGAAACGGCACGCTTTAAGATTTTTACCGCGGGGTGATCTGATTTATTCCAATTGCGAGATCAAATAACCTCATTTAATATCGACGTTGGTCCTTGAGGTGATAATATTAAAGCAGATATACGGACGTGTAAAGTGAGGAATAGTACGGAAGTTCGCGTGTCTCTTTGAAACGTCTTTATGGTTTTCCATAGGAAAGTCGCAGTTTATTCTATAGAAAAAGCATATAAGTTCGGGGATTTTCCGAATAGCTATGAATATAGTAAACAAGTTATGATATAGTATATATATATATATATATATATATATATATATATATATATATATATATATATATATATATATTAAAGCAAGCAGCCGATTTAAATAACAATAAAAAACAATGAGGTCGCATGAAAATAATTTATTGATTATTTAAATGAATATTCGTTAAAGGACGCTCAATTTCGAATTTTAACTAAAAAAATTAAGTTAAATCTAAATCCAAATAACTGCTAACCAATAATTGCAAAAGGCGGTAGTTTTGCTATGTTGTCTGACGACTGGTTAAATACAATGGGATAGGTGCTTACTTCAAGTTCGCAAACTTAATTTAAATAAAGAACAAATAATTGTGTCTTTACGATAAAGCAGCCGCTAGTCATACAGGCCCATGTGTTTCTTTCTGCAATCGAACAGTCTCATACACATGCGTAACTTCATGCAAACTAGAACGGTGGATTAGGCTTAACGGACGCTGGATTATCAAAGCGCTAGGTAGGAACGACTAAATTATCCAGGGATTCACATTACACATTGTTTTCTGCTACACTCTCACAGATATACGCCCACTCAGTTATCCCTTGATTATTGCATAAAAAGCCTTCCGCCCTGAGATTCCGAATTTCACGCTTATTTCCAAAAAATTATTCTAGCTTATCCAATGCGTGAATTCTAGCACAAATTCCGAACAAACTTATACTGCACGTAAATTCTTCCACTAAGTAATCATAATTAACTGTGATTGTCATAATTATCTCTAAACAAAAATAGAAAAACTTGGGTCGAATAATTCTTCTGCACATGTATGATATCCATTTATTCGCATCAAGCTCTAAGATGCTCAGTCAACCATTGATAAAAGTAAAGTCTATCAAGCTGATTTTATCAAGTATTTTATATTTCAATTGGTTTGCTGCTATAGACCAACAAGCACTGCATTATCAAAATGCTGGCTTCATGAAGAAACCAGAAAACGCATCCAGAATTTCTCTTGGTATTATGTGTAATCACGCAAGGTAGATGCCATAAATTGTGCCATACTAGCCAAACAACCACCAGAACTTTTTTACTGAGAAATAATCCATCACTGATATCATTTCTTGTCTGTCACAGCTTTGAAAATTTCTGAAAGAAAGACCCGCCTCAGCAATGACAACATCAATAATAATATTAATAAAAGTAATACTCCATCATAAATCAAAGCTAGTGCAAGATAATAAAACGTTTTTTAATTTATCACCATTAATATCATCCCCAATAGCTTCAGCGACATCACCACTTACAACATCATCAATAAAACTAAACAATAACCGAAAGCAAATGTAGTATAGAAACAATAAAAATATCTTAGAAAAAAACCCATTACCACAAAAAGACCATGCCGATCAAAAAAGCTAACCTTGATAAAATCATCATCACCATCATCATCATTATCATCATCATCATCATCATCATCATCATCATCATCATCATCATCATCATCATCACCATCATCCTCATCCTCATCATCATCATCATCATCATCATTATCATCATCATCAATAAACTAAGCAACAATAAAGCACACTTCATATTATTAACTACTGCGGAAATATTTTAAGCAACAATCTGGAGAACAGAATTATCATCAATGGTAACATTTTCAGTATTCAAAATATCAGCAAAAGAAAAAATGCATCAACAAAAACTCTGTAACGAAACGAGCTATCAAATTTTAAATCATCGTCAACTGCAACAACGTCAGCATTATTTTCAATAAGAACCATAAAAACAGAAATAGACTTACTCAAAATATAACAAAAAAGTAAATAATCAATGTTTGCGCGGGTGGTGGTAACAATTCTATAAATCAAATTTGCGAGCTTGAAATTAGCACCAATCTAATTGTATATAACCAATCCAATAACATATGAAACACAGTCAGACATGTCTACTGGACGCGTTTCGATCTTCCATGGTCATCCATAAGAGTAGGAAGGCAAATTGTATTAACTATATATATACATATATATACATACATATATATATGTATGTAGATATATATATATGTGTGTGTTTTTTGTGTGGCGAGAGCTGCAAAATGTTAATGTTCGTGACTGCATAGAAATTGTGCAGTCGACATTTCAAGTCAAATACGATGTATGCGAGTCTACTAGAGATTGGAGTCGTTTATCTAATTTTGCTGTCCACATATATACATTGCGGTTTGAACCTCGCTAGTTAGTTAGCTTTCGTACGCTGATGATGGTCATGGAAGGTCGAAACGCGTCAGTGCGTGCGATTGGCTGGAGTTTTGCTTCATTGTTCGACGAATGGTTAAATAAATTGGGATTGGTATTTACTCCAAGTTCGCAAAGTCGATTTAAAGAACAAGAATACCTCTATTAGTCTTGCATATATTGTACAACTGGTTAAATACAACGTTATTGGTGTTTACTTCAAGCTCGCAAACTTCATTTAATGAATAACGAAAAAAGGCAAGGCACCAGAAAAAGGCATGTAATGAAATTGGATGTTAGTATGTATTAGGTGTTGCGAACCTAGTAACAAATTAGTTCAGTTGTGACCAGAAGGATAAACCAAAGGCAGCATGTTTATCCTTCTGGTCACAATGAACTAATTTGATACTAGGTTCGCAACACCTAATACATACTTGCATATATATTAGTTCTTTGCAACAAACAGTATTTAACTGAAATTGGATGTTGTTTGCCAAAATATTATCAGCATAATCATCAGCTGTATCACGAGCAACAACCCCAATATTACAAAAGTAAATAGCATAATCATCAACACAAATTCAATAGCGAAACGGAATATCATCTTCTACTTCATCGCCAACTGCCACTTTGTCAAGCTATTTATCTAAATCAGCATTCAATACCATAACATTATTATCAAAAACAATAACAATAGGAAACACATCATCAACAAAAATATCGGCCACAAAATGGGATTCGTCATCGTCTACGACCTCGTCAATTACAACAACGTCAACATAAAAAAATAGTTTTTACATCAAAATCAATAAAGATATAATTAAAAAATTATAACATTACTGAAACATCGAGAGCTGTAACCGCTTTAGCACAGTCGTAATCATTGATATGAACAATAACAAAAATTTTAAAGAAATTAAACTATATAAAATACAGGTCATCAATAAAAAGTCATAGAAGTATTGGGCTATCATATTTTACACTTTTCCAAAGTGTATTAATTGTAGCATAATTATCAACAAAATATTAAAATCAACAACAATTTTGATCACATTAATGACGAAGCAGTGCACATCTTGATCAAAATACAGTTATTGGATGGGTTTACTATAATCAAGGTTGCAAACTTGATATAAACACCTGATCCATTAAGTACTTACATTTTGTCAGTATAAACTAAGAATTGTATAGTGTAGAAAAGGCAATTCATCCAGTAGACCGGTTTCGTCCTTTTTGGGAACTCATCATGTACTGGTCAGAATTCGCTGTGGACAGGGTTCGAACATGGGCACGAACGTCTCGGAACCTGGTGATCTAACCACTGAGTCACTCTGTCGCACAAATGTTCGTTTAATTATATAAATGTAGATATTCAATAACACTTCCCCATCTATTGAGTTGTCAATTCAGTAATGACAGGTTGTGGATGGTTAGTTCGACCTTTATCTAAATGGATGCTATATGAGCGCACCTGAAAGAGAATAAAACTAACCGACTCACATTAGTTATTATATGCCGGAAAAGTGCGTGTATTGAGCGACAGGGTGAATCAGTGGTTAGAGCACCAGATTCCGTAGCAGACATGCCCAGTTTCGAGCCCTGTCGGCAGCAAATTCTGGCCAGTACGTGAGGAGTTCCCAATAGTGACGAAACCGGTCTACTGAATGAATAGCCTTTTCTACACTGACAAAATGTAAATAATTAATAGGCCAGGTGCTTATATCAAGATCGGAACCTTGATTATAGTAATTTTTATCACCGCCTGCGCAACCAATATTCGTTTAATTATATTAATGCTTATAAAATCGGCAACTATAACGGCGTCTGAATTCCATTCAGCAGCAACAATACCAATATTATCAAAATCTTTAACTTAAAGAGCACGTCATCAACAAAAGTTCAATTAAGAAACTCACGTCATCTTATGTTACACCGCAAACTTCAGCATCGTGAGCATAATTATCTAAAAATTTATTATCAAAAACAACAGTATTTTCGAAATAATTACCGTTTAAAACGCAAATCATCGAAAAAATTCATTAAAGCAATGTTCTTCATTACTCTATTCAATATGGTCAACTACAAGAGCTTTAGAATTTTCAGTAGATAAAACATCAGCTTTATCTACAATCTATCCAAATTAATAGCATAGCAAACACATTTTTGGCAAAACTTTGGTAAGGTGAATTTTTCATTCGTCGCCGATACCATCCTTAAATGCTGCAAAATCAGCAAATAATCAACACAAACATCATAAACAGCTAAGGTTTTATCCGAACCATAAACATAAAAGGCGCAGCATCAGCAAATAATAATTAACAAAATTTGTTTCATAATTTTCTATGACATTGACAACTGCAAATAATGATTTTAAACTGTTTTTCCATTTTAAGCAACATTTTCACCTGCAACTACGTCAGACAAATCATCAGCAGCCACAAAAATAACAAAAACAAGAACAGTATTTTTTGGCCAAATTGTCGAGCAGCTGCATAACAAAATAACATTAAAAATACAGTATGATTAGAATACCGGTAAAAAGAACATCAAAATCATTATCTTCAAGAATTGGAAATGAATGGCATTATTGAAAATAATGAAAACGGCAACAATAATCAACAGCAAAATAATAATAATAATAATAATAATAATAATAATAATAATAATAATAATAATAAAAGCCAGTGAAACAATGAACAACTGTCATATAACGACAAATATACCTTTACTAACGACAGAAACAAATTTGGTAAGTTAACAAGAAAAGCATTATCAACTACAATAGCATTATCACCATAATCGACAGAGATATTAGGAAGAAACTGAAGTTCGTAGTCTAGATTATCAATAAAAATACCATGAACAAAAAACTATTTTCAAAACAATAACATCAAAAACGATCATTGCGAACAACATTATCAAAAATAAATATGCAAAATAAGTAAATTACCATCACCTACTTAGTTATTATCATTATCATCTCTTAAAAGGTATTGACGGTACAAATGGCATCAATATTAGCTATAGATACATAAAATTGATATAAATTGCTGCATCACTATCATTAAATTAACTCAGACATCAAGATAAACAAGCATGACATCATCCGAATCCTTATCAAATTATGTAAGCTACACACATATATATAGACAATAAAATTAAACAATAATTGATTGCGGGGGTGGTGGTAACAATTCTTTAAATCAAGTTTGTGAGCTTGAAATAAAGTCTAATCCCATTTTATTTAACCATTCGTCGAACAACAAAGCAAAACTACCGCCAGTCGCACGCACTGACGCGTTTCGACTTTCCATGATTATCATCAGATTACGATGGCAAACAGACTACTGAGGATCGATCCACATATGCATATAATAGTCTCGCATACATTGTACTTGACTGGAAATGTCTGTTGCACAATTTCTATGCAGTCACCAACATTAAATGTTCAATCTATCGCTATATATATATATATATATATATATATATATATATATATATATATATATATATATAAAAAGACAATCCAATTAAAAATTACGTGATTTTGTGGGTGAAAATAAAAACGTGTTAACTCAATACTTTATTGCGTGTGTAAATGATTACCCAGGGATGAGAGACAAATTCCATTGTAAGCCTCGAAATAGAATTATAATAAAATGGTTATACGTTAAAGGTAATTAACTTCTAAACTGAATTTTATTAAATGAAAACGTTAAATAAGGCCAGCTAATGCTGTTTAATATATAACAGATAAATTTCAGTCTGCTGCGTTAATTTATTAACCAGGATAATTTGGTTACAATTGTTAAAGTTTGGCCCGTAGCCATATTTAAGTGGCAAGATTTAAGCTAGCCAAGTAAGATACAATGATTTTCCAAAATAAAAGTCAATAAATATCAATATTTTTTCCTGAGTGTGTGAGATTTCATTTATCAGGAAAAAAAGAGTCTAGTAAACGTAGACTAACATCACCAGGCGCAAGAATAATTAAAATACAACAATTGATTTTTGATAAATAATTTATTTTTTTATGATTATTACGTTATTGACAGATACTTATGTCACAGAGGACATTTGAACATCAACAATATTCTACGAATTGCGCATTTTTAATACTTTCGTAAGAATAAATAAAGTGCATTAATTAAACTAATTAATTAATATGTAACACTAAGTTCGCTGCAAATCATCTTATAAGCAAAATAACAGGGAAGAAACTGTGAAATATCATCTTATATATATATATATATATATATATATAAAATATTTACATAAAATATATATTTACATAAAACAACAAGCACCTGACCTTAATATTCAAAAGTTTCATCAACATGATATTCTTATCGACTGGCCAAGAATAACAAAATTCAACAACAATCTACTAGTATCTAGCCAAGAACAAACAGGCCCTCGACTAGAATCAACAAACATACAATCGGATTGGCAACAAACTGAAGTGGAAATAACAGAGGCGCATACGGTGACAGAAGTTTCCAAACAATATGAGCGTTTAACACTGTAATCCACACTGGCGCTGTTACCATGTGGAAAATATAAATTTGCGCAACAAGGTGAAACGATCAACTACACTGGGAAAAATAGCACTCGTACATGTAACAGTGAACAATGCGCACAAATGGTTAATTCTCAAGCCATCAAAACAATAATGACCAGATCTCAGACATCACTTTGCAATACTGCAACAATGACCTTTACATGCAATCACGCACACACACAAACACAAACGCATACTCACTTACCAACCAGCCAAAACAAGAAACAGAAGTAAAAGTGAGTCAGATTTGTTACCACTAGCATAATCAAGTGTAAACCCAAAATGTATATGTATGTATGATTGAAAAGCGATGATTAGTATTCACGAAATAAATGGCCTTTATCCACTTTGTTATTAATGCGTTCTTTATTCCTAATTTTAAATATACTGTGTTAAATTAAAAAGGTATGGACATATATATATACCTGTCAAACCAGAATAATTTAATTAATGTCACATAAATAGAAATTCAAAACTTATTATTATTATTATAAATAGTAATAATAATAATTATAATATTTTTTCCAAAATAGTTTAGTATGATAAATTAGGTACTCTTTGTATTAATTTTGAATTATGTAATTATTTTATTTGGAATGTTTAAATAAATTTTAAATAAATCTGTTGAAAAATCACCAATTAATAAATGCATCCATACCTCGAGTTTAACTTTTCATTTTAAGGACGAAATTGGATTTTACTATAGATAGAAATTTGATCCGATTGCAATGTGTGTCTATCATTTATTCACAAAAATCCTGAAAATAGAAATTCTATAGATAAACGAGATAAAGCAAACATTATATCTGATTAGCACTTAACGCTTAAAGAATCGTAGCTAAATTTAGGAAGCACGGTTTAGGTTGGAATATTCTTGCAACATAAAAATTCAATTTAGGCCGTATAGACATTATTTATTTATTACGGCGCCATTATCATCTGTCTATAGCTCAACATTTTTGCATATACATCTAAAAATAAGGCATATTCCCAATTCTTTCGAAACATGTTTAACTTCGAAGATCCAGTGGTATGAGATGAGCGATTCGATTAACGCGCAGGTTAGTAGACCTTTAGGTAACATAACAAATTTTGAGATTCATTTTATGCCAATTGTCTGACTAACGGACAGATTTTCCATTAATAGAACTACGATGTCTAAACCTACAAAGTTGATGCAAATGTAGAAAGTCTGTTAAAGTCTTAATTTGCATTATCAGCATTGGCTGAAAGTTCACTAAGATTTTTAACTTTTCTGCTCTGTAGATTTGGCATGTTGCCGATCGTAATGGGAACGCCTAGCAAAGATTTGGAAACATACGCAGCTCCTGGTTCATATCTTCACGTCGACGACTTCTCGTCACAAAAGCAACTGGCTGATCGACTTCACTTTCTTAGCCAAAACGATGTTGATTATGCTAAATACTTTGTTTGGAAAACGATCGGCAACGTTTTTCACGAAACACCGCAAATTACATCAAGGATATGCGCGCTTACTTTGGAGACAATCAATCTAAACTATAAACAGATGCACAATGTACCTGATCTTGACGCAGCGATGAATCCCAGAGTGCAATGCTATTAGATTTTATATGAACATGGCAACTTTACATAATGTCATCTTGTAAAATTAAAATTAGTTATTATACCAATGATATGCTCAAAATAAACAGAATGTTAATTCATATGAGAGCGCGAGTTGAAAATTTTCCCTTTGAGGATTGGATTGAACACTTGCTGCCTTAGAAGTTGATAGATAGTTTGGAGGCCGTCCTATTGGAATTAAAAACGGCAGTTCTTGGGTCACTTTTATGCCATGCATCTCGAAGTGTTGGCAGCAATTTTCAGGCTAAAACAACAGCCGGGTTAACTTCCACTAGGCAATATGGCACGAATCAAGTGATGAACGTCAAAGGTTATGGATACATCGAGGATATGTAACCGTTTAAGTCAATCATGTGTATGCTGCACGATCTGCGCTCTGCCAAACAAATTGGTCAGCTTAGAAGAAAATGCAAAAGATTTGCAAAATTCTGACATAGCGACTATCATATCTGGGTAAGAAGCACCACAGGTAAAACTAATATCATCATCGTAATGATCCAATATTGCCTCTGTCAACTGCCCACATCGTATACGTAGGGATTATGATAGAAGTCGACAGTCAGTTTTCATGGTAAAATTCGTGTTAAATTGATAAATCTGCATCAGTGGAAGCAAATAAGGGCAATACACAGTCTGTGGGTCGGCAAAGTCAGTATGGTTCGCCGCGGGACCCAGATTATCGAAATAGCAAAACGGATAACCACCTTATGCCAATCGACAGCCGATTTGTGTTTCAGAATGCTTAATCTAATGATTAATACAATTTATTATTAATAATTTAATGCGTGATCTGGATTCAGACACAATTTCTGCCCCAGCAACCTGAATTATGCGTGCTCGTATAAGATTCCTTTATTTAAAAGCCATGGAATAGCCAAAACTGAAACATAGATCTGGTTTTCAATTGTATAATTTCAGTCTGCCCACGCAAATTTCTACAAATTTAACTTATGTACTGTTGTTGACTTAATTAATAAAACTGGGCGTATATCGACAAATGAACTCTGAATTTTAATCAGAAATGTAACTTAATACTATGTAAATACAGATTTTTAACAACAGAGTTTCAAAGAAGTAATGAATTTTCATTTTATTTATACGAGTGAATAGCATGCATAATCACGGTAAAACTGCAAAAGTTTAATTATGTGCAAAATGCAATGATTGCAATACGAAAACTAAAAATCAAACCGAAATCCTGCTAATCGATTGACTCACAAGTAAACTAAAAAAATGACATGGTCATTCTTTAAATTTTGTGTATAAACGTCAAATAAACACAAATAACTCTGCATCTTACCAATCATACAGCATAGCACAAATACAGTGAGTCGTAAGTACTGATGCATATAGACGTTCGAAGAACATTATCTGAACAAAACGGAAGATTTAATAACGAGAATTAGTCTTTATTTTATTTACAAGGTATGAAGGATCAGATAAATTCTCTGACCCAGTTGTTACTTAAACATATGATTTGACTGAGTATGTCGACTGAACAAAATCGATATGTTTACGAACATAATATTTTAAAGCTTTAACCAGACAATTATAATTTATTCAATTAAATAATCATTATTTATGCGGTTTAAGATAGTAATTGTTGAGATAAACACCAAATTCTTTATTTATAAACGATTTTATATCATAGAAAAATAAAAATCAGTCACACATACTAACGCGTTTTAGCAATCAATGACCTACAGATTAAGACGCCAGACGGAAAAACGAAGATCAATCTTTAAATCATATATAATTAATAAAAAATCAAATAAGCGGTTATACCTCAAAATAGTTTTATGTACACTGGACATGAGACACAAAGTCAATTGTACAATTTATTTAATTTTAACAACAAAATATTACACAATTATATGAAAACGAAGTATGCAATAATTCTCATTGACTTTGCAGGTGGTAGTGACAGGTATTCTGTCCAACTTGTTGCAATTAAAATAAATTCGAATTCTAATTTCTCTAATCAGTCACAAAATATGAAAAATCAACCGTCTGTCGCACGTAACGATGAACTATAACCTTCAATATTCATCAACAGAATTCGACAGAAAAGTGACGAACGGGGATCATTCCACAATACATGTAAATGTCATGGAAGATAAAACGTACGGTTCTCGTCCCAGTACTCTCAAAGCAAATCTCTTTAATCGAAAATTTCGACTGCACAAGACTGATACAAATAAGACTATGACATCTTTCGCTTCACACTTGTAAGATGCACATTTTAATAATCACTGAGAGCGCGGATATTGATACAGTTCTTTAAATAAATTTTTTTAACTTGAAGCAAACAAATGTCACATAGCACGAGCAAAACTACCGTCTTTCTCACGTATTAACATGTTCTGATCTTCTATGTTCGACATCAGAACACGATGACTAAATGAATAACGATGTTCGAACAGAAATAAAATTTTTCGATATGATCCATTCTCCACAAACAGATTGCATACAATGCATTTGTTTGGAAACGTTGTCTGCACAAAATTTTTACAGTTAAGAACAAAATATTTTGAAGTTTTCGCTATATGTTTTAAAGTTATACAATTTAACAATCATTAATCGCGCTGCTGCTGATAACATTTCTGTAAATTAAACATGTAATCTGAGGTAAACAATCCATCAAATCGCACAGTATCCGAAAGCAACCGTTAGTAACGTGTATTAACGTTGTTCGACCTACCAACGGCACAAAAGCACGTAATTAAATTGATTACCCATGATAAAAAGGCCATAGAAAACAAAATATGGTGTTTTCACTAAAAGTTGCCTTGCCTACACTACACTTGACTGTAAATGTCGGCTGCACAAGTTCTATGAAGCCACACACGTAACAGTCTTCCACTTTTCTCAACACGTATTTAGGTTAAAATTTTACGCTTAAACAATCATGGATTGCACAGGTGCTGAAAACATTTCTTTGAATAATGTTTGCAAACTTGAAGTAAATACAAATCCCATTAGTCATATATAGTCGCACAACATAGCCGAACAAGTCAGTCCGTCGCATTGATGCGTTTTGGAATTCCACGATTATCATCAGAGCACAAATAAGAATTGTCTGCCGAAGATTAAACCGCAAGGAAACTATATCTGCATTAATGAACAACATAAATATATATATTATAAAAATGGAGAATTAATTAATAACTCGTTTAGTGATAACATTGCTAGAAATAGAGTTTTCAGACTTCGAAAAAACGCAAATCCCATGGAATCTAATCAGGCGCACAACAATGCCAAACTACCGTCAGTCTCACGTACTGATGAAATTCGAGATCCCATGACCATCATTAGAACACAAAACACATCAATTAACGAGGATCAAAGTGCAATTCACATATAGCGGAAGCTAAATTAAATACGCAGCTCTCAGCCCTGGTAGTCTCATATATATTTTACTTTACTAAACCTGTCGGTTGCACACTGACTCTATTGAATTTGATCAATCGCGAGACAGAGAAAAACTACCGTCCCTCGCACGTACTGATGAGTTTCGTACTTCCATAACCATCATAAGAGCATAGCGCACACTGAACAACGATAATCCAACTGCATTGCATACATAGCGGAACCAAAATGAAATACTCACCTCTTACTCCAGATAGTCCCACCTACCGTTTACTTGACTTAATATGTCGGCGGCACATTTCTTTTACTGGATCTAAACAGTCTAATGATAGAGCTCAACGATAGTCAGTCGAACACACTGACGAGATTTGTGCTCCAATAATCATCATCAGAGCACACCAGCACACTGACTAACGAGGAGCAAAGCAAAATTAGATACGCAGCTATCACCACTATTACATTTAAATACTGTTTGTTGCGAAGAACTAATATATATGCAAGTATGTATTAGGTTTTGCGAACCTAGTAACAAATTAGTTCAGTTGTGACCAGAAGGATAAACCAAAGGCAGCATGAACGGAAAGTATAATCTCATGCACATTCGTTTCGTGCTTACTGGCGACTCATCAGTAGGAGCTGGTATTACGCCCTTTAACCACTATATAATGGAGATTATACTTTCCGTTCATGCTGACTTTGGTTCTATCTTCTGGCACGAACGTGTAAACCTGTAATAGTGACGCAAAACCTAATACATACTTGCATATATATTAGCTCTTCGCAACAAACAGTATTTAACTGTAATATATTGAATTGAATGATGTCATGCTTACCGCGAAATGTGATAACTGATATCGATGAAGGCCAGAGTGTATGGTTTAACTGGAGTAACAGGTGTTCGGAAATTGTTGTAATTCTCAATTTGGGTGAACTTTAGCATAAATTTATATCCATCAGGTTGGTATCATGTACCGACTCGGAAACCATAGTGTTAGTATCCGGTACTCATCGATTTAAAAAAGGTATCAGTTACTAACACAATAGCCATAGTGTTAGTATCCTTTACAGACTCGGTATATATATTATATAGTGTGAGTTAGCATTGAAGTCGTATTGTCGTTGACTTTAGATTATGTTAGCTTCACTATTACAGGTTTACACATTCGTCTAGGAGATTGTACCGTCCTATTATTCCACATTCTTCTACCAAATATATAGTGGTTAAAGGGCGTAATACCGGCTCCTACTGATGAGTCGCCAGTAAGCACGAAACGAATGTGCATGAGATTATACTTTCCGTTCATGCTGCCTTTGGTTTATCCTTCTGGTCACAACTGAACTAATTTGTTACTAGGTTCGCAAAACCTAATACATACTTGCATAATCACCACTATTAGTTTGACATACACTGTACACAATTGAACATGTCGGCTGCAAAATGATTCCATTGTATCAAATCAGTCGAACAACAGAGTTTATTTGTTTAATATTTATATTTTAATTCGGTTTATGAAGAATTCTCTATGTAGACGAAACCAGCTTACTGAATGAATTGCCTCTGCTACCTTAAACCAAACTTAGATTATGCTGAAAAATGTATATACAAAGGTATCTTTGTTTAAAAATATTGCTATCTTAATTTAATTAATTCATTTTGTAGACCGGTGTCGTTCTTATTGAGCTATCATCAAGTACCGTCCATACTTTTTTTTCAGATGAGACTCCTTCGTTGCGGAACATGTGACTTTATCCACTTTTCAGTTATATACCATTTTGGGTTTTCGGTAGGCCTTCCCCTCAGGTGGAGAATAAGTGGCATTCCATTATACCTAATGTTCCATCTAGCCACCTCCAATCTGTCCTTATAAAAAAGATTCCACGCTACTTTGGGACATAGCTTTGAAATAATGGTTATTATAATTAAACTAACATTGGGTTCGCTGGTTGTGCTAATGTTCTTTAAATCAGGGTTGCAAGCATCATATAAATGCCCAATCCATTATATACACTTTTGTCAGAATATATTAAGCATTGTTTAAGTTAGCAGATATATATATATATATATATATCCGTCGTAAAGTCCATCCCCTCCTCAACGTGGTACGACGGTGTCAACCATGTCTCGATGGCCAATCGTACATGGGCTAACGGGGCTATGGCGGTGGTGTCACCAGGGCGTGGTGGATTTCCGACCGGCAATCGGATATCCTATAAAATACCACATGAGCCCGACGACGGCACCATGACTCGGCGTGTGTTCCCCGCCACAAAAGGGTTCAACAGCCACAGGATTACATGGACTCCTGGACAGTACCCCGTACCTCCGAATTGCGAATGAGCTCTCAACAGCCACCGGCAACCATGCAACTTACTGCTGCCTTGCAGACTGCGCTTGGATGTGCAAAGGCCAGAGGTGCGTCCTCGATCAAAAAGCCGAGTGGTGAGGGGACACCACTTGTACCAAATTCCCAAGAAACTCCATGAAATTGGAGCCGGCTTATCCTCCAAAAGGAGTCAGCCGCAGTAAAGTAAAGTAAAGTATATATATAATAGTATTTGTGTGTATATTGAGCTTGCAACCTTGATTTAAATAAATTTTATCACCACCCGCGCAATCAGTAGGTGTTTAAACTATCTAGCTAACTGATTAATTGTGATCTAACAGATAGTACCGACTTATGACTGGATAAGTATGCGTCGATTACATGTGTGAGTGTGGTTCTAAGGCTAAATCTCTAAACCAAAATAAGCTAACCTGCACATGCACGCTCAACTAAGTGAAATTACAGTCATCTTTTAACAATTTCAGACATTTTGCAAAAGAAGCAAACGTCTTTTTCGTGTATGTGTGTGTGTGTGGGGGGGGGTTCAGGTACAAACTAAATAGTTAACTAACCAGATTACAAACGCACAAACCTACTATTGAAATGCTGATTCAACAACAAACAGACCAATCTATTATTATAATCAAGGTTGCGGTCTTGATATAAACACCTGACCCATTAATTACTTACATATGTCAGTATAAACTAAAAATTGTATAGTGTAGAAAAGGCAATTCATCCAGTAGACCGGTTTCGTCCTTATTGGGAACTCATCAATTCTGGCCAGTACTTGATGAGTTCCCAATAAGGACGAAACCGGTCTACTGGATGAATTGCCTTTTCTACACTATATACAATTCTTAGTTTATACTGACATATGTAAGTAATTAATGGGTCAGGTGTTTATATCAAGACCGCAACCTTGATTATAATAATTGTTATCACCACCCGCGCAACCAATGTTCGTTTAATTAGACCAATCTATTCTTGAATAAACAAACTAAATAACTATTTTTTTAACCCATAGCGCTAGAAATTTCGGGCCTTACGACCAGCAAGCACTAGCTAGTCATCTTGGGAATGGTAGCAAGAAACTTGTCATGTATAATGGGATAGGGCCATAATCAAGTTTCATATAAAGCCTCGAGTTTGGTTTAACTAAGCAGTAGTAATTGTGTTAAATGTGTAGCGACAGAATGAAAGCATGTGTGTTAGATGCTAAAATTTGGCAGATAATGCTCATCAGCTTTCGTTAACAGAAAGTCTAAAAGAGGGCAAGCTCTGAAAACAAACTGTCCCCACTAGAAATAGGCGACCCACCTACAGTCATGAATAATAAGAAATTATAATAAATCCCTTCTGTTTCGTCTGTCGCGCAGGACAAAAGTAGTCGTGTTATCATCTGAGTTGTTCACGATGAATAAGAAGAATAATTAGGCCACTTCATACAACTTCCCCTCTGATTCTGCCACATTTCGCTTCTCAATCTAGCAAAAACGCTTATTTAGATGCTATGAATATGGTGGAAGTTGATCATATCCGAAATCAGAATGCAGAATACTACGAGCAATACAGAATTGAGTGCACAATTCTTATCCTTTGCAATATTGGCTTCGAAATTCTAGTTCCACGGATTTTTCTCAGGCCCGGTAAATTTGATGTTGAATTTGTCCTCAGCTCACGAGTAGAATCTTGTTGATTTGAATAAAACCCTGTAAACAGCCGACTTTGTGCAGCACGCTTAAATAAATAAACAATAATCAACGCAAAAGCTTTAATCAATGTTGCCTTTTTGTGGCATATTTATATGAGCTCACCGATTGCAGCACAGACGAAAGCAAGGACGCCCTTTTTCTTAGACCTATGCTCTTTATGAACTACAGCAATAAATTCAGATATGTATAATTATTTTCCTTTCCATGTTCATCGAGCTTCTTTGCGTTATTCAGACGTTTCGACTATCCTGAACTATCATCAGAGCTTGTTTCATATTCAAATAAATGGTAATCCAGAAAGCTCAATAAAATAACACGCATGTAACTCTCTTCTCTGGCATCGAACCCTTTTATAAACATTAATACAGTTTACTGTTAACCGATTTTATTATTACTTTAACAAATACACATTCGTGCACCTATACTTCCACAAATATTTATCTTCTCTCTACATCGACAAAAATGTACTAAATATATTCATTTCAAGCAATGCTCGATCATAGGCAAGCTTCCAAAGGTTCACTAAATTGGTGACCTGCTATCTTCAGCCAGTGAACATTTCCTATTATGTTAGATAATTCAAATAAGGCACTTAGGCATGTCGTTTTGCTTAAACTTAATGGAAAATGCACTTAAAACTATGAGAAGTGTAAAAATGAAATAATTAGAAAGAGGACTAATATTGGACCTTGGTTGCTTTCTCATTTGCACTTAAATGATTTTAATTTCGTAGAAGAGTTAAGTGATAGAGTGAGTATTAAAGAAGAGAAAAAAGTTGGAATCAGGTACGATGAAAAGTTAGAACGCCTCGAAATTAGAATACCTAAACCTAGGAATATTGAGATTCCTTCAAAATAGTTGTAGATTTATCTTCAAAGGAATCTTATTAGAGAACACGAAGAGGTTCTTAACGGTGGTCTGAATATTACCATGCCTATGGAATTCTCGCCTAAGAATGCGATTATTACGCAAGCTGTAAAGATTGCAATACATATTCCTGAAATGTAAAAAGCGAAATTCGAATTTGAGATGGCTCATGTGGTGGATAATTATAAAGACGTTAAGTTTAAACACGAATATAAATGTTTAGGCCTTAGGAAAGAATTAAAAACTAATGATATGATATGTCTTAATGCTGAAAAAGGTGGAACAGTAGATTTATTAAACCGGTCAAACTACGAGTAAAAGGTGTATTAACAACAGAACAATAACAATGTTTAGAAAAAAATCAATAAGGACCCTACGGGCATGTTATAAAGTTAGGTTAAATCCTTGATATATAAACTGATTAAGTTAAAGGAATGGGATAAAACAAATAGTGACTCATTTATACAAAGGAATACGATCCCACCAAGAGTGTATGCTTTAGTAAAAATGCATAAGGAAGAAGAAACATCAAAGATGATTGCGAGTGTCCAGAAACTCTCCAAATTGTAATATATCTAAATTTCATGGTAAAAGAATATGGAATTATACCTAATGAACACAAATCATTTTTTAGATTTTATCAAGAAATATTAGTTAACTAAAAGTAACAGATTGGCAAATTTACATGTTATTGCAGCAAATCCACACACTCTGGCATTGATCAAAATCAATTATCAAATTTCGCAATATTCATGACTTCATTCAATTAAATATTTAATAATTATACATCGTTTGTTGTAAAGTATTAATATATATATGCTATAGAGTAGTACGCGTTGTGTGCCTAATAACAAATTAGCTCATATATGACCTAAATGATATACCGAATTTCGCATGGACGAAAAGTATGAACCCTAGTATACAACCCCTCCTTGTTTATTAACGGCTCATCAGTAGGAGCCGGTATTACTACCTATACCAACTACATATTTGGATGGGAATTGTGGAACAATTGGAAGGTACTACTATCTCCTATAGGGAAGTTTGTGCCAGTAGAAGTGGAGCTAACTTCATATAAATTCTTCCACAATGCGACTTCAAAGCCAAGTAACAGCATACAATATATGCCGAGCCTGTAAGGGGTACCAACACTATGGTTGTCTTGTTGGAACATGGTAACAACACTTTGGTTTTCGATTCGGTACATTGTACCAACACAATGAATTTCAAGATATTTTAAATTTCATCAAACTTGAGAATTACAACTACTTCTGAACACCTGTTACGCATCGATATAAGTCATCACAATTCGAGGTAATCATAACATCATTCAGTTAAATATGCATCAATTAGATACTGTTCGTTGCATGCAATTGTGTATTATGCTTTGATTGCCGAATAACAAATTATTTCAAATAGGACCACAATGGTATACTAGTCAGCATGAACTAAATCTATATTCTCATGTTTAGTGAGAAATCATCAGTAGGAACCAGTACTGTGCCTTATAATCTCCATATATTTTTATCATAAAATGTGGAACGGATTGATGATACAAATTTTTATACAAATGTGTATTCAAATAATAATGGATTTAACCTAATATGAAGCCGTCGACGTGGCAATTTCAAAGCCAACTCCCTATATAAAATATATATTGAGCCCGCAATCGATACAAATACAATGGTTTATAATCATCCCCATGTACGAAACTTGTGTTTCAAAAACTGTAAGAAGTTATGCCTTTTAAGAATCATACTTTCAATATACAAGTATATAACTTAAGTTTTTAGCAGACTATTCGTAGTCAATAAGTAATCAAGAGAAATTGCATGCGTCGAATAGAACTTTTCTCAAATATTGATAAAGTTTCTAGATGATTCAAATTATTCCCATGGCAGTACTTATTTCTCAAATTTGTATTATGCTAGGCATTTTCCAACCACGCATTTACAGTCCACTTGCGACCAATTGTTAGGCAATATAAATTCGTTCTTCAACAAATTTATAATTAACGTTCTTGCTAGATTAACCAAATAATTTACATTTTCGATAATTATTACTTTATATCCGCTTAATGTTTTGCCACTTTTAAACGATAGGGTGGCTCAGTGGTAAGAGCAACAGATTACGAATCAGACGTGCCTAGATTGTAGTCCTCACCGCGGCAAATTCTGGACAGTATTTGAGAGCTCCCAATAGGGGCAGAGTAATTATTCCGAATGAATTGCATTTTCAACATTATACAATGCTTAGTTTATACTGAAAAATGTACGTATATAATGGAACTAATGTTTACATCAAGATCCCAGCCTTGTTATCACCGCCCGCGCAACGAATTATTGTTTAATTAAATGTATTTACTTGGAAATTTTGTATTGAACTTCAAATTTCCAGCAGCTAATAATGGTCAATACTTTGTCAGTATAAATTGCATGTGCCGAAAATGATATTATTTCAGTTCCATCAAACAACTAATAAATAAATAAAAATATATGCTTGTATTATAAATGTGTTTTAAATTCAATTTGCATTTTAGATCCTTGCATGTGATGAACTTATTTTCGAATTGCGTATGGAGATTAGAATATAATGCTAGCTCTTGCTAATCAGTAGTTTGTTATAATAAAACGACTGCGGAAACCATGTACTAGTTTCAGTTCGTACTATTTGATACAGTTATTCCAATTCTTCTGTGTTCTTCCTAGATGTTTAAAAATGCGCTTAATTATTTCCATGCCGATAATAATTTTTTGAACTACACTAAATTTAGTATTCTGTAAATGACTCATTTAATCCCCAAATACGTTATGGAATATGAAATTATTGCCGGCTAGTTATTCGTCATAAGCAAAATACAAATAGTAATAATAATAATATAATAATAATAATAATAATAATAATAATAATAATAATAATAATAATAATAATAATAATAATAAAATAATAAGTTGGAAGTAAATAATTCAAATTAATCTCATACACCATACTAATGCTTAGAATATTTCAAACTGTTTTTTCTTTTGCAAATGACTCATTTATTGCTCAACTGTGTGAAGGGATATGAATTTAGATTTGACATGTTCCTGATAATAGAGTAAGAGTACAAAATGCATGCATCTATATAAAGCTACATCCTTTTATTGGTAGTTATTGAAGAATTCCATAAATTGAAAATAAAATAATAGACCAAACTGCTTCAAGTAATTTTACTTTATTGTCGACGGTTCATGGTCAGAATTTAAGCTGTACTATTGAATGCTTAATAAAATAACATCTTCTGTTCGTTCAAGCTAGAGGTAAATCATTTTAATGATTATAAAATATACAAGAAAATTGTTTAGAATGTTGTATACTGTTTATTCTCCTGCAAAATCCACATCAATTAAGCGAACATTGGTTGGACGGGCCGTGATAAAATTTATTATAATCAAGGTTGCGTAATTGATATAAACACCAGACCCATTATTTGCATACATTTGTCAGGATAAATATAGAATCGTATAGTGTAGAAAAGGCAATTCATCCAGTAGACCGGTTTCGTCCTTATTGGGAACTCATCACATACTGGCCAGAATTTGCCGCGGACAGGTCTTGAACCTGAGTACGTCTGCTGGTGTTCTAATCATTGAATCACCCTGCCGTGCACTACACACAAATTTTAGTAATATACTAACTAATACAACTCCTTTAGTTTCTTTTTGTTTTAGGTGGAGCTCACACTAACCCAGTTACATTAGATAGTATATTTAAAATATGTGTGTATTGTGCGTCGGTGTGGCTCAGTTGTTAGAGCACCAGATTCCAAAGCAGAAGTGCTCAGGTTCGAGCTCTGTCCGCGGCAAATTCTGGCCAGTAGGTGATGAGTTCCCAATAAGGACGAAACTGGTATACTGGATGAATTGCCTTTTCTACACTATACATTTCTTAGTTTAACCTGACAAATGATTGTACTTAATGGGTCTGGTATTTATATCAAGTTCGCGACCTTGATTATAATAAATGTTATCGCCGCCCGCGCAACCGATGTTCGATTAATTATATAAATGTTCATTTCAATACCACTTCCCCATCAAGTTGGGTGTCAGTTCAGTTATGGCAGATTGTGGATGGTTAGTTGGAACCTTTGGTCTAAATAGATGTCATATAAGCTCCAGATAAAAAAGAAAGAAACTAACCGAGTTACATTAGTTAGTATATGTGTAAAAATTGTGTGTAATGCTCGGCAGGGTGGCTCAGTTGTTAGAGCTCCAGATTCCGAAGCTGACGTCTTCAGGTTCGAGCCCTATCCACGGAAAATTCTGGCCAGTACGTGATGAGTTCCCAATAAGAACGAACACGGTCTACTGGATGAATTAACTGTTCTACTCTATACAATTCTTAGGTTATCCTGACAAATGTATGTACTTAATGGGCCTGGTGTTTATATCAAGTTCGCAACCTTGAATATAATTGACACATCAATTGCTTGAACGCATAAATGGATTTTAATTTCGTGAAAGCTCGTTTTTGTCAATATTAGAAGATTACAATATACGCGCGGTTTCACAATCCTAGTGTTTATTATTGAAAGGGTGTGAGAAATAAATAAAATTACTACCATAATTTTTTGAATTTTATAAACATTGCATTTATTGTGTTTTGGAATATGAATGTAATGCCGAATATTGCCGGTTAAAAGATATTCTGTATAAATACAATTGTTCATTCAATCTTGAGTAAATTATTCTAATCATTTTCTGTATGGAAAATATGCTTATAAATACGTATACGGTTTTGAGTACAGCAAACGACACATTTATTGCTTGACTTAATAAATTCATTTTAATTTCATGTAGGCTCGTTTTGTCAATAGCAAAAGAGTACGAAATGCGCGTGGTTTCAAAATGCTACTTTCCTATATTGCTATCTGGGGAGGAATAAATCAATTTATTGATACACATGATAATCTATATTACATTTTAAAAGATAGGAGCGATACATCTATTTTGCCATCTTTATTTTCTATAAATGCATGTGCCGAGGTATTATTTGAAGCTACATCAAGCGGAAGGAAAATAATTCTAATTATTCCCATATATAAAGTTTTTTTAGAAAGTTGTCAACACTACTGTTTCTTGCAAACGGCTCATTTATTAATTGATAGTATAAATGGATTTGAATTTCGTGTAAGCTCGTTTTTTTCATTATTAAAAAATACGAAATTCGCGCGGTTTCAAAATATTACTTTCAGTTACTAATCAATATTAATGCATGCGTCATAATTGGATTTTCAGCTCCTTCCAGCCGGGGGTAAATAATTATAATTACTCTCATATACGATAAAAATGTTAAGCAAGGTGTGTGCTGTTTGGTCTCTCGAAAATGACTGATTTATTGTTTGACTGCTTAAACTGGTTTCGTTTTCGCGTAGTCTCTTTCTTGTCAATAGTACGAGTAGGAAATGCACACGATTTTAATAAGCTACTTTTCGTTATTAGTAGCCAGTTAGGAATGAATGAAATTTTGCCATTCTTGTCTAAATGCGTTTTGGAATATTTTCCCACATTCCTCAGCCAAATATATAGTATTAAAGGGTGTAATACCGGCACCTACTGATAAGTCGCCGAAACGAATGTGCACGAGATTATAATTTCCATTCTAGCTGATTTTTGGTTTATCCTTCTGTCATACTTGAACTAATTTGTTACCAGGTTCGCAACACCTAACGCATAATTGCTTATGGATTGTTTGGCCGCTGTTACTGTTCAATAGATAATCAGTTTAATTACATGCGATAGCAAAATACTATTTTCCGCTCCTTCAAGTTAGAATAAATAATTCTATTTATTCCCTGTATGCGAAAATGTGCTTAATAATTCCTTTACTGCTTTTTCTCTGGTTTTACACAATATTTCTCTTAACTGTGATTTTAGAAACAATCTATGTTAGTTTCAAGCAGTTTTAATTGAGATTTCTTGAACTGAAAATTTAATTGTAATTAATAGGGCTCTGTTTAAGAATAAAACACATCCACGCGCAATAGACCTTTAACATGCAGCGGATTTATGTTACTATGATCAAAGCCAGGATTTGTATAATTTATGTGTACCAATAACTCTGCTAAGGCATACTGGATTTATATCATCTTTTCTTTTTCAAACATTTACATAAATTTACTACTGTTTCAGCCAAGACATTCTGGATTTATATATTTAGCACCACTTCTCACTCATGTGAAAATGTCATTTCTGCCGAGACATTCTGGATTTATTTTTTGTGTTAATTGTGACTTCATTAATACGAGACAGTCAATTGTGTTGACAATATATTATTTTGTTGCCGTCTATAGCACGGTCTATTTGGTTTACCAGTCAATTTACATTTACTTTGCACCGTTGTATTCAATAAATGTATGACGATTCGACTTAGCCTTCTCACATAATTCTTCGGGAAAGAGTCGGGGAGTACTCATAAGCACGGATCTCAACAACAGCTACCAGACATATGTAGGAATGGTTAGCATCACTAAATTGACAGCTACCCCGCAAAACCTCTTACAATAACAACAAAACCTCCTACAATATAGCAGTCCCTTGGTCATCAAAAGGCAGCCAATTTGAAATTCAGGCTTCAACAAAGTAGTAATTTTCTTTTCTGTCGGCTTGTAATACACTTTTAAAATTATACTCTACTACTACACTACTTTTGAATTAAGAAAAATTCGTGTGGAAGTAAAAAATTATTATAGATAAGCTATAAACTATAACGAATCAGATTAATTCGCCGACATATTGACAAAATCAAATTTACATTTCAAAACGCTGTACCTATTAAAACAAGCAAAATTTGCGTTGACCAATGGCATGCGGCAATGCGCCTACACATGTATATAAGCACGATAAAATTATCAAGCCGTACGCTTTACACTTCTGCTCTGCACGCTGAGGGTGATTGCTGTCGCTCTCTCCACTTAACTGTCTACCTACGCCGACTTATGGACTTGCGTTTATCACGCCGTGTCATCTCGTCGCTTAGATTTCAGTCACGCCAATATTCTTGTTGCTTTACAACTAGTTATACATAATCGATTATATATTAATCGGATTTTTAAATGTATCAACCTCCACGGTGTTGTCACATATCTTCAAACAGCAACTCAGTTATCCGGTTTCGACAACTCTACTTATTCTGGTGCATCCACATAACGGTACACCAGCCAACCAGCCGGAGCATACACCAATTTACCAGAGGTACATTTAGAGATTGCAAAATATTTAACTTTCACTAAATTTGCCTGTTTTGTCCACCTATGTTGGATGGTCCACGTACTTGTATGTCTTCCGTATTTATTATTAGCGTATCGTCTAGACGAGCCTTAATTATGCCTAATTCTGCAGTTAAATTATTCATTTGAGAAGTCAATGCCTGAATCAACGTTTCCAACCCATCAGAAGCCATTTTAAATGTACCACAAATGCTTTATTTTTACTCAATTATATATAGAATTTTGCTCGCACAACGAGCATCGATTTAATAAAACAAATTTACACATTAAATAATTTATGTTCACTTCAGCTCGAAGTCTGCTTTTCTCATTGGGCAGACTGCTTCATTCTTATACGGACGCTTCTGCGAGGAATTTCTGTTGAAATACTGTCTGTCCTAGATAAGACCCTTTGTTCATTATTTGTCTTAAAGGTGGCCATTGCCACATCTTCCCCCCCCCCTCAGGAATCGGCTTTCGCACTCTGCTTAAACGATCCAGTGCCACAGCTCGTGGTCCATCGGGCAGGCTAACAAAAACAGTATTGTGCTCTGCGTCCACCCTCTCCACGCGATACGGCCCATCATTGACAGCCTGCAGTGCCATGGGCTCGACCTTCGCTACCATTACATAGTCGCCGACCTTTAGGCGAGTGCGTGTCGGTTGCCTTGTATAGCCTTGTCGCTGTGTGGCGCCTACATATTCAGTTAACTGTTTTAGTCGTTCCTGAATATCCGCTATGGTGCAGCGCTCATGGGATCCTCGGATTACCGGTTCACCTGGAAGTCTTATGTGTCCTCCATAGACCATGGTCGTTGGAGCGAATCCTGTAGCTGTTGAGACAGTAAAGCGCATGGCCCGCTCGTCCAAATGTAATGTGTCTCTCCACGTTCCCGGGCACTCGTGGCACCAACATCGCAGTACCTCTTTCATCGTCCAATGTGCGCGCTCAGCTGTCTCATTGGTTTGCGGGTGATAAGTGGCTGTGCGGGAATGCTTTATGTCAAGGTCTTTGCACCACTGATTAAATTCTTTCGACTCAAACTGTGCGCCTTGATCGGTAACAATAACTTGTGGTGCACCGAATCGACTGAGCTATCGCTCTTCTAAGCACGTTATAATCTTTTCTGTTGTGATCTTCTTCAGTGGTACAAACTCGACCCATCGGGTAAACTTATCGACCATGGAAACACATAGGACACCCCGCCGCGAGCTACCGGCAGTGGACCTACCAGGTCGATATGCAGAAACTCGTTCCGTGCAGTGGCATTTAAAGCAATCGGAGTGACTTTTTCTCGTTTTTGTGGTTTACAACGTTGGCATGTAGTGCACTGTTGACAATAGCTACGAATTTCTTTGGACATGCCAGGCCAATACAATCGTGACTGCAATGTCTCAATGAGCCGCCCAGCGCCGGGATGTCCTAACGTTTCATGCCAAAAGGCCATTAATTCTGTTCTTATAGATTCTGGCACAAACCATTGCACTGTTTGTCCTTCTTTCCGCACCAACAGGCCGTTCTGTAGACTCAACGTTTTATATGGTGCAGACACCCCTGTGCCGTTTTTTATTGATTAACTATTTCTTAACATGTTGCATCTCTTCCCTGTTCTACAGAGACTTTTATAAGCGGCGAAACCCGCACAGTAGAAATTCTGCTGAGCGCATCGGCCGCCGCATTCTCGATTCCTGCTCTATGATGAATTGATATATCGTACTCTTCTAGTTCTTCAATGGCTCGATGTACACCTTTCTTCTCAATACCATAGTGATCTCCAATGCACTAGCGCTTTGTGGTCGGTAAAGACGTCCACGTGTCCCCCGATGACATAATATCTAAACTTCCGCAGCGCCCATTGTACGGCTAGTAATTCTTTTTCTGTGACTGTATAGGTTCTGTTCCGCCTTAGTGAGTGTGCGACTTATACATTGCGCAGGACGTCCGTCAGCTTGTAACACCGCTCCTATACCAATATCTGACGCGTCTGTAACAATTGACATAATACCTACAGGAAAGTCAAAATAGTTGCATCTATTAATTTCTGCTTACATAGCACAAACGCGTGAGCCTCCTCCGTCCAACGAAAATGGTATCTTGGCACTAGTTAACTGAGATAAGGGCTGTTGCGTAACCGCCATCCTGAAGTATGGTCTATAGAAATCACCATACCAATAAACCGGAGCAATTGTTTTCTAGTAGTAGGCACCGGATAATCCCTGATAGGTTGTACATTCAAATCTAACGGCATGCATCCGTCCGCTGAGACTAAGTGCCCCAAAGAACCCGCACTTCTTGACCTATCTGTACCTTTTCTGGATTAAAATGTTATCGCCATTCTACAGCTTTGGCCAACATCTTCTGCAGCCTCACACGTAATTCGTGTTCAGTAATTGGCCATATAATAGCATCGTCTACGTAAGCTGTTGTACAAGTTAAGTCAGACACGAACGAGTCCATCATTCTTTGGAACGGTGCGTTTTTAAGGCCAAAATGGTACCCGGGTGAATTGGAAATGACCTTGTGGTACTTGTACCGCCAGCTTCCATCGATCTTCGGGCCGCACGCCTATTTGCCAAAATCCCTGTTTAAGATCAAGAAAACTGGCAAACCATTTGCCTCCCGCTAGCTGGCAAGAACAGATCACGCTGAGCCGGCATGGGATACGGGTCGGTTTAGTTACTGAACTCAATTGCCTAAAATCAGCCGCTGGTCGGAGCGAACCATCCTTTTTCGTAACATAAACCATCGGAGCACGAAAACCAGATGTTGACGGTTTAAGAACGCCGGCTTCTATCATTTCTTGGGTTGCTCGAGTCACTTTGCTGCTAATTTCTTTGGAGGAGCACCATATACTTTTTGGTGGTTCGTAATCGTCATTTACCAGTTCTAGCCATAAGCTTAAGCTTTGGTCGACTGTCGGCCCTGGACGCTCATACAATCAGGCAGTTGGAATATAATGTTATATTGGGTTTGAAGATTCTTCCACCCAGACAGACAACTGGTCTCTTCCTGCATTTTAGGGGTACATATAGACTTTATTTAACTTATTCCTCAGGCCGCGATAGGCATACACGTTTATTTGGACAGTCTATCGTCTTAACCCATTTTTTAATGAAATCAAGTCCCAATAAGGGCGTTTGCGTATTCGAAACAACAAAAGATATATGATAGAAATTTTCATTTAGTAACAACTTCATGTCCCACTCGCCCACAGCCACCATCGATGCGCCCGATGCCTGACATAAACTTTCTTTCGTAGGTTTTACATTGTTCAATGGCAAAGTCAATGGTAGTACGGACACATCAGCTCCAGTATCCAATTGCATTATTACTGGCTGTCCGTTGAAGAGTTCTAAAAAATTTAACTTTAATGAAAATTCTTACATTTGGCAATGTTTTCCACACTTCCTTTCTTCCAAAGGCTATCTGGTTCGGACCACTTTTTTGTTTGATCTGCTGGTCTTCATTCGATCTACCCGTCGGAACCACCAAAGGATTAATATTTGTGCCCTGCTCTCTCCACCTTTATTTGTGAGATTGTACCCTGTTGCCCCACTGCTGGCCGTTCTCGAGGGTTTGCTGACGCTTATACGTCGTATTTGTCGGAGCTGGAATCCTTATACTGACTTAGCTTCAGGCCACTGGCTGTTGCCTTCTGTCATGAACTGCTTATTATGCCACGAAAATTCCAATACGGTATGTCTAACTCCTGTCAGATATCGTAACTGGACCCAATACGTGGAGATGCAACTACCACTTTGTTTGTCATTATGGCCGAACTTTGAAGAGGCCGCAGAGTCTCGCTAAGGCCTCCTGGGCGCTGTTTCACCGTATCTGATGAATCAGCAGCATGAACATGATGGCCTCATGTGGTTGCAAGCCGGGTGAAGACTCGGTAGCTTCGAGAACCATCGCTTGATACGTGCCATGGTATCCATGGGCATCTCACCCATTAATGGTTTCAGGCTGTATAATTCTAAGAACACTTCCTGAGGCTTAGCCCGGAAATGATCCAACACGCGTCTTTTGTATTCTTCATACGTGAGGTCAACCGGCAATTCCAATTGGACTGCTACTAATTCCTGGACAGCTACACGCACAATAGGTGCTTCCAATGTAAATTCTTGGGCTCGAACTGATGCTTCAAATTTTTCGAACCACAACTGTGGTCTTTCCACATCTAGTGGTGCCAACATCGCTTAAACTCTGACGGTCTGAAATAACTCGTCGATTCGGCTGAAAACGCCAGCATATTTCCTCCTGATTCCTCTTCGGCGCGGTCGCCATTGTTTTGTCCACCTATGTTGGATGGTCCCACGTACTTGTATGTCTTCCGTATTTATTATTAGCGTATCGTCTAGACGAGCCTTAATTATGCCTAATTCTGCAGTTAAATTATTCATTTGAGAAGTCAATGCCTGAATCAACGTTTCCAACCCATCAGAAGCCATTTAAATGTACCACAAATGCTTTATTTTTACTCAATTATATATAGAATTTTGCTCGCACAACGAGCATCGATTTAATAAAACAAATTTACACATTAATTAATTTATGTTCACTTCAGCTCTAAGTCTGCTTTTTCTCATTGGGCTAACTGCTTCATTCTTATACGGACGCTTCTGCGAGGAATTTCTGTTGAAATACTGTCTGCCCTAGATAAGACCCTTTGTTCATTATTTGTCTTAAAGGTGGCCATTGCCACATTGCCGCTGAATGTATTAATGCCCTTTTAAGAGCCACGAACAGTAACTTTTCTCAGATAAATGCTGGTTATTCTTCTTCTTGTAGAATCGCATCGTCATAGACAAAACAAATGCTAATATCACTACAGATCAACACTGTCTAAATCAGTATAAACGACTATTGAGACAACTTCGGTCATTCAGTCGATATTCGCCAATGAATGGTGTTATAATCACCAAAAGGTACCTTTATAATTGTCAAAATTTTGTGCATTGTTCGAAAAATTTACCAAACGGATGCCAGTTTCTTTTCTTAAATGACCGCATTCAGCAATGCAACCGATTCTTTTATTCAAGTACAAATTTTTAAATGCCTACAGCTTCGGTTTATGTTGACTTCAGCCGCCCACACAGAATCAGCCACATAGACAGTAAAACTGATAATGAAATTCGCAATGACCAGTCCAGATGAACCGGCCAAAAAACCCAATGAACTTGTGCACCTTCTAGGTTTAAAAACTGGAGAAGAATTTTTCGTGGACACAGGTGCAGCAGTTTCAGTTCTCAAGGGTGATGCCATGGCAGGGATGTCTTAAGGTATTCTCTTCGCAAATGTTACAAGGGAGCCCTCTTTTACTTATGGTTGCCGGCAATGCACTCTCAACATAGATTTACGATGCGAACTTCCTCATAAATTCATCGTCGCAAAGGTCTCACACAACATAATAGGCATTGAATTCCTGTTGAAATATAGGCTCATTGTTTATCTTTCCAATAAAAAGATCACCGACCCATGCACTGGAATTCGGAAAAGTTTTTGGATACATGCCTCCGAGCGTTCGGAGCCACAGGTCATTCTGACAACCCCAGTGCAACATTCAGCCGAGATCTCAGCTGCTCTTTCAAAACACATGTCGTTGTTCGACCTCGGCAAACCAGAGCTACCATTCTCCAACAAAATACACCATATCGTCACAACATCACAACATATAGCACTCAAAAAGCGACCGCTAGCCCCTGCTAATTCGAAAGCTGCCCAAGAGTAGATTCAAGACTATTGAAAGAGGTAATTATCAGACCATTGAAAGTTCATGGGCGACACCACTGCACTTAGTCTCCAAATCAAACGGAACCTACAAAGCCTTTGGAGATTATCGCAAGATAAATTCTGTGACCAAATCCGACGCATATTCAATTCCCAACATAATTACGTTACTTGAAAAACGCAGCAGTAGCAATTACTTTTAGTGATTAACCTCAGACAAGCCTACCATCACATCCCGGTAACGCCAAAAGATATATAAAATATGGCCATTTTCAATATCTGTACATGCATTTTGTCTCAAATGTGCTACGCAGACATTTCAAAGTTTCATGGACAACATACTTCGCAACGATGCCGCTTATTATATGTCCTATTTCGATAACAATGCTTTTTAGTCCAGACCTAGAGTCCCACGCATTTACGAAATGTCCTCTCACACTTACCTATTCACTAATTTAAGGTCAACTGTGACAAGACGCAGTTTGCGACTGCATCCGTAGATTTCCTAGGGCATCGTATCACGCCACAAGGTTTTCGACCCATGCTGTCGAAGGCAAATTCGATCAAGAATATTAAGTCACCAAAAACTTTAAATGTGTTACAGAATATTTTGAGAGCTCTTAACTACTATCACAAGTTTCTATACGGCTTATCAAGGCAACTTTTTCCATTATATATTCACCTGTGGAATCGCAAAAGACTTAGCAGTAACTCCACTATTTCTTGGTCGCCTAAAACTGAGGAACTGCTCCGTCTTGCCATAAATTCGTTAGCAAATGCCACAACGCAGACGCATCCACGTCTTTAACGACCATTTCTACTCACGACAGATGTTTCTGAGTTTGCTATTGGAGCCCCGATGGAACAAAATTTCGACGGATTTCAAAAGCCTATCAGTTTTTACTCGCGTACTCTCCAACCAGTAGAAACAAGATACGACACTTTCGGTCGAGAACTCCTCGCCATGCTAGACGCAATGAGTCACTTTATCAGCATCATTGGCGGCAGCAGATTTGTTGTTTTAACATATCAGGCACCATTAGTTAGCGCACTTCAAAAAGCGACTTCAGCTATCGCCAAGTAGTCTGCCAGAGTGGAAAGACAACTGTCACGTCTGAGCAAATGGCAATTCGACATCTTTCATGTCAAAGGCGAACAAAACTTCATTGCATATGCACTTACCAAGCCAGACATCTCGCTACAACTACCTTCGACGTTGCCATTCATAGTCAACACCGTGACCGTCGAGGAACCTGAACTAACGCCATCCCTCCTGCTAATAAAGCGGCGCGCTGACACTTACATTTAATGGTAAGTAGCCCGTCACCCCACCAAGTTCGTATGCCGTCGCTGGGAAGGCTTATCCATTGTTCACTTCACCGGTACGCAGCTCAACAAGCCAGTTCTGCCAACAAGCCTTTAGAGAAAGGTTTTCGGCTCCATTCACTCAATTTCTTACCCAGGAAGCAAGACGACTGTCAAATTTCTTAGAGATCGTTTCGGGGTCTCAGACTCAGGCAGAACGCTAAAGTTGTGTCTCCGTGTGCGCTATTTGCCAGAAAACAAGATCACATGGCATACTCGTTCCAATTTGGAATATTTCAAAATTACTTCACGCCTATCCATCGTCAACATAGGCATAGTTCATCCTAAAACGAATCAAGGCTTTAGCTACCTTTTTTTAGGAGGTTTTGAAGCTAATGTAAGAGGTTTTGCGGGTATTCAGGTGATTGACATCAAATGTCCGAAGTGATGGATCATCTTGCTGAGCTGTTTGCAATTCCTGAATGCTTATAGGAGATGGACACAGGATAGAGGCATAGAGTTCTGCACGACGGCTTAGGAAGTCTGCGACCACGTTTTCTGATCCTTGGACATGAGTGACTTCATATTCATACTCGTATATTCGTGTAAGATGTGAGTTGACAAGTCATGAATATAAATACGCTTTCTTTCCTCTGAGCATCGGGTGTAGAGGGAGGTGGTCTGTGCAGATCTTGAACTTTCGGCCATCCAGATAGATTTGGAAGTGTAGGATCGACCGGTAGATTGCGAGTAACACTTTCCCTAATGTTTCATATCACGTCTCGCAAGGTTGTAGTTTTTACGAGTAGAATGCGATAGGTCGGTGTATGCCATTGACGGACTGTTGAAGAACTGCACCTATGGCAACGTCGGATGCGTCAGTGATCAATTCAAAAGGTTGAGATCAATCAGGTGAATGTAGCATGGTCGCTTTGCATGAGGCATGATACGATGGGCTGTGATGGCACGCTTCCTCTTGAGATCGGGCATAAAGGAGATGGGTTTGAAGATCTCTTCATGTCGTTTCAGAACATCGTCCGTTGTGGTACATAAGGAACTGGAGGAATTAGCTGTATGGATGAGACTGCTTCGGCGCGAGTCGTATGTTTTAGCACTGATGAGAGCAACTGATTGTCGGCAGTGCGTATCTCTCGTGTTCTTGGACGAATAGTAAGGTCAAAATGTTCGAGAAAGTCACCTCCAATGGTGTTTCCTGTTGTATTGGCAATGATGAAAGGATAATTGAATCATCTTTTTGAGTTGGAGAACGGGATTGTGTGTACTCGTACCACAAACGTTGCTATATTAGAGCCATTGTCGCAGGTGAGATTGCTGATGTCGACTGGGTGGGTAGGTTCGAAATAATTGTGGCGTAGTAAACTTACATCTGATCCAGTGTCTATGAGAAATAATTCGCCAGAGGTTGCGTCACGGATGAGAAAGGATGTTGATAGTGGCAACTGACGATGAGACTGGTTGCTGGCATTTGGGCGTTTTAAGCATGACTTGACTGGAGCCGTCGCTGTAAATACAATAGTTTGATTGCGCTCTACCGCGAAAGCAACGTGCTTCGAGCCATCAGACGTGGAGCGGCCAACGATCTTGGGGTGATCAGCCTCTACTGCCGCAGAGGAGGCTGACCCCAGCAGTTTGCCGAACCTTCCATGAGCGGATCCTCCTGAGTTGTTGAAGGTGACCGCGCCCACTTGAACATCGCGTCTGTGCGCGGGAATGTGCAGCCGTTTCTGAGGCAATAGCGTGTGGAGTGGCCATAGCTGCGGTGATTCGGACACCACTCCGCCTGTAACTGTGGAACTGTGGTCCGGCCTCTTGACGTCGACCTCCTGGCGCTATTCCGGGACGATGGTCGACGCTGGTCACGCCTGCTCTGGTCGCGTCTATTATGGACGGCATCGACTGAGGCCAAATTTGGCCTGACGGTGAGGTTCTCGAGCAGGCTGATGAGGCGCTCATTGGTGACATTTGTTCCGGCTGATGATGCGGTGGATTGTGATTCGGACAGTCGTGAGGGGGGCAGGTGAGCTGTAGTGGTGTTTCTTCCACCACTTGTCTAGACGTGCCGGCAGAACGTCGTCTTGTACTTCGACGGATTCGCGCAGGAACGTGGCCATCTCTTGTAGTGCCGGCGGGAGATTCTGTATGAAAAGTCGCATTACAGATTTCCTTGAGAAGGTTGAATTCCAAGGCTTTCTGCTCCTTCTCCCTAAGAAGGCGTGCGGCTACCTAGGAACATCTGGCTCATTAGTTCTGCAAGCCTGTCTACTCGATCTGGTGTCAAACGCTGCTTGACGGCGTGTTTCAGGTTCTGCCATGGCTGCGCACATGTGCTCTCAGGGTATTGATGCAGTATATCTTTGAGTCCGCGTCTGAAAGACATTGGGATCGTCTCCCAAGCCCGCAAAAATATTGAGCCCTCGTTTGTTATATTGGACACCTTGGCCAATAAAGTAACATCGTCGACCCACTCGTAAAGTTAGTCTGGATCGAATTGGCATATTTTATACTGTGTCCATGTGTTGGTGCGGCCTGTTGCTGGGCTCACCACCGGGCTTCCTGCATTTCCTGAAATGGACGTCATCTTATGTGTGTGCGTGTTGTCGAAAATAGATGGCAGTGTAACATCGTCCTCACCCGTCATTGTGCGGCTGTCTTCGAGCATTGTGATCTCGAGAGGGTGTTTTTCTGTGATATGTGTCTTAGAATTTACTTTCCTTCGTGGCATTCATCCAAAGTGCTTGAAGTTCTCAAAATCTAGATGATGATTAATTCTTTGCTGGCTGTGAGTTCGACGAAACGGGGCACCATTTATGTAGGAGGTTTGGTAGCTAATGTAAGAGGATTTACGGGGTTGCTATCTATTTTGTGAAGCTATACCATACCTACATATGCCTGGTAGCTGCTGTTGAGATCCGTGCTTATGATTAGTCCTCGACATTTTTCCGATGGGTGATATGCGAAGGCTAAGTCAAATCATCCTACGTATATTGTAAACAATGTTGCAACAAAACAATCGATTGTTTTTCATAACGTGTAACTGATAATTTATTTTTCCATTGTTTTTGTTAAACTACGTAACAATTGTTAATTATTGCGTACCACTTGAGCCTCACTACACGTGACGTAATCTCTATGGATCCACATGATTCATTAACTATCTCACAATCACTGGTCTCAAGTGGTATAATCAGTTGTCATGAGCTAACAATTTAGTAGCATTTTTGTACAGTTATTCGGTATAATGCCATCTCTGCGGCAATGTTCGTGTACACGTTTGTCTTTACCATTTGATTTTCATATTTATCTTTCTTACATCGTACTATTGCAATGTTTGACTCAAACCTAAGCTCACGTTGCCTATTTTGGTATGACCAGCTACTTAAAGCTAACGCCTTTTTTAGCAACACTATGTAGTCATCGGCTTCATATCATTGTACAGGCCACTTTCAATGCATATCTCAACTTCATTAGTTGCGCAGTGCACACTCACTACGAATATCATGACCACAACGTCGATCACACACTAGCTCACTTGGTCGTATTTGAAATCACTCCAGCCTGTCTAGGTTTTATTTTAAACCTGTTAACTTCAAAGACAACCTACTTTGAATTTTTCACGCTGTGGCTCTCAAAACCTCATATTACTCATTTTCGCTTCACGCAGTATGACCGGCCACTACAACTAAGAATTTGCATAGCAATTCCTATTGGTTATTTGGCATCATATAATTGTCGAAGCAGTCAACAAGTATGCACCAGTCCAGCATTAATGTAAATTTTTGATTAGCTATTCGCAGAATAATAACAAATTTTTAACGGGGTTCGAACTATGCTCTACATTGCCAATCAAGCCTCACCAAGAGGAATTTTTTCATTTATATTTTCTTTTTCTCAAAGAGGAACGTAAAATTACGGCTCAGATTAATTCTCCGATATATAGGTGATAACTAACAAGGCAATTTGGCACACAGAGTAAAGCTTTAGTAGGATTTCCAGACATCCGCCTCTGCTCTTTTACTTTGTCTATTAACGGAATTTCCTGGAGAATTTATAACAGATCTTCTCAGGGCCACCACCAGAATCTTCTTAAATGGCCGCTTTACGCAATGCTAAACAACATTCTGGCTGGAATATTACAATTGGCGACCACACCAGAGACTCAATGGGACTGTTGCGAATTTTATGAGAAATTTAAAATTATAAATATTACAAAAGTATTTAAAGGATCGAATTAACATTTTAGATTCACAGATAAGTTAGACAATTTTAAAGTGCCGGTATTTCATTTTATTTGTGATTTTTGAAATTATGCCTTGTAAACTGTTTGGTTTACATGCTAAATGTAAAATTTTAACTGCCAAAATTGTTAATAATCATTTTCATTACCGTGCTTCTGGCCATCTAATTTTGCATATTAAATATTTTACGGTTTACTTTGACTGTTGCTCAACATTTCCGTCTACTTAACATACCTAGGCGCTAACAGCAATCGAGATTCTATCGATATTTTACCTGGTATTATCCAAAATAAATGGTGCTATGATCATCACAACAATTTATACTCATGTTGAAATTTCCTGCACTTTTCGGAGAATTCACTAAATGGGATCCAGTTTCTTTTATTCAGAAGCCACAACAAAGAAACAGTACATTTTCTTACACAAAAATGAGAGAATCAACGTCAAATCTATAATTGATGCAATTCATGTTGATTGCTTCTTTTCAACTAGAATTAACCCTGTAGTAAATATTTTAGTCGATAATTCCGAACAAAATGACCAATCGAATCCAAATTTTGAACCTTTTAGATTTTAAAAATTGGGAGAAATATGTCATAGACACAGGTACAGAAGTTTCCTTCTCAAGGATGACTCCAATTTCGAAATGTCTTTAGTGATACTGCGTGCATCAGGCTCGGTTAGGTTAATTCCTACTTTATGTTGTCAAAAACTTTAGGCCTTAATTTATCAAATAAAAAGATCATTGATACTTGAATTGAACTTAAAATAAGTTTTAGACACTAGCTTCCGAACGTTTGGAGGTAAAGATGAAACAGGCATCTCCGGTGCATCCTTCGACAGAGATACCGAAAGCACTTAGAGAACAAAAATACTTGTTTGGTCTCAGTAAATCAGAATTACGCACTACCAAATCGATGCATATAACTAATTCTAAAAGGCGACATATTAAGCTGTAGAAAGTTCTAATACCTCCCGCCAAACCGAAAGACTTTTATGGTGTATTCTCAGGATAATTGGAAGAGAGTATCATCAGACCATCAAAAAGTTCTTTGACATTCATTGTACATGGTCTCTAATGTTGCTAGTACATATTGAACATATATGTATTGTCTCTATTACATTGAATTTAGCATTTGTCAAATCCTGTTTCTGTTAACCTATTAGTTGACGCGCATCTGCCTCAGGGTTAAAAATAAGGTGATAGAACACCCATTACACGGATCTAAATAGACTTCTAGACATCCGATTATACTTTAATATTATTTCTATGTACGGGATTTCCCAAGGAATTTTTTTGACGGCCGTCTTCAGGACTGCCTACGGTAAATGCTTAGCTCACATGGTTATGTAACGTTTCGCAGCCGTTCTGCTGAAACATTACAAAAATTTTCTGTTCTTGTTAGCTTTTGATAAATTATTTCAGTTTGTCCAAAAATGTTATACTTATAATTAAAATATCGATTAATATTAAATATTTGCAAATGCTGAATTTTATGTACGTCTCTGTAATTATATTAGAATTTATAAATGGCTCTTGATTGTCACTTTTTGAGTATGAAATGCCTGCGTGAGTAAAAAACTTATTTCCGCTCCTTTTTGCTGGTGATAATTGATCAAAATTTTGCGCATTTATGATATTGATGATTGAGAAACTGCATAATATTCATCAATTTCAAATAATCCGTTTTTGCATTATCTGTATATTGGATGTGAATTTAAAGCAGGCTCTTGCTGGCCAATATTTATTCAGCATAAATTATATGTATCAATAAAATTCCTCTCTTCGTTCTTGGTATATTGTCATAAATTAATCAAATAATTTCCATGTACGAGACTTATGTTGGGAAAACTGTATCACGCATAGTTTCTTACCAAATATATGTTATTATTTTAAATCAAGTTTTCGAGTTTTATATAACGTGTAATTTAATTCGAGTCTTCTCATGGGTTTTCTGGTTATTTTTTGTAATTCAATAGGAAATGCACGTGTGTACAACATATGAATTCTGTTCTGCTTTATGTTCCTAAATGGAATTATTTATTAACATGGACGACACTTGTGATTAAATATTTACATAAGATGTATTCATTGGCAAACAATGCATCAACTGTTTAATTATGTATTAGGATAATGTTTATTGCAGGATCATGTTTGTCAAATTTTCGACAGTATAAAATGCAAGCGTAAACAAATTAATATTTTCTGTTCCTGCTAGCTCTTGAATAATATGTTCAAATATTCCAATTTACGATACCTACGTATCTAAACCCGCGTTAAGTATAATCTCATTCAAACGCTGAATTTGTCATCCACCTGTGTAATACGACTTTAATTTATAACCAGCCCTTGCTGGTTAGTAGTTTTTCAGTACAAAATGCACGTGTTAAAACATTATATTTGCTTTGCTGCTATTTCATGAGAAATGGGTCAAATTATTTCAATGCTCAATAGCAATGCTCTAGATAATTGCACAATTTTCAGTAAATTATAAATCATGCATTTAGTATTCTCCGGTGTAACAGGATTTGAATTAAATGCTTGCTCTTGCTCGTTAAAAGTTATTTGATATAAATTCACTCGTTTAGAAATATTAATTGATGATAATAAAAACAGTATTTGAAAATTTTTTTAAAAATTTTAATTGACCTTTTAACTGATATTTATCTTAGGCGGTAAGACGTGCAAAACATTGTGGTCATGCTATAAAATTTTTCATAACCAATCCGACATGAAAAATATGATGATTAACATAAAACACTCGCTAAACAACCAAGATCAAGACGCATCTTTGAATGTAATCAATGATAGATTTTCAATGTTTCACAAATGTTTACAAATCGAATCTCAGTGCTTCGCTCGTTCACAAATATAACGTTTTCAATTAATCTACTACTTCATACTTTTAATCATAAATGAAGTTTAAATTGTGGATATTTAGATGTATTCTTAGCCAATAAATATATTTTAACTGCAAGGTGTCTTTATTTTCATAACTTTTACTATTCTTATTAAGCAAGGTTTGCAAACATAAAGTTAAGAAACAAATTAGTCGTGTTAAAATACCGATCGACGGTACTAATCCCTTCTTTGTGATGCTCATTTTTAAAGTGTTATACTGTGAAAAGTGATATATTAAGTAGAACATCATATCCATGGTGTTAAAAAACACAGTTATCAACATCAATCAATAAAAGTTTGTTACGATTATGAACATTCACACATTGAGCACAAATTATAACGTGCATTTACCTATTAAAAATTTATTTGGCATAGACTTGTCGCTAAAAAACAAAGATTGACTTCAAATAATAACTTTAGATGGTTGTAAGAAGACTTCGCTTTGAGAGATATAAGTTTAGCTATGTGGAGGAAGATAATTCCTCCGCCAAAATTAAAGTGACATTAACTGATAAATTTAAACCACCTTGGCTGATTCAAAAGAATTTTATTTAAAAAGAATTTATTTCATTTATTTTCCAGAACTTTCTTTGTTTAAATACTTGACTTTGAATTGTGCGCCATTTTCAGTTTCGAACATTACTGTCCTCGATTGGTTGTATCGTCCTCGGCCTGCTGCAATTGTTTCATTTTTCTTTTTTAAAAGTCTGATCGACTTGCCTAACATTAAGTGTCAATTTAATAATTAAATCCGATAGATATGGAAGCTAATCTTAAATTTGAGGACACTAGCGAGTTAGCGCAAGACGGCAGGTATGAATTTAGCAGAGGTGAATGAAAATGCAAGCTCATCAGATTCTAGTGTTAATTACAGGACTGATCACGATCTGGCATCTATGGGGTTCTCAGACACGAATAGGTTAGGAGCCTCTTCAGCTATGAAGTTTTAATATTATAAAATAAACTGCCAGACGATTTTTTAATGTTTCAGCTGCATATATAATATAAACGGAAAGCATATTCTTAGATATTTAGAATACATAATCGCCCTGATATCCTGGTTTCATACACTCAATGATGTTCATTTATTTCAAATCACAGCCTCTTCCAACGTTATTAAATTTTGCTGAAATACAACTGACCAATAGGTTATGCGCATTATATGTTTTATATCGTTTAAATTAACGTCATAAATAATTACTCCTGCTCTTTCTCTGAATGAAATTAAACGTCTATCGTGATTGTGTATGTTATTAAGCGGATCTCTTAATTTGACTGTGGTCGCGAATCTTGATGTTGCTTTTTATTTTATCTGCGAGAATTTGTGGTCCTCGATTAAAAAAATGCCAAATCCTATATTTTTGCTAATCCACTTGTTGCTGTCAGCCTTTACAGCATAAAGTATTTTATAAGGCTTCAACTATACATTTCTAACAGGGAGAAGACTGGAGGACACGTCTGTGAAGTAGATGCTCTTCTATATCACTTTGAAATATGTGATCCGAAGTCAACACTACGGCTCGGATATTTTAGCAAAGCTTCGCTCAATTATAGCATTTTGACTTTAATGCCTTTTAGAAAACTATGGCATTAGCATTTTAAAATTGCTTCAGCACAAAATATTTTTCTTCAAAGTTGACTCAACATTTTCACGCTGCACTGCTACCGTACAATTTGTCACTATATTTTGAAGTAGTTTAGAAGTTTTACATTTCCGTCTGCTAACTATCAGTAATAACTTTTACTTCAAGTCTAAGCCACGTAAATTTACATGAAATAAAGAGAGTTGTTGAGTGAAAATTTTTTCGTGTTCCATGCGTATGCCTATATAGAGTTTAGTTACTGAGACCAATTCTTTATTTAAAACCATTAATGGATCAAAAATTAAAATATAAATAGAACTGTTTCGGAACGAGGTTACCACATTTGCTTAGATCTGCTATTGTGAGTATTGTACTTTGACTCAGTAAAGTTAAAATTTACATAAATCAAATTCCAATATAATCATGTAAAAATATTATAAATATTAATACTGCAGGAAAAAATTAAAATTAATGTTTGAATAATGAACGATTCAATTTAAAAAATTTTGAAACTTAGTATTGTCACAAAGGTAAGTGCGAACGCTACATAAAATCATTATTTTTGAATTTAGCTCAAATAGGCCACCAATACAAAAGCAGCTGGAATATAATTTGGATTATAAACATAATTGTGCTCTGGGCGAAATAAAAACAATGAAGTTGTTATATTTAAAATTTCTCGTGTATAAAAACCGATATTTGTTAATGATATATATGCAGTGAAATTTGAAACACGATTTAATTTTCGGGAAAACGATTCATCTGTTTGAATGGTGATTATTTAATGTTTAAAAACAGTAATTATAAATGGCTAGAGGATATTAAATATATTTTACTTTGCATGTCACGTGTCTTATTATTTATTTCTATTTTGATTTTTCATAACGCCAATGAAATATATGTTTTTAATTTGGCGACAATGGCGGTTCAATATCCTTTTCCGAAAGAGGTCATTTTTTGTAGATGTCACAAGTTTGCCGACATACTCGGTATACGATTTAGAGAAGGAATACAATAAATTATCGATGGAAGAGTTTTGTCATCGCTTGTTTCTGTAACTTATATTGGGGAAGGTTAACTCGAACTTCACTTGGTTTGTAAAATAAAATTTAATTGTAATAATGAAAACCGGTGCTATCATAAACTGGGATATTTTCTTCATATTTTATAGAAAGAGCAATTGAATTATATGCGCCATGTTTTAATGAGTCTTTATAATCTGGTATTTTACTAGATATATGTTTAGACTCATGATATTTATTTTTTTTTGGAATGATACCATAGGAGCGTGAGATTAACAATTTGATAATATGGTTTAGACTCTTTTTATGTATGGTTTCAACATAAAAGTACAGCCAAGACATTTTCTTGGAATATTAAAATATTATCAGCGTTTGGTGCCAAAACTTATCCAAGTTATTTAAGTACCTAAGAGATAGATAAACGCTGAGACAAGACGCACAAAGGGGACGGGATTTATTTTTTTTACAGAATAGGATCTGCAGTTTTCTGTACAAGAGAGAGGTCTTGTGTAGGAGGATACTCTTCACGTTTCTTTAGATTTGAACGTTCCATATAATCTGGTGTTAGCTAACAGGAGCAAGATGGCGACGGTAGGAAATCATCAAGCAACTTTTCTTTTATGCGTCAGCTGTGTAAAGAGCAAAATCTCGGAGAAAAGCACGCAGAAGTCTTGGGTTGTGATGCTGAGTTTTTATGAACTAGTCAACAGATAAAATGGAAAACTTCGAGAATATAAAAAAGATGATGAACTTTCTGCGCGAAAAAGAAAATTTCTTATGTCTCGAAGGTACATTGTATAAGACAGACCATGTTTGGCTGAAGATAAGTAATTTTTTCAACCTCAATTTGTACTAGTTAAGTTGATAGGGCCGTTGCACAGAAGCTTTGACCAACTGAATCATCCACCTCAAAATTTTTGGGATCATCAAAAGACTCGAAATGTCCCTTATTATTTTTATATTACCAGTGGTCATCTCGCCACACAATAAACCAGCTAAACGATTGATATGCATACTTAATCCGCTGCGTAATCTTCTAGAAATTTATTTAACTCATTATTAATTTGAGTATAACAGCAAAATTTAAGTTATAAATGTTAAAAATATTACAATTTTGTTTTGACATTATAGGATTTTTCTTAAATCTAAAATTAGGGAAATTATTAGCATCTTAGTTTTGTGAGTAGACCAAATTCAACTTTCTCTGTTCCAAATGTTATTTTAAGCACACTTATTTGATAATCATCATCATCATCATCATTGCCATCATCATGCACAGCCATACAAAAGTCAAAAGTGACTAATGTTTCATTGTCATATAAAAATAGGAAGCGAAAATTGTAATTCGTATTGTCCATGTTTATAAGTGGACTGCACGAATGAAGAAACATTTTCTTTACTGGAAGCATTCATAAAAAGATGAATGGTGTGACAATTGATGTCAGCAATCATCAATGTTTGCAAGCACTTTCCTGTGTCTTGGGAATAGTTCACAAAAAGAAAACAATAGTAGGTTTTGACAATGTATTAGTTATACTGATGATATTATAACTGCTCTAAACTCAGGTGGTATTCATACTCTTGGCTAAAAGTGTTTAACATAGCTCACAAGAACATAAGTTTAATGTCAGAACATTAAAGATGGGATCTTGAACCGTTTATGGGTTTGATTATTAAGAACGATATTTATGGTAAATTAAAATGTGCAATCTACTGCAACTCAACGATGTATGCACACTTTTCCTATGATAGAAAATTTTCACCATGCTAATTAGAATTTAGCAACGTTTGGACATTATTGGAAAACAAATATCAAACTTCTTTCCTTAAATAAGGTTTGCGGGCTTGAAGTAAGCACCAATCCCATTGTATTTAACCATTCGTCGAACAACATAACAAAACTACCGCCAGCCGCAACGCTCTGACGCGGTTCGACCTCCAACGATCATCAACAGAGTACGACGGAAATCTGACTATCGAGGATCAGACCGCATTGAATATAAATGGAAATCAAAGTAAGATATGCGGCTCTCATTTCTAGCAGTCTCACATATTGAACTTGACTGGAAATGTCAGCTGCACAATTTCTATGCAGTCACGAACATTAACTGTTTGTAGCTTTCGCCACATATACATATATATGTAATACAATTTAACAATAATTGATTGCGCCGGGTGGTGGTACCAATTCTTTAAATCAAGTTTGTTAAATTATCAAACTTTATATAAACACCTAACCCATTAATTACTTACATATGTCAGTATTAACTAAGAATTGTGTAGTGTAGAAAAAGCAATTCATCCAGTAGACCGGTTTCCTTCCTATTGGGAACTCATCATGTACGGGCCAGAATTTGCCGCGGACAGGGATCGAATCTGGCCACGTCTGCTTCGTAATGTGGTGATCTAACCATTAGTCAGTTAGCCGTCGTACCCTGATGATCATCATGGCAAGTTGAAACGCGTCATTGGGTGCGACTGGCGGTAGTTTTTCTATGTTATCCGACGATTGGTTAGATACAATGGGATTTGGAGATTACTTCAAGCTCCCAAACTTGATTAAAAGAATTTCCGCCACTATCCGCGAAATCAATGACAATTTAATTTCATACACTCGCACAAAAAAACTTCTCCTTCATCTTTTTGAGTTACTAGAAAATTATTTTAATACGGAATATTTCTAAATGTCAATAATTTTGCACAGTTGAGCTATAAGACTTCCTTTTGTCGAAAATTTCCTCTAACTTTAAAATGAAATAAAAGAATCATAGAAACTATAACTTTTATTTTTAATTCATTGTTGATGCAAACAAAGAAATATCGTTCAAATTTCAAAATGCAAAATATATTTCCTTTGCTTTTAACGCATCTATTTCGTTATCCAAGAAACGAAGCCAGAAATTATCCATTATTAGAATAGTTGCATGTTGAAACAGAGAGATATATAAGTCTATCTAATTAAATTATACAAAGATATTAAAAATCACTGAAGATCATTTTAATGTTATATCAAAAATTTCTTCTGGGTTTTGAATTCAATAAGTCTTTGGTTAAGAAATGCGAGAAACTGGTTGACGGGCTTTCTTCCTCGACATGTAATTATTGAACGACAATTCTAAATATACCTACCAACGGACCTCCGAATGTAAACTATACTGATCCTACCCGAATCACACTCAATCTGGTATTTATTCAGATATGGCTATACTTAACAAACGTTTGGTCAATTCTTTACTTTCACTGGTAAAAAAGGAAAACGAAGTCATATCATTGAACAAATATAAACAAATGCACAAAGCCGTCAATATGAAATAATAGAAATTATGTGTAACTAACTTAGCCGATTACTAATTACGATAAATGGTTACAAATCATGAATTACAGTACTGTTAAAACAGTTAATGAAATGGTTTAATTGGACGTCAAAGCCTCCTGACATTGTTTTTGTAATTTTGCTAAGTCCTAATAGACAAAACACGACTTTTTTGTTAAATCTGTAGTTGATTTGTTGTACAGTGGTAATGAGTCAAAAAAGCAATATATAATTACATCAGTAAGTATAAAATAATAAACAAAAATTAAAGCACACGTAAATGCATTTTAATTGGAAAATATACATTTTAAAATTAAAAAAACGTTATTGTGGCTGTTTAAAATTCTCAGCATACTTTGTTATATAAGACGTTCACATAGCTGATGATGTGGTTTAGTATCAATAAAAGTCATGGTTATATTTAATGAACTTGATCTTAAAAAAGGTCGAAATATATTTGAGAAAATTTTTCAAAATGTAACAAATAAATTTTGTACATTTTTATATAATTTTTCCTTCTAGAAAATTCGCACAATTATTTTAATTCGTTAAATAAATTTTTTACAGCCATCAAAATCATTTTTAGATACAGTTATTTAATAATTCTTGTGAATTTGATTTTCTAAATATTCTGCTGGTCGAAGTATTCAGTTTCAGATAGCTTCCTCCTCATCGGTTTAGAACATGATGTATGTTAACGACCTCCCATCAATAACCCAACAGAACCATTTCTAAATTTACTTGCTATCTCACTTGCCTCCTTACTGACATACGATCCGGCACCCTTTGTTATATGACGTTTTTCTTCCTCAGATGGAGACATTGTGTAACTACTTAGTAGACGGCCCATAGATGTGCCACGTGCTTGTTCTGACGTCTCCTGCGATTCGCTGTTACACAAACGACGAAGCTGAGTAAAAAAAATTACAATACAATTTAACAATAATTGATTGCACGGGTGGTGGTAACAATTATTTAAATCATATTTGCGAGCTTGAATTAAACACCAATTCCATTTTATTTAACCAGCCTTCGAACAACATAGCAATACTACCGCAAGTCGCACGCACTGACGCGTTTCGACCTTCCATGACCATCATCAGAGTACGACCGCAAACTGACTAGCGAGGATCGATCCGCATTGCATATGTATGGAAAGCAAAATTAAATATGCGGCTCTCACCTCTAATATTCTCGCATACCTTGTACTTGACCGGAAATGTCGACCGTGCAATTTGTACGCCGTCACGAACATTAACCGTGTGCAGCTTTCGCCATACATTTATACGGACAATAAAATTAAACGTTAATTGATTGCGTGGGTGGTGGTAACAATTCTTTAAATCAAGTATGCGAGCTTGAAGTAAACACCAGTCCCATTTGTTTAAATAAAAACAATTTACACGTCAAAAATTTGTTTGCATGAAAAGGTAAAAAATATAGATACAGTTCAAGTAAATTGGTTAGCTCAATACGATGATTCTTAATGAATGCATTCTGTTATCTTGTGCTAGGCATCTTTAATATTTTTTGTTAAAGAAGAAATAATAATAATATCATTTTAGGTACTTAAATTTTTTTTTCAAATTTAATTTTTGGAATATCCTGTGGATTTTATTATTGTTCATTTATGATTACGTGTCAAGATGACAAACTTTTTTATCTGAGCACGAAACCCTTAACCGACAATTTTCTTAGTGTAGTTTTAAACATTATTATATTTAAAAATTTACGGACTTATATCTAGCGCATAACAATTTTATAATTTATGACAATAATACTCCGTCATAAAAACAGCACCTGTACAGGGTTTGCTGACATTGTAATGATTTCCGAAAAAAGGAATTTACTAACGCTCAGAACGCCATTTCATTTAAAGGCATGCGGTTTACAAAAATTTGATTTGTTTCGAATTAGCGTTAAGTGAAATGCTGGCTATATATATTTAGGACATTTGTTAATATTTTATGATTGTCGACATGTTATATTTTGATTTTGTCTATACAACCATATTTTCGGTTATTAAAAAGCGATTAATCGAGGAAGGAATATTAAATTTTAACCAAATTTAGTGTTTATATAAGCATGCATTTGTATAAAAGAAAAATCGATATATTTTTGTAAATTGTTCCAATGTATTTCAAAATTATGAATAATCATAAATTGGAACGTATTATTAATAATATAATTCAAATTAAAAACAACTACTAAAGAATTTTCTAATCTATCATTTTTTATTCAATCTTTGGATAATTTCTAATCAGTTATAAAATATATTAACAAGAATAAACCAACGTTACTCGGGACTTTTCGTAGCTTCAAATGTCCTCCTGCATGCGTTAGTACATCACTAGTTCTTATTAATGTAAGCAAAATATAATAATAAGTGAAAAAATAAGATTTCCTGTTTGGGCTCTGTTTTTCTGGTAGATAAAAGTAATTAAAATCAGTGGACTATTTCACATTGTATAACTAGCAATGACATTGACTTTACTGTTAAAAACGTAGCAAATTTTATCTGGTTGCCAACCACATTGACCACGTTAACACAAAGAAAACTAACAAATTAAGCAACATAATATTTGGACACAGTTTCTTCTTGATGCCGGATACAAATTTTATCTATTCTGTACATTGGAGACTATTTGTTGTCTTACTGGCTTCTGAAAATTTTCAACGAGCAGTGAGTGTTTACTCTACTGTATGCCTCTAGGTTTTATTTAACTCCTACGTTAAAAATGTTGAATTGTCGAGCACGCAGATTCAATTTAAAAAGATCATATTACCTGATGCTTGCTAGGATAACTCTCAGTGACGGAGTCGGCTGTTCGACCGACATATTCGTCCATGCAACCCTGCCACTGCATCTTAGCGAATACTTTAGCCTCGGAATTTGGCAGTCTCGTTTTTGAGCATCCAATCTCGTGATTGCTCGACGTGAAATTTTCTGCTTCGGTATTTCGACTAAGCACACGTTGCATTTGTGCGGCACCATTCATTTTGTTTTGTATTTCTGCGGCTTCATATCGAACTCTGAAGCCACCTGAAGTGTTTGGTCGCTCTGATGAGAGAGAGAGAGAGGAAATAATGGCTTAGAAGGCCTTCAGGGATAGACACATAAATTAATTTATCAAAATTGAGACAGCGGAGAAGTTCTAACTACATATTCTAATATAATTGTTAGAATAGCATTGCTTCTAAAATAGTATTTAGTGATTTGTTTTGATCTTATATTATATTTAGACCATTTTAAACTTAATTACCTTAAGATGAAATACATGAAACGATCGCCTGCAGACTAAATATAGATTTAATTCTCATTTTGCATTTGTTATATTATGCAATATTATCGTTAGTTTAAGCTACAAGTCCACTGGAAGAAATTATTAGCAAATTATCAATGATTCGAGCACGATTTCCTGTAGAATTTGATGAAAATGGACTAGCTACTCCTACAAATCGGCAAATATTGGCACATAAATTGTGCACAACACCAAGTAATCATTTATTATAATCAAGATTGCGATCTTGATATAAGCACCTGACCCATTAATTACTTACATTTTTCAGTATAAACTAAGAATTGTATAGTGTAGAAAAGGTAATTCACCCAGTAGACCGGTTTCGTCCTTATTGGGAACTCATCACGTAATTAATATATATTTATCATGGCTAATTAAATATAAGCAAACGAACTCACATAAATCTGCGGAACACTACAGAATAGATTGCCAAAATATTTTGTCGATGCCTAATATACTCATAACAAACGACACAGTACACAGCTGTCTTTAAAATACTATTAAATCAGTGTTAACAATGTATGCAAGACTGCTAGAGGTGAGAGCCGCATATCTAAATTGGATTTTCATAAATATTCAATATGGTTTGATCCTCGATAGACAGTTTGCCGCCGTACTCTGATGATGATCGTGGAAGGTCGAAACGCGTCAGTGCATTGCGGATGGCGTAAGTTTTGCTATGTTGTTCGATGTCTGGTTAAATACAATGGGATTGGTGTTTACTTCAAGCTCGCAAACTTGATTTAAAGAATTGTTACCACCAAACGCGCAATCAATTATTGATAAATTGTATTGCCTATATATGTGTATGTGGCGAAAGCTGCAAACAGTTAATGTTCGTGACTGCATAGAAATTGTGCAGCCGACATTTCCAGTCAAGTTCAATGTATGAGAGACTGCTAGAGGTGAGAGCTGCATATTTAAATTTGATTTCCATATATATTCAATGCGGTTTGATCCACGAAAATCAGTTTGCCGTCGTACTCTGATGATGATCATGGAAGGTCGAAACGCGTCAGTGCGTTGCGGCTGCCGGTAGTTTTGTTATATTGTTCGATGACTGGTTAAATACAATGGGATTGGTGTTCACTTCAAGCTCGCAAACTTGATTTAAAGAATTGTTACCATCACCCGCGCAATCAAATATTGTTAAACAGTGTTAACAATGTTGGTTACAGTTATCTCAGAAAAGTAGAAAAACGTTTGTACAATAATGGAAAAGAAATTGTAGGACAGTGTACCTGAGTTGTAACAACATCTTTATCATCAATTTCGCTAAATGTTAACTAACCCCATACCTTGTTTTAATAGACTGTTAATAAATGCACGCACTTTATAAATTCGGCAGTATTAAGACAAAATTGGAAGCAATTTTTCACTGACAACAAATTATTAAAATCTCAGAATCAAGAAATGCGAAAGCATCGGAAATAAATTGGAATTACTTATTCATTAGTGCTGAGACAAATACTAGATCAACTCATTAGAGCTTGCCAGGAAACTTCAATTCGCACTGCACCATTAATGCGCAATCGAACGAAACATATATCTGCTAGAATATTTATTGACCTCCAAGCTAAAGATACGTTGGTTATTATTTGAGAAAGATTGCTCTCAAACTTATTTCATTTCAGGCTTCCATTTAAAGTTTATCGATCAATGGTGGCTGCTTCGCTGCATCACTGATTATTTTTGCCTCTAAGATCTATAAGCAAATACCCTTTAAACTAATTTTAATATCTACTTTCAATGTGTGAATGGAAATGGGCATTGAACTGTAATCTGCAATTTGGTCATTTGAAAAGTCCAGCGTCTTATGAGGATCTAATTTAGTCCACCTCCTAAAGGTAATACTTAGCAATTTCATTCAAAGCACTGAATGCAAATTACACATCGTAAAACGAATTTGACGGACATCACATTCCATCGTGTTAATTATGCAATTTATTGAGTTTGTGCTAGTTCTGGCCTTGTCTTTTTGTGCTATGCCGAAGCAATTAAGCTTGGCGTCTGAAAAGCCCGCCAGCATGACACACCAGATGTCATCGTTCATCTGAACAGCATAGTCTACATATTTTCTTAGTGCAAGCAGTGCATGCAAAAAACAGGCTTCAAATAATTCGGTCCTTGGTATTTCTAAACCAAGTCTATCGACAGGTAAAACGACACATCTTTTTCAGATCTCGTCAATTTTACAGAGTTGTAAATTCTGTTCATGGATATGCCGCGCCGTAATTGTTCAATCGTCGGATGCCGCTAATCTTAAGTACCTGATTCTTGATATTGGTCTAACCAACCACGAAAATTATACCGAATTTTCTAGATTTTCGTGGGATAGCGAAAGTAATCCGGCCACCAATAAAAGACTGCAAATTACAGAGGCAATCATCCCACATCATAAAAAAACTGATCACATGAACGATACAAATTTAATATAGATTTTAAAATTATCCGCATAATTTAAAATTTGCCCTGTGTATGCACATGTGTTGAACTTTAATTTGCAAAGGTGTGTATGGCTAATACTAATGGCTTTTAATTAACAATCTTATCATGTTTTAATTTTATCTAGCAATTGAAAAGGAATAATAAATAAATAGGTTTCGTAGTGGACACTTGAGGAGAAAAAAGTTGGAAATAAATATTTTCCTTATCTGGCAATATTTTTTTACTTCGTCCACAGAAAAGCTAACGCGCGTATAAATATTTTCAAATATGTATACATAATTATCTATTTATGTAATGTCCAATCATGGCGGATTATCTAATTAATATTTAAATTCATTGTACCCTTCCTGTGTGCAAAAACAAAAAGAAATTTTATCAGATATAAGAAAAGTTTCTTTCGCATTATCTTCTCAAATATCTACAAATGAACATATTTTTATATATAAATTGGAAAGGAAAACAAGATAGAAATATGTGAACATAGAGAGAGTGTGAAAAACGGAAACCAATCAATTGCGTGCGTCACATCCAGTCACATCCGTTTTTCACACTCTCTCTATGTTCACATATTTCTACCTTGTTTAGCTTGCCAATTTATATATAAACATATGTTCATTAGTAGATATTTAAGAGGACTATGCGAAAGAAACGCTTCTTATACCTGAAAAAAATTCTTTTTCTTTTAGCACGCATTTCAAAATAATATTTGAATCCATAAACATACATTAATTTTAGCTTAAGGCAGATGTATAAAATGTTAATAGAATGCATTGTGTAATTTTGCGCAGGCAAATGACGATAGTGGAAATATGTTACTTGCAGTATTATCCAATGAAAGGTAGTTATTTTTATCCCCTGTACAATATGTGGGTTGACAAATTGATAATGGCCAAGACATATAAATTAACGCATTAGAGTTTGTTTTATTTAATATAGGTTATACTATAAATAAACTTGTAAATTGTAAATATTAGTTGTGAATAAATGCCAATTTCGCATATAATTAGTAGGTAAGTTTTATCTAGTAATACGCTTGCTCTTTTAGGTCCGGCTGATAATAGCAACATCAGCATCAACATAAGCTGTAATGCCACTTACGCGTGTACGTCAAACGTACCAAATTCCCAACAGTTGGAGCCGACATTGCGACCGGAAACCAAATTGTTTAATCAATTATAAAATAGGTTTCACACTTTATGCCGTATTTTACTGCTAGATGTCACTTACCACGCAGTGTACGATAATACGATAAATGAGATATAACTTAATTTAAAAAATAATTTTAATACCAAAATAATGGAAAAAACAGGTTAACTTGATAATTTAATTTTAGAAGTAATGGCAATTATAAAGTATTCCAGCAGTGCTCAATGCCTGGTTAACCAACACAAGTTGATTCATCATCCCAGAGCAGACTTGTTCTATAGTACATTTTCCATGCTGCAGTTCCATTCAAGTCTAGCCAATCACCCCTTAACGCATTCTCCAGTTCCAAAGTAGCAGAAAAGCTCCGGTAACGGGCTTGTCAATGGGATTTGGAAACATCGCGCATAGGCAGCACAATTTATATGAAATAAATGTTTTAATACCATGTCTAATGACTTGATACATCTATCTAGGCAGCACAGCTGTTTGCAGTTCACATTTCATTTCCCGAACAAACGACTGCATCTATTTTATTCGATTGTGTAAAATGAGAAATTGTTAATCATTAATTCGAAATTAAACGCAACCAAAAAATCATACAGTTGATAATCCATTTACTCTTTCAATCTATCCATTCTTCGTGTATGAATTATGTGCAGTGCATCTCAAATTGAATAAATGTGTCCAATATGTTAGACTACCGATGAGAATTGCAAAGAAATATGTTTTTTTCTTAACAAAATATATTCATTTATTTTCCCAAGGGTCGGCTGCAAATTATACTTCTTTAAGATTTTATATTTTTTCATAGTACATATATACGGTTAATTAATATGATTTAACTGATGATCATCCTTGATCAACACTGTCGTCGTTGAATTTTTATACGCAACCTGCTTTTGCTGGATAAATAATACTACGCCTAAGTTAGTGAAATCTTGTTTCCATTACATTTCCACGTGCGCAGATGCATTAAGCTTTGACTGATAGGTTCTCACTTGTTCCGTCATTCTGATGCCTTCCACAATAATTTTTTCTGAAATTTTTGTGCAGCAATATTTTCCGAATTTTTTTTCAAATTTTCGAGACATCATTTCCAATCCCATCTTCAGGGTTGACGCCATACTCACAGTATAAAAATTGTGGAAAATGTGATATCCTCATACAAGACAGATCTAATTGTCATTATTTTACTTCCTAAAATATTATTTTGTCTACTCCAATATGCAATCTTTATACCTATTCCCTAAAACTTACATGAATGCACGAAAATACCCCTTTCCCGCACAAACAACCACCATTACATGGAAATATATAAGTCATAGTTTTATTTATTATGTTATATTTTGTTAATTTCCATCATAATAAATGAAACTACAATGTATTTTATTATTCATAATACAACATTATGTTAAATGTGAGATTTTTGATTCCGACGTCCTTCATAAATTGTTCCATGTGCAATACTCGTTATCTGTTATACGCTGAGAAATTATTAAAGAAAACGCAACGATATTTTGATTATTTATCACTTTGCATAATAATTTCGGGTTAAATTTTCATTAACTTTGAAAATATTTTCAAGTCAATTACCTTCAGTAGTGCCTGTGAACATTGCTTTGCCAATGAGACCACTTTTACCACGCTCTTGAAATTCTTCAGCATCGGACCCTCTCACTTTTGCTTGCCTTTCATACGATTTGTCGGAGTAGAAGCATTTAGGTTCTTGTTTGCCTATATTATCATTTCTATTATAAAAGAGCTTGATGCCAGGTCGACTGGAAGACTTTAAACATGTCAGCATCTGTTCACTAGACTTTGCCTTCAGACAGTACTCTTGAGATTCAATCGTGGGACAACCATATGGCTGGTTTTCCTTCTTTGACATGGGAGGTATCATTTTTAAAAGATTTATGTCACCCTTAATAATAAACAAAGAGTAAAATCGTACATCGTTTTATTTAAAATACATGATATATTGGAGTACAAGATAGATTGCTGCTTAAAGTTCCTTAACTTATTCGAAAATGATAATAGATTTTTTTAAATAACTAAAGCTCATAAAATAATAAAAGAGGATATCTTAACTTAAAAGCAATAAACAGGTGTTGTTTTTATGTTGTGGAACAGCCCATTTAAATAAAATACATCTTCAAAGGTTTTAAGCGGATTTAGACGAAAATAGCAGAATATATAATTACTGGCATTAAATTTTATCACAAAAAAATTCGTTAGAAAAGGTATTTTTGACATGATGAAATATCTATTTTTTTCTAAGAACATGTTGTATTTTCCCATACTTTAACATTTCCAGACTTAAGGATGTTGCATCCGTGCGCTATTTTAATGTTTGCATTGCAATGATTTTAAACCGAGGAGTGGTTCTATCTTTTAAATATTTACTTTAATATTTACATAATATTAAAACCTGCCAATTTTCAAAATAAATTTTAATTAACTGCCGGATTTCATAGTCAAATATGTTATGAACCTCACTAAATTCTAAAGGATATTAATAAACATAATCGTCTTCCACATTTGTATTTCAAATTTAGTGTCATTAATGATTATTTCAGATTAATCAAATAAACGAAATGCCCTTTTTATTTAATAAAAAATCCAAATATGATGCTTCAGAAATTTGACCAAAGAATAATTGAATGCTAAAAAATATTTTATACGAGTAACTCAAGGAATCGGGTGAATATATGAATCATAACTCATATTTACTGATTGTTAGCCGATCGATTTTAAATTTGACAACGAGCAAAAAGGTTTCGATCGATTAAACTCAAACGCATGATTCCGGATCGATAGCTGAGCCATAAAAAATAATTTCAAAAAGGGATGCCATTTTTCATAAAATGTAATTAAATAATCGAATTTTAACTATCGTAATGCGTAAAATATTATACTCTATATTGATAGAAAAAAAATTATTACGCGTAGGAAGAGCATTCAGTCTGGAAACCTCTTTAATTCTAGCTTTTTTCTTCAATTAACGTTAATTTTTGTGGCTGTCGTGCTTGTTTTATAGAAATTGAATTCGCAAATATATAAATATATATATATATATATATATATATATATATATAACATATTCAAATTAAAACAACGTCGAAACTGTCATAAATTATGTCATTTTTGTTGAGTTCCAATAGTGATAACCTTAAATAACTTTTAGTAAAATCTCACAACAACAATGTTGCAACTGTGCAATATCGTATAATTATGGTCCTTTTAAGTGCCTAATTTATTATAGTTGCTGCTTCCTAACATTTAATTATCAATTTAACAGCATTTTATATTTCGGTACAGTATATATAACTTTTCTACGGTTTACCTATAATAAAATAATTTATCATTTAAACAGGAAATGTGGGGAGACACAAAGTTATAATATACTTTTCATGATCGTACAAAATTACCATTACAGGAAATCTATTTTAAATAGCTTTCCTCGCTCCATTATTTTTGCATCGTAAAAGGAATAAAGTATTGCGTTAACATACAAGTTTTGTAATTAAAAAAATCATATTGCAACTGATGCCAGCAATAAATAAGTTTGGCGAAAATATTGAATTCGTGTCATTTGAATAATACACAAACGCTTATTGTCACGAGTTCAAAATTAGCGTTATCATAAAGTGGACACGTGCAGAGCCGAAAAGCCAACCAGTTCATTACAAGCAACTCCTTATAATTACTTTACGCTTTCAAAAATGTTTCATAATGCACCACGTTGTAATATTTCTAGATTAATCACGGTCACGTCTGCTAGAACGTTTCTTAACAGAATCTCCATTCCAACAACGGCCACCAATTTAAAACTATTTTTAATTAATTTTGATCAATTTTTGCGTTTGTTTCTGCTAACACGAGCAAATAACTGAAATCACGAGTTCAAATGAAGACATAATTTTAATGAAAATTTGTTTGTTTTTTATATTCAGATTAAATTTTATCAATGAAAATTAATGTTGTTCTCTGATTAGCCTGTAAACATACATTTGTGCAAAATTATATTCATAAATTGTAGTTAAAGCGCACCGCGTATTGGCTAAGTTAATGCTATACCTTTTAACAATGAGAATTATTTAACAATTATAGATTGTGCAAGTTATTAAATTTGGGTCAACTTTAATTTTAGATATTGACTGTAAACAAACAAGAAATGTACACCGAAACCCTTTGAACTTATAACAATTTAAAAACCTCCTTTAATTAATTTTTATTGTTTAGATTTCCATTACTTAGATTAATTTAAAGTATTTCAAACAGCAAAAAGTTTTATGTCGAGCTGATTAACTGTCGAAAATGTTGTGCTGAAATAGAATTTTATTAAATAAGGCATAGAAAAGCGGAATTTAATAAACAAAACCAGATAAGATAAGGGAAAATAACAGAAATTGACCAAATTTAAAGAAAATTATGGAACATTTTAACTATAATTTGTCAAAGTTTAAATGAAAGAAAATTAACAGTTGTCTCGAACAATATTCAAATTAGCAAAAATGAGACAAATTAATTCCATAAAGCTTCTGATTGAAAATGAATAACTCTACAAACAGCAATCAGTAAATTAAAGATACGTTTTAAACAGAAATATTAAATTAACAGTACTACTGATAATTAAGTTGTTATAAACATTCGCTAAAAATGCATGCTATAATAATTTAAATTCATTAGCAAATAGACTTAGACGTTAGAAATCCACCTGTTACTCTTTAACTCTAAGGAATTGAATAACAATTCCTTTCTTAACGCCAGTAGAGAGCAGTGATCCCTAACATTTCTGACTAATGCAATATGTATTGGACATATGCATTTCAACTGACGTAGCATTGAATATATTTTATCTAGATTTAATTTTAACTAATACTGTGTATAACTTTGGTTAACGCGTGCATCAGCCCTGCGCTATCAATTTTCATCAAATTAAATTGTGTATTAGTTTTTGCGCACCTAGTAAAAAATTAGTTCAAATATGACCAGAAGAATAAATCAAAGACAGCATGAACGGAAAGTATAATCTCATGCACATTCGTTTCATGCTTCAGTAGGAGCCGGTATTACGATCTATGCCCTCTATATATTTGGATGAGGAATGTGGGAAAATATGACGGTAAAAACGCCCATACTAATGTGTAAATCTGCAGTATTGTAGCTAACATTATATAAAGTCTCGACAATGTGGCATCAACGCTAACACACTCTAAATAATACATATAACATGTCTGTAAAGGGTAGCAACATTATGGCTATTATGTCAGTACATGATACCAAAATTGTCGTTCCAAAAGGTACATTGACGAACACAATGGATTTCAATATATGCTAATTAAATATACAACGGCTATATACTGTTTATGGCGGAGAACTAATATATATGCAATTGTGTATTAGGTTTGCACACTTAGTAACAAATTAGTTCAATTCTCTATTTAAATTGACATACTGGCAGTATCTTAATTTACAAGGAACCAAATCTATGTGGCCACACTAACATAAATTTTAATTTTCTCCTATTCTCACTCTAATTCGTCGCATGTGTTTGCCCCCCTCAAACCCCGCACGCTTTATTTCATTCCAAACAAGAAAATTTCTAAAAACCGTTTGTTTCTAGCGGTGGATTTTTCTCATTGTATTTTAAAATATGCCGAATAAATTGCTTTCTTGTTTTAAAATATTTTTAATTTTATGTTTCACAACGACTACTTGTAACTACGTATTTAACTTTAAATCTCAATCAATCGAGATGTAATTTGGATTTTTTACATCATATTCTTAATCAAATAACCTTATAAATTTATCGCAAACCGGGTCTCTTGCTCAAGAGGATAATCAGTCGTTGTAAATACTTTTAAAATTTTACGTTCCCTTTGTTTATAATCATAAATTGATAAGCTTCTTTACATCATAGATTTTAGCATTCCCGTTCCGATTCAAATTTGATTATTAGAATAAAAATTTGGAATCAATCCATGCGCGTATCCTTTATTTATATGTATGATTCAAAGTTATATCAACGTCTTATCAAATTATGAATTACAAATCATATTATGCCGTTTAAATTCATGTTTATCGTAAATATTTAATCATTCTTTTGATTAGTTAATTCAGTAAAAGTTTCCACTTCATCTTTAATATGTATTCAAATCGTAAATACATTATCTGTGTATGTAACATTAATTATTCTCCGGAAATGATTATGCTGTAGGAGAACTTTCTTAGGTTTATTAAATAATAACTGAATATAAAGTAGGCTGATAGAAAAGTTAATTTAACTAACGCCAACGTATGACATATTTTCGTGTTGCTTCCTTCATTATTACCGGACATAGACTATATAACCTATTTAGGTAAATCCAAGCCAGTTGGACAGGTATATTGATAATCAATGAAGATGCATACGAAGGTACCATTTCATCAAGATTTTCAATTTTATAATGAGCAAATTTGTCAATAAAATTATAGGAACAAGTTAATGTATATAGTAAGAAATATATGCATTGTATTATTCAATCATGAGGAAATTTAGATTTAATATAGTTTGAGAATATGAAAAATTTACGAAAATTCTTGTATGATTTCTTCTTTTGTTATTTTTATTTAGCTGTAAACTCTTGATAGGAATTATCGGACCTTATAAAGAATCAACATACATCGAGTCTAATTTATTATTATTGGTCGTGTTTTTTCATTATAATCTTAATTTTCCTCGTTTAAGTTACACGTTGCCATGCAGATATATAAAAGTGGATGCGTACACGTCTTTTAGATGGCATTCCAACAAAACATTAATTGTATTTAAACACCGATTTAAAATTGTAATTAATTTAATGTTAAGGTATATCATTGCTGCAAAGCTTTGCGAACTATTTTTATTGTTAATTATAACATTACTGGAAATAACATTGTCCATTTACGCACTTAGCTTACCTTATTTCTTTCAGCGTTTTCAATTCCTTCCTGGCTAACTCTTGGTCGACACACGCGATAATCATGATCGGATACTGCGAACTGATGTCCAGGTTTTGCCCACTCGGAGACTGAATTTCTTTTAAAGTGAACATTGCTACGCGTGTTCGATGTGGGTATTGCCTCAGTGTTCTTTGTCGGGTTCTCTTGCATGCATATCCAGTTGGTATTTGGATTCATTTTCTCGTAAATAGCCTGTTTTAAATTATCGGCCGTATCGACAGATTAAACAGAATTTAAGCCATACTCCCTGTGTACAAATTTAACTGGAAAATAATATGTACTAAAGGGGGCTATGAAGTGATAAAAAATCGGAGAAAGTCACTTACCTAATTTGAGAATTTTTATATGTAATAAATTGATGCCAACACGTCCATACTGTTGCATATATATTACACTGTAATATTTCATAATGCCGTAGTGATTTTGGTACTAAGGACGCTATAATTTCATTAATTTTAAAATTATTTTAGTGCTTATTAGCATCTTATATACTTCAACCGTTTTTGTTCTTAACTTTGTTCATAATTTGCGACTGAACCAAGTAGTGCGCAAAACCAATACGGCCCAGGATAATAGACTAGTTGCTCAAAAATATTCTTAGTTTGGTTTCAATCCTTATTATTTTCCAACTTGCTGTATCTCCGATTACGTTATATGCTTTTTACCTCGTCTTCGTTTTGCAAAACTAGGTTTTTAGTCCACTATCCTCATATTTGCTCCGAATATTTCGGACTTCGGTTCAGGACCTTTTGTCTACGGTAAGCTTATCGCAGCAGGAGAGTTGACTAGTATTGAGCCAAGTGGGAAATGTCGTTTAAACAGCTTCGTTTATAGTTACCAATGTGTCTATTAACCCTTACTAACATATCACTAGATAAATGTGCGTCACGAGTGTTTGTCTATTGCGTAAAGGTATCAGCACTTTCATACTCATTGAAGTGGTATTTCAGTGATCTCTTAATTAATGTTGACAATTCACAAGATAAGCATACGTCATGCATGTGTGCGTGTGTGTTTAAGACTTTGAAGTAATCAATTAACTATAACTAGACATTAATTTCTGATTGTACATATATTGATAGGTGTTGAAAAAATTATAACTAACCAACATTAATTCAGTCTGCTTCATGAGTATAATTCAAGATACGTTTACAGTTTGTTTATATTAATAATTTATGAGTAACCAAAGCGAAGGCACGTAGCATGCTCATATGTAAAGGAAGAATATTTTATGGGTAGTAACTTGGCTTTAAATTTTTCGAACATTCTCGAATATTCTCCATGAAATATATTATTTTTGCGAATGCCCTTTGTAGATATTTATAGTTGAAAATTATAAACCCATTCATCTCTGTCAAAATGCATTCATAGCAGGATTCTACTCAAGCTAAACTGCGAGGAAGAATGAAAACACTACGCCAGGTCTATCATATTTATAGCCATGAATTCTGGAACACCTACGTCATTGAAGCTACCTTTTTAACTCTATCTATCGTAGGCAATCTGGTTTTACAATAAATATCAAGTAAATTATAATCAAATATTTAGTTCCATGTTGCAAAAGTTTTAATACAGAAAATATAAGAAAAAATATATTAAAAGGCCTAATAAAGATTGCGCGGGTGGTGTTAACAATTCTTTAAATCAAGTTTGCGAGTTTGAAGTAAACACCAATCCCATTGTATTTAATCAGTCATCGAACAACATAGCTGAACAACTGTCAGTCACACGTAGTATCCTTGCTAGTCAGTTTGCCGTCGTACTCTGACGAAAACCATGGAAGGTCGAAACGCGTCAGTTCCTGTGACTGACGGTAGCTTTGCTATGTTGCTTTACAACTGATTAAATAAAATTGGAATGGTGTTTACTTCTAGCTCGCAAACTTGCTATAAAGAATTGTCAAAACTAACAGTTGTGGTGTGCATCAACGAAAAAAATTAAAAGGATGTTTCAAGTAAATATAAATAAATTCTATTAATGAAATTGAATATCTGTTATTTTTGCTGGATTTTATTATTTATTGATTAAATAAGCCGGTGTTGCCGTATAGGCAAAGTCATTTAATTTGGTTCAAAATTAATAAAATTGAAAAGCAGGCTAAGCGATGCATTTCAATAAAGATGCTTGTTCAGATTTTGTTCTTTTTGTTTACGATTGAAATCTCTTCAAACTTGTTGTTCATGGTTGTGCAGTGCGATCATTACATTTAAAATGTCCACGATTTTCTTTCGTGGATAATGGATATCTTCTCTCAACTCCACAATGATCCTATTGACCGTCATTTCCAAGTACGCGTTGACTTCGGCTTCGTGGTGGCTGGGTGCTGAATCGCCTCCTCACTCTGAAGGCTTAAAAAACATTTCTACCAACCATTGGAAATGAAGTCCGATCTGATCTTGCTTTTATGACTTTTTGTTGCCTCATTACCATTATCATCTTCCTAGTTCTAATAACACAAAGTAAACTGCCCATGCGACCATTGATTATGCTACAGGAAATGAGATACAGAAACATCATACAACAAGGATTCGATCGAACTTTATTTCCAGTGTTTAGTATGAATGGAGTGTTAGCATTCGGAGTCGAACTCAACGCGTACTTTGAAATAAGAATCAATCGGTTCTTTGCGGAACTGAGAGTGCAAATCGACTACCCACGAAAGACAGTCGTGGATACGTACAACACGGTTGAAATCGATTGCTTTTATTATCTTTTCACAGAGGCCGATAAGGATAAGACAGCGCTCTGCTTGCCACACAGGTATTTTTTACATTTTGTTGTGATCATTAGCCTTTATTTCCATTTCTAATATCTTTTAGTTAAGCGCTTAATTTAGCTTATTTGCGCAATTTTTAAGCCACTTTTTTGTATAAAACAATTGATTGAGCATTTATGCTTTAAGTGATCATTGGTTGCGCGGGTGTTAATAACAATTAATTATATCAAGGTTACGAGTTAGATATAAAAATCAATCCCATCATATATACATGCTTCAGTATAAACTAAAAATTAATAATGTAGAATAGTCAATTCATCCAGAAGACCTGTTCGGTCCTTATCATTAACTCATCAAATACTGTCCAAAATTTTGCCTTTTCAACATAAAATAACATCGACTTATGGCAATTTCTGAACAGAAACGAAATTTATTGATGATCCATCTTTAGAATGTCTTAAATACGGTCGCTTTGACTTTCAAAATCAAGACAAGTTTACAAATTAATCAACTATGTTATGTCTCTTCCTCTCTTGTATAATAAAAAATCATTATGTCGTTTATATTATTCCAGTTGTGCATAGACATGTGCATATATGTTTCCTTTAGTGTTAAAAATTTAAGTTTTAATTTGTCTTTTTTATTCTTAGTTTACCAGAGGCTTAGACTATAGTAAAATAATATATTGATTTTAAAATTTATACTTTCAATATTTAAAAAAATAATCTGATTTCCCTATTCTAATAAATGTGACGCATTCGTGATTTAGAGGAGACAAATCACAGTTCGTATTATGATTTAACGTTTCAAAATAAAATGATTTAGCCTACCATTTCAATTTCTCCATGGCCCATTCTTGGTTGTCTTTGTGTGGGTCGATATTCTAGATTGCCTTCAAAGTCATGCCAAGCATCCGCAGTATTGTGTTGTCTAAACGCATTGTTTATTGCTTCCGGAGTTCTTAACCGGATTCTTGAATCCAAATCCGAATCTCCCGCTTTCGTGGGCACATCACATTCTTTGCCAAATCCCGCAAGTGTGACAAGACTTTTCGGAGCAGTGGATCTCGTAGCAATTTCAAGAGCTTCATTAAGCCTGACACGTCTTGCAGGTGTTGGTTCGCGGAAGTCAGCTCTGTGTGCGAACCATTCGTTCGGTGTTCCGCGGTTTCGAAACGCATTTGTGCGGGACTGTACAAAATCGCCATGCGACATCTTTTTTAAATAAAGACAAACATGTTAACAGAATTTCGTGTAATACTAGTTATTGAAACAGCGAATTGACGATGTTTTTGTGCTCTGTTTAGTAGATACTTTCATTCGAAGCACCAGTGAAATTGAAGTTCATAATCAGGCCTATTTTGGTTAGAATAACTATTGTAGAATTTTGATTAGCACTTTCTGCTCCGATTGTAAAAGCTTTGTCTGTATTGATTCGACAACGTTTGTAAAAATTACATTCGTCTATGACACACACAGCTCATCTAGCTCCGTTTAGGATAAACAAATGGTTTGTATAGCAGATGCAGTTTTAAATTTTGCAACAATTACTCCTTGCAAACTGAAATAGGACATGAAAACAAAAAGCACACAGCAAATAAGTAGCTTTAACCAACTTTTATTTGAGTTAACTTTTTTTGAAGTCGTATAGTTGGGCACACTTTTATCCTTTTCTACATCATTACATACAGAAACTAGATGTTAATCAACGTTATATGTACAAAAGTGAATGGTGACATAGTTTATACAAATCATATGAAGGTATATATTCTAAACAATAAACAATCTGAGTCTTATATTGTTAATGAACATGTCTATATTTCTTTTGAAATATATTTATTTTTATTATTATTAATATTATTATTATTACTATTTCAGTTTGTCGTAATTCAGTGATTTGATATCCGTCTTCTGTTATCAGTTATTGTGCCAGCCATTAATAAAGCCTCTTGATTCGTGCCAGCATCTGTTTATTCGTATTACTTATTTTTTCAGGATTATGTTTATTCCATATACTTAAATTTTGTCAGATCATAAAGCCTCACTATTTCATTATAATATAAAAATTGCCAATAGCATAGTACAGACTGATGATGTGTACTTTATAGAGCACGCGTGATTAAATTTGAAGGCCAGCAAAAGTTTTTAATTAATCAGGTTGTCAAACAAACAGAGTTAATAAAAAAAACTATGATGCCTCCTATGAAAGGAATGTGCTATGCATAACATTTACAACAATTCTATGCACGGTTATGTCAACAAAACTTATTTTAATTTATTGCCATTCGTATTTTATTTTATCAATAGTTGTGCAGTTATTTTCAATTATTAAGCCTCCGGAATAAGCTAGATGCTAAACAAATTCTGATCTCACATAGATTTTGCTATTAAAAATAGCATAATCTCGGCCACCTTCCTTTCTCTCTAATTTCATACACTACGCAACATACCTAAAATCCTATATTTGTGTAGGCTTTTATGAACCCAAAATATTCGGTTACCGACAACTGTGTGCAATCGTAAAATGTCATTGAAATTTATTCATTACTAATTGACCAATTCAACTTATGTAAAACCGGAAATCCCAGATGCATACCATGAAAAGTAAACTAGTTTATTGTTAAAGAAACTAATTTAAAAGTGTTCTAGAGAAGATGCGGAAACAAATAGAAAATAAGTGCCACAAAAACTGAATTTTTTAAAAATCATGCACTGATTTTTGTAGGCATTATAAGACAAGAAACAACATAGATATTTGAATAATTAATATTGTTCAAATCAAGATTTTACGAATCCCGATGAACAGAATGCACAAAATTGAATAGTATTTGGCAGTTTAGTCTTTCTTATGTTTTTTCAGTCTGCTAACGTAACGTTTATCAATATTTTCAAAGTAACATAGTTGTCAACTTTTGGTACTGAGTAAAATTTATTTAGAGAAAATTTGAGGGTATGAATTTTAGGATTCGTAACAGTTTTGCTAAATTCTTCTGCCTGTAATCTTTTCAAATATAATCATATTTATTTTGATCAACGAAAAACCGATATCATTTAAATTATACTAATAATTTACTTAGACTTTAACAATTGACTTTTCTAAATCTCATAACAACTGATTAGTACATTCTTTAAATCAAGCTTGAAGTAAACACAAATCCCATTGTATTTAACCAGTCGTCGAATAGTTTTTAGTTCAAGCTCGTAAACTTGATTCAAAGAATTGTTACCACCACCCGCGCAATGAATTATTGTTTCATTGTATTGATTAGTACATTTTCAATAGTTCAATGTTACCGAAATTAATACCGGGTATAAGCATTTATCATATTTTCTTTTAAAACGCGTTAAATAGTAATATATGTTGAGCAAAATGACTTGATCTTTAAAAGGAAAATGTCATAATTGACTTCGACCAATAACAGAGTTGTAAACATGCTAAAGTAGCATGAGCTCATAATATTCAGCATATAATATTTGCTCTATCATCTAAATCATACAATTCGTACACTTTACAATGTTTTTATCTCTCAAAACACCTAGTTTGTATTGTTTAAAATTTTTGTACGGTATATATATATATATATATATTTTTTAAAGCAATTACTGATGTAAGTAACTATAGCAGTTTAAAAACAGGTAGAAAAGCATACTTCATCTGTAATGTTTGATGCTTTGAAAACACTCTTAGGAGATGAACATAAATCAAAACCGATTTAAACTACTCCTGCAAGACTGTACAGAAAATCAAAAATTACTAAGTTTACGATTGATTATGGAACTCCTACAATGCAGTCCCTTAGACCAATAACAGTAGCAATGTTTACCAGCAAAGTTAATCTAAATTAAAACTAAGTCAAGAGGAACCTTTCCGAGCGAGAGAATGAATTTAAGGGGGCAACCCTAAAGGCAAAGTGGTCCCACGTGGTGATTCGTCACTTTTCGTTAACACACCACTGAAGCAACTACGGTGATCTTGTGTGACCTGGTTAAAAATAAAATAACGAATATATTTACATTCACTTATACCTTGAACAATCTCTAATTAGTATGCACGAAAAGCGCGCAATTTACCCTTGAATATACATTTTACTGAAAGTTAAAGAGATTTTCTATGTTAGATTGCATTTCCTCTTTTCTGGCTGATGCGTATATATGTTGTCTTGGCAGACGAACTTGAAAAATTCTATTGACACATGCAGACTTTACAAAATCTATGTGGACGATGTACTAATTTAATAGATGCAGCTGAAATCATAAAACCACCTTATGCATCAGATTCATACATAAAATTCACTCTCAAGATAGAAAAATACAGCATTCGTCCATCTTTGGACGCTGATTTGACATTTCCTAAAATCAAGAAATATGCGTTCATCGGAAAATACACTAACACTATCTGATATGTATCAAAAAACCAAAAAGGAAACTTGAAAAAAAATTCTTAGCTAACCGAGCTAGGATGATTTACATTGAACACAAGACCACGCATAACCATAGATGCCAGTAAAAATATAGCAGATGAAAAATAACCCGGAGTGGTTTATATATGTATATTCTAGACCTCGCCTGGTTCATGTTAGAAAAGATGCTTACAATAATGTCTTCCAAAACTTATTATTCAAGACGGCCTACCAGCCTGAATAATTGCGCGTAGGCCGAACTGAATTAAGAAAGACAGCATTCTTAATCTACATGTTAACATTGCATTTAGCGCATCGAAAATTGTAAAACTGGATGCAAAACATTCATTGCCATTTGTCGAATAGTTTAAAGTTTAGACGTTTTGGCGATAGCGTACGTATGTAGATACTACTAATCCACAGAATCAACGAAAATTTCCAGTAAAACTTTATTAAAAATGCCAAACGCTGTCCGAAATGCTAGCAATTGTGAAGCGTTATTTTGGCACAAGGCAAACAGACAACTTTACAACTTTCTCGTCTCTCTATGAAAAAGTTTGAAAAGCTAATATCCATATACACAATTCTTTATATAAAATTACATACATCCGACCTAAGTATCCATAAAAATCCACGTACATAGTAATGCAATTGACTAGCCACAAATCACAAAACCCAACTAAGGTATGCTAGTATCCGGACAAACCCGGCCACCCGTTGGATCAGCATCACAAAATATTTAAATCGTTTGGTAATTATTTGAATTTGAAGCTGCCGCGCAATGCGCATCAAGACTAATGCTCACAGCGTCCAAAGCTGCCCAACTCGATGAACGATACTTTGTAGAAATAGGTCTGTCATTCTCTTTCAAATGTTTTTTTCATATAATATAATCCCGTTCCGCATGTTTGTGCATTTTTGTTGATAAAATCCGAACTATTTATGTAATTAAATGATCATTGTTTTCGCGGGCGGTGATAACAATTTCGATATTCAAGGTTGCAATCTTGATATAAACACCTGACCCATTATGTCCATACATTCGGCAGTATAACCAAATAAATGTACAGTGTAGGAAAAGCAATGGGTTGGAGCACCAGTTTCCGAAACACAAGTGCCCAAGTTCGAGTCGTGATCGCGGAAAGTTCTGGATAATACGTGATTAGTTCCCAGTATATGCGAAACCGGTTTATTGAATGAACTACTCTTCCTACACTATACAATTCGTAGTTTATACTGAAAAATGTATATATTCATAATGGATCAGGTTTTTATATCAACATCGCAACATTGATTATATTAATCCGAATTATTTAATGTTAATATTTCAGTTAAACTTTTCAGCCGCCTTCTTAAGAAACCGTGATCTCTATATTTACAATTAGCCAAATTCACCATGAAAACATGACGCAGAGTATAAACGCATTAATACATTAAAATGCCAAAAAAGTGTAAAACAGGTGATTTCGAAATCTACCAACAGAATATTAACCAGAACTTAAACATCTCCCAGTTATTCAGTGAGAATATTTCTTACTTGCTCATAGACCATCAGACAAAAACGCTCACAAGTCAACACGTAAAGAATTACAAACACTCGTCCGATTGCAGAAAATAACCACGAATTATAATTAAAATCAGAGAAGTCCTCATTTATTGAAATGATATTAATACCTAAGGAAACTTAGCTCTGTGGTTAAGTATTCATGAAATAAACTGTGATTTATTCACATTAAAACACGATTTGTAAATAATTATTGATCCTCAAATAACATTGTAAAATTAGACGATGATTAACTAAGTGGGCGATGATAAAAATTATTTAAATCAAGTTTGCGAGCTTTATATAAATTTTATTTTATATATATATATATATATATATATATATATATATATATATATATATAATGAAAACAAACAATAACATTTAAAAACAAAGTGGATAATAGCCGGTTTATTTCGTGAACACTCAAGAACTTGGAATCTTTCATTTATATACAACTTTGGTTTTCATTTGATTATGTGGTTATAACTTGTCTGATTTTCAGTTTCTCGTCTATTCGTGTGTCTGTGTACGTGTAGAAGATATTCTCATTGTTTTGAAAAGTGATGTCTGAGATCTGGTCATTCTTGTATTGATTGATTGAGTTAACATCTAGTGTTTGCTTTGGTGGCTGTTATGTGTACGAATCATTTTTCCTGTACGTCGTCTATCGTTTCGCCTTGTTTTACAATTTCATTCTGTTATCTTAGTAACAGCACGAGTTGTGCAGTTTGCAGAGTTAATCGCGCAAATTGTTGAGAAATTTCTGTTTATATTAACGATGATAGTGATGCCATTTGTGCAGCTGTTTTATATTCTTCAGTTGGTTGTCAATTCGATCGAGTTACCTGACACTGGTTTGGTCCAACTAGGTATTTGCATCCACTGTCTTCAATTTTACTCCGTATATTTCGGCTTCCGGTTTTGGAAGCATTTTTCAACGGGAAGCACATCCCACAAACAATTTGGCAATCATTAAATCAATTGTAAAATTTAGTTCAAATAATTTTATTTATATTTATTGATAGATTACTTAAGTATAACTGTCGTTTTACTAGGTATGTTTGTTTTATGTATGTTTGTGCATGCTTCTGCATGTGTACACTCATCGAAATGAGACATCAATGATTTAATAACACCTAATGATGATTTGCTTGATAAGCATCTGCCATGCCTGTGTCTATGTCCTCTCATTAGTTTTCAATATAGAAGTAGTTAGTTACGGTACGTTCACACACATCCAAATGAAATTACAGTGACCTAACACACACTGTCAGTGCGTTTGTATGCGTTTGTTTAATAATGAAAAGTAAACTGTTACATATAATTAACTGCACGTGTATTACAGGCGAATTTCCCTAATGCAAATGTGACCATCGAAATCAGCACACAAGCCACAAATAGGTTGGATGACAAGGATCAATGTCCAATACCTTTGAAATCTTTTATTGTCTACTAATTCTCATGTATGTGCGGTAGCCTAAATAGCAGCTGCGAAAACGTCATCACTCCCACCCTGCATTGTTACCAAGGCAACAAAATGAAACTCAAGAACAAGGCGAAACTGAAGACAACATACGGAGGGGAATGCTTGTACACGTAATATCCATCAACGGAAACTCTTGGCTAAAGTTCAATCCGTGAGTGCTGGAATAACCTGAGCTCAAACATTAGTCCGTAATAAAATGAGACTGTCCCTACGCACACCCAGACCCGCCCGCACACAGACACGCAAAGAAGTTAAATTGAATATTTATCTATTTGTCACCCACTTAAACAAGTAAAACCCCAGGTTTTACATAAATGAATGATTATAAGGTAATGCTGAGCATTCTCGAAATAAACCGGCTATCATACACTTTGTAATCAAATGTTTTCTCCACATAATAAAAAATATACTGTGCAATATTCGAGTGCGGTGGACATTATAATGAATATATATTTGTCAGTATAAACTAAGCATTGCATAACGGATTATACGTGAAGATTTACTAATAAGGTTGAAACCGATCTACTGGATGAATTGCCTTTTCTACATTATATAATGCTTAGTTTATACTGACAAATTTATATATATAATGGGATTGGCATTTATATCAAGATCGCAACCTTGATTTAAATAATTATATTATACTATTTATTTATTGATTTGAAGTATAATGAAATAAGTTGGCTAGTCAAGAGGTTCAAAATAGTATCCATCTGAAAAAAAGGCTAAACAAAAGACGTGTTAATACATTAGTTAAAACTGCATGTAGTATGCTACACTGATTGTGCAGTGGATCGAGACACAAACTCCGAAGCAATGGTACCACAGTTCGAGTTCCATCTGAGGCAAATTCTGGAAGGAACTTGAAGAATGTTCAGAAAATTAGAAACGACACTACAAGATGAATTGTCTTTAATACATTATGCAATGTTTAATTTAAACTGGCAGTATATATATATATATCCTGGCATCAGTATAGCGTTATGAAATAGCTCTACAAGTGGCATGGCGCTTGTTTTTTAACGACTTGTCGGGAGTGACTAGATAGAGTTTCATAGACTTAAGACATGCTAAATCGGTGCGAAAAAACCTAACCATAACATATTTTATTATACAACCTAAAATTGCCTGAAGAATGCGGCACATTTGACGCAATAGATAGAATCTAAGTCTCCAAGAAACATTTTTCCTGGTCCGAGTCGCGTCCATGGAGAATTCTAGACAGTTATTGAAGTTCCCAATTAGGACGAAACGAGTCTTCGGGATAAATTGACTTTGTATCCTCATCATCATCATATCCAGCCATACAAAAGTCAAAAGTGACTAATTATTCACTGCCATAAAATCATAAGAATTGAAAAGTATATAAGTGAATTTAGACAAATTATTAGTGAGATTTACGAGAGAGAGAGAGGCAGAGAGAAGGAATACCTTGCTACTATGAGTAAATTTATCAGGATAACTCACATAAATGAGGCAGACTAAACCTCTCCACAACACCATTATGGCCAAGTTAGCATTTGGGCAAGGCAACATCAACAACAAAGCTTCTTTGTGGATTTCACTGTATCACGTCATAAGCAAACCAAACCTCGCAGATAAATTTGCCCTACTAAGAAAAGAAAGTTACAAAGATGATTCTACTAAACATATGCAACAAGATCGCCACTGAGCTCGATTCGATGCCATATCGCTAATGGTTTTTAATCAAGAACTATGTTGCGCACGAGGACCTTATTCTTAAAGACGAGTGGGTTTTATACTACCCAATTTGGATGTAAGTGACTTCAATTGCTTCTGCCATGTCAAAATCTGCCCCTTGATTCTTACGCCAATTTAGTGCGTGATGAAAGAACAGAGCTCTACTTGGCAATCGAAATGAGGGCATACGCAAAACGTGACCAAGCTAAAGAAGTTGATGGAGCCTTATTGGTTTTTCTAACGTCGAGCTCTTATTGTCAAATCCAAAAATACTTCTACTGATGTCAACATTAGTTATTCGTTGTTGGTAACTAACATATGCTATACATCTCAAACAACGATGATCGAATGCCTGTAAGCGTCTCAAATCATCAACTCTAAGAGGCAAATTTTCACTAGCGTATAGAAAGACTGCGCGTACAGATGCATTGTAAACACGACCTTTAAGACAAAGAGAAATATACGCGTTTCTCCATAAATGACGAAGGTTCGAGAAAGTTACTCTAGCTTTCGATGGAAGCAAATCATCGGAGCCTGCGGCTTTGCGGCGTTTAAGAGATAGGATTGCATCGCGTACTTCTAACTCGGATGATTCTTCGGGATTAACATTCCACACTGTTGATGCAGACGCTTTCGGGAATCGGAACTGACGTGGGTGGCCAAGAAAATTGATCTCTAAAGTGTTCAGCCCACCTGTCAATACGACTTATTTTATCGGTTATTAAATCGTTTTTACTATCATTTATGGTTTCACTAACTTTTAATTTTCTCGGATCTGTTGCGCGGATAAGTTGGAATAAACAGCGACTATTAGCTGACGCGAAAGCTACTTCTATTTCTTCAAACTTTCTGGTCCAAAAGTTTTCGAGATCGACCTTTAGACTGCACTTAAGTTGGCGTTTTATATTGCGACGGGTATTATTATGAGTCGAGCCAGGTGGAATTTGGCGCCTTATATCGAGTATCTCCATAGATTTTACAGAGAGCCATTGATTATTTCTACGGGAGCCTGCAATGCCACATACAGTGGTACCTGCATTGCGCATAGTGAAACTTGTCTTGGACCAAAATATATTCGAATTTTCGCTTCCAGACCAGTTAGATTGGCCTTTAGAATATTTTCATAATTTTGTCGGAAGGACGGTTGGTCGAGCTTGCCCTCATCAATTTGGGGTTTATTCTTAATTATTTTCCCGGAAAATAATAGTGCAAATCTAAAATGGATAAGTGCATTGTCCGAGTCAACATAAGTGTTCCAAAAAGAACGACAATCCTGGATGCAACCACGACATATATAACTAATTGCTACATGATCTATTTGAGTCCACCGTTGTCCGGGTGCTGGAGGACGCCATGTAGCACAATGTCTAACACTACGTCTGAAGTTTGTACTACTTAAATATAGTCTATGTTCAGCGCAGTTATCCAAAAGCCGTTCACCATTATCGTTGCGCGTCGAGCTTAGAAGGTATCTTCCACCTAATGAAATTCTGTGTTACTTAAGTGCCCAACTACAGCATTCATGTCACCCATAACCACAAAATTCCTCTTTAAACAATGTTTCATCTTTAGTTGCTTACATATTTGAATCAATAATCCGCATTAAAAAATAAGAGGAGAAATCCATTAGCACGGTCAAAATTTATCTATTTATGGTAATTTCTATTAAAGCAAGTCGAAAGGTAATATTAGCACTCATTTTTATCTTAGGAAGATTTGATCTAGAAGTCTTTCTATTTGTTATGCTTTTGCGCTTAAAATAAATCGATACTCATATATAAATACAAATATATAAATATATGTACTCATACACATTTATATACATGCAGTTAAATATTTACGATCGAAATGCAACATCGCCTTTCATCGAATTATGTACACCACAAATAGTTTGATAAATTGCGCTGATTAGATAGGTCTAACAAATTTATATAACTAAAAGAATTAGAAAATATTTACAGGTAAAATGTTGTATTAAAACAGATTCTTGCTAGTAAAAGTGCCAAATTAATATTGTCCTATTTTTAAAAGATTTCTTTGAAATGTGACGATAGTTAATTTTCTTGTATATATTTATTTTGCTTCGAAAAATTTCTAATACCCTTCTAAATATTTTATTCTTCGTTATACTCTTTTGATTATATTTAGATAAATACTATAGATCGTTTTCTTTATGATTGGCGATACTTATTTACACAAACATCAGTATCTCAACCCTGGAATATGAAGAAATAAACTATTTTGTTGAATGCTAATACCTCCCTTATAGGGTATTTATCAATATTGGCTAGGATTTAGCAACCGGAATGTAAATTCATGCTCTACACCATGGCAGATACTTAATTTGCACAATTTTCTGTTTGATACCAACATTTTGATTCAGTTTGTCTGACTTTGATAGATACTCTGGGGCAAATTATCTCAATATCAGTTTTTCGAGCGCCATGTTATCTGTCTTACAAAGTCAGATCATGGATGGCTAGATAGTACTAATAGTAAACTGGGCTAGTAAGAAAATCCACCTAACTTATAATATTGATAAAATCAGTCGAATCCGGGCCACAAAG
>JAQBSW010000226.1:162500-246918 GCA_029291075.1 Eudiplozoon nipponicum
TGCTTCTATTAACAAATTTCTGGAATTTTTTTCCAATTCTTATTCTTTTTTCTATTAAAATGCCAAAGTAATTGAGATAAGTCACCTTTTTTACTTAAATTTCTATTACCAGCTTTTGAATGTTACTTGACTTACAAGCTAGCAAGATTTTGCAAATTCCATGCTATTATGATCAACTTATCTTTTAGGTGATGTACAGTATTTTTTAGCTGGAAGCAATTCATCCATAATTTTCTACATATTCTTAATTGAATCTCTGTTATAAAATGTTTTGGCTATCATTTTAACTACTCTTAAGGAGAAACTAATGTACTTTATGCAACAATCTTAATAAAATTTAAGCAAATAAAATAATTGACTTAAAAATAAAATCTACAATTTTTTATTGCACATTTGCCTATGCGGTTAATTAAAATCATGTATATTGACTTCAAGCGAACGCTAAATTTATATTTTATCTAACTTTGATTTCCATATATATTCAATGCGGTTTGATCATCGATAGTCATTTTTCCGTCGTACTCTGATGATTATCATGGAAGGTCGAAACGCGTCAGTGCGTTGCGACTGGCGGTAGTTTTGTTATGTTGTTCGACGACTGATTAAATACAATGGGATTGGGGTTTATTTCAAGTTCGCAAACTTGATTTAAAGCATTGTTACCACTACCCGCGCAATAATTTTTGTTAAATTGTATTGCCTATATGGTAAATGTGGCGAAAACTACAAACAGTTAATGTTCGTGACTGCACAGAAATTGTGCAGCCGATATTTCTAGTCAAGTTAAATGTATGCGAGACTGCTAGAGGTGAGAGCGTATTTCTAAATTTTATTTCCATATATATTCAATACGGTTTTATCCTCGATAGTCAGTTTGCCGTCGTACTCTGATGATGATCATGGAAGGTCGAAACGCGTCAGTGCGTTGCAGCTGGTGGTAGTTTTGTTATGTTGTTCGACGATTGGTTAAATACAATGGGATTGGTGTTTACTTCAAGCTCGCAAACTGGATTTAAAGAATTATATTTTACCAGCCTGACAGAAACGCAAAACAACATTCGGTCACACGTAGAGTCACGTTTGAACCTTCAGTAATCAGTTTAAGTCTGAAAATTACAGACGGGGCACAAATCAAAATGCATATTAAATATTTCGTTTATTTGAAAGGTAAACATTTATTAGTCGGAACTATACTTACTTCGAATCAGTGGCTGATTGCTTTCGTAAATATATAACAAAAAGCATAGTACCCTTTCCATGTGCAAATATAAAAAGAAACTTTATCAGATACAGGTAGACCGTCACCAACAATAAAAGAAAACAACCGCTAATGTTGATATCAAATATTGTTTACCAATATTCATGCGCTAGTTGTCGATCAACTTACGTAGGCCGGTCGACCAGACGATTAATTTCTCGAATTAGAGAACGTTGCAACTAAAACACCTGTTTCAAATCAAATGGTGAATACACGTCTGCAATTGCGCAACACATTATTGAAACCTCAAATCTATGTTCTCCAGACGTAGCATTTAAGAAAACTACTAAATGCAATAACAGATTGGAGTTAGCCACATACGAAGCTTTATTGATAAAAAAAATTGCAGCCGAATTTATGCAAGCAAAAGAAACATTTTCAAGCATTGAGCTGGAACTGATGGCGACGTACGCAATTGATTGGTTGTTCCCTTGTGTCACACACTCTCCGTGTGTACATTGCTCTATCTTGTTTTGCCTTTCAACTTATATAAAAAGAGATTTTCATTTGTAGATACTTGAGAAGAAATTAAAAAAGAAAAACTTCTTCTAAATGATAAAATTTACGTTTATTTTGCATATGGAAAGGGTACTATGAACATTATTAAGGCTCGCATTAAAAAAAAGGGTATAACAAAGTAATTATAATTTCTCAGTTATAAATTTTGTGTGTGCCTAAATTAGTAAGTGAATAATAATTCTAAGCTTGATTTTTAATTATTCGCAGCTGTAATTTTTTTTAAATATTTGGAAAATGTTTTGTTTTGTGATAGCTTATTTAGAACAAAGTCGGCAATTTGAAAAGTTCAAACAGCGAAACTGTAGAAAATAACCGACAAATCTGTACAGCATACCGAAAACTGATAAAAGAATGATAGCCTTAGGAACGGTTTCTATGCGATCAATTATGCTATTTATAAACTTACCGCGGTTTAAATCAACAGGGTTTTTCTACAAATCACTACAGCTGATACGAGAATTGATGAATAATCATTATCAAATGTTTATTGTATCCTATCACGTAAAATATTGTTGTAGAACATCTTAGACAACTGATATTTGATAATTGCTTACTACACTAATCCGTAAAAAATTAAAGTCTGAATATTAAAATTTATATTTTCTTGTGTATTTAAACGAGCATAAATATTTTATTTTTACGAAATAAAAATGCGTTCAATTTAAGACAGAAGGCAAACTATTCCGTCAATTTAATTGTGCAGAAATGATATGCTGCATTGTAACTTCTGTGACTGAGGCATACGTTTATGATGGTCAGCAAACGAGCATGAAAATATAATCGGCTAGTTCACGCTTTAAATAACCCATGAAGATTCTACAATTTTCCACAAATAATAAGCAATTAAAAATTTTCTTTACTAAATTTAGGCACCATCCACTTTGTTCCTTTGAAATTGTACTGATTTATTCAACCCAATTTTTCGAGACAAATTAATACCAATTATTAAATTTGTCGATTCTTCTAAACACTTAGCATTCACATGCAGCCTAAACTTGAATTTTTCTGCTTTTTTGTTTTTTGTGGGTCGATACAATTAAACAATCATTGATTTCGCGGGTGGTGGTATCAATTCTTTAAATCAAGTTGGCGAGCTTTAAGTAAACCCATTGCATTTAATCATTCGTCGAAAAACACAGCAAAACAACTGCCAGTCGCACGCTCTAACGTGTTTCAAACTTCCATGATAACCATCAGCGTACGACGGCAAACTGACTAGCAAGGACCAAACCGCATTGCATATACATATAGAAAGCAAAATTAGATATGCTGTTCTCACCTCTAGTACTCTCGCATACATTGTAAAAGGCTGGAAATGTCGGCTGAACGAGTTCTATGCAATCACTAATATTAACTGTTTGCAGCTTCCACCACATATATATACAAAAACAATACAATTAAACAAAAATTGGTTGCGCGGGTGGTGGTAACAATTCATTAAATCAAGTTTGCGTTCTTGAAGTAAACACCAATCACATTGTATTTAACCAGTCGAACAACATAGCAAAACTAACCCAATCGTACGCATTGACGCGTTTCGTCCTTCCATGATCATCATCGGAGTACGACGGAAAACTGACTATCGAGGATCAAATCGCATTGAATATATATGGAAATCAAAGTTAGATATGCGGCTCTCACTTCTAGCAGTCTCGCATAAATTAAACTTGACTGGAAATGTCGACTGCACAATTTCTATGCCGTCACAAACATTAACTGTTTGTAGTTTTCGCCACATATACCATATAGGCAATACAATTTAACAATAATTGTTTGCGCGGGTGGTGGTAATAATTCTTTAAATCAAATTTGCGAGCTTAAAGTAAACACCAATCCCATTGAATTTAACCAGTCGTCGAATAACATAGCAAAACTAACCCAATAGTACGCACTGACGCGTTTCGACCTTCCATGATCATCATCAGAGTACGACGGCAAACTGACTATCGAGGATCAAACCGCATTGAATATATATGGAAATCAAAGTTAGATATGTGGCTCTCACTTCTAGTAGTCTCGCATACAGTGAACTTGACTGAAAATGCCGACTGCATAATTTCTATGAGTCACGAACATTAACTGTTTGCAGCTTTCGCCACATATACATACATAGGCAATAGAATTTAGCAATAATTAATTGCACGGGTGGTGGTAACAATTCGTTAAATCAATTTTTACATCGTAATGTGAAATCTTTCTAGACTAGAGGTTTTATTCACACCTGGTGACAAGAACAGGAGTTCAAAGCTTGAATCCTTACTTAACACACATCTTATTATTTTTTCACGAAAAGATGTTTGATGTGTTTTTTTTAATTGGTCAATATTAACGCTATCAGTGCCCTTGCTCTCATTAATAATTTTTTTTATTTGAAAACTCCGTTTCAAATATCAGCACAAGTGAATGATATGCTACAAAATAAGAGCAACATTATCTCAAAAACATAGCAAAATTATCGTTAGTCACACGTACTGATCCGTTTTGACTTTTCATGATCATTATCGGAGGATCAAACCGAAATGCATATGTATGGAAAGCAAAATTAGATATTCGTCACTCACTTATCATAGTCTCACATAAGCTGTACTTGATTGAAAATGTCGGCAAAACAATTTCAACGCAATCACGAAAATTAATAAATTTCAGCTTTTGCACATCTATATAAGTAATACAATTAAACAATAAATAATTGGACTGGTGTTAGCGAAAATTCTTTAAATCACGTTTTTGAAGTTCAAGTGAACACCAAACCCATTGTATTTAATCAGTCGTCGAACAACAGCTGGATTTGGATCTACTTCAACCTCGCAAACTTGATTTAAAAAACTGTTACCACCACCCGCGCAATCAATGATTGCTTAATTGTATTACCTATATATATATCTAAATTTTCTTTCCATATATATGCATTGCGGTTTGATCCTCGTTGGTCTATCTGCCGTCGTACTCTAATGATGATCATGGAAAGTCGGAACGCGTCAATAGGTGTGACTGACTTTAGTTTTGCTATTTGTTTCGACGACTGGTTAAATGCAAACTTGATTTAAAGTAATTTTATCACCACCCGCACAATTAATTATTGTTTAATTTTATTATACGTGTGGCGAAAGCTACAAAAAGTTAATTTTTGTGACCGTATTGAAATTGTCCAGACAACCTTTCCAGTGAAGTAAAATGTAATATGAGACTACTATAGTTGACAGCCGAATACATAATTTTGCTTTCTTTATAGACGAATGGCGGTTTTAATCCTTGATAATCAGTTTTCCGACGTATTCTGGTGATGATGATCACGGAAGGTCGAAAGGTGTCAGTACGTGTGACTGACGGTATTTTTACTACGTTGTTCGACGACTGGTTTAGTACAATTGAAATGGTGTTCCCTTAAATCTCGCAAACATAATTTTTTTTAATTTACCACCATCCGATTAATCAAAGATTGTTTAATATTTTCATAGTTGTAGTACCGTTCTAACCAGTTATATTATCGTGCAATTTTATTTATTCAGTATTTATAATTATTGTCGTAGTAAGTAAATATTGCTAATTTTATTTTGACATATTCACCGGCAGATATTTTAGAATAAGTTGTTTTTAATGGCACCGTCTTGAAATGTATTTTTTTTAAATGTGCTATTTTAAAAATAGTAACCACGCTTATGGGGCAAACCCTGTCGTCGTACAAGACAGGAATTCCATATTTAAATCATGTATGACAGTAAAGTTTGCCATTATTTAATCCTATCGTGCATTAGAATAAACTATTTATATGCGTTGTGTCTTGTGTTTTCAATCTTACATATTTATTTAAGCATTGTAAATATTATACCATATTATTTTATGTTCAATATAGATTTACATCATAATGTGAACTATGTTTGAACTAGAGATGGTGTTCATATATTTGTACATCTTTTCGAACATTAGAAAACCTATTATAATTCGGCTTCCTGTTGCAGTTGCGAAATTCAAGATTTGCCTAATCCAAATAATATAAATTTGTAGTTAAACGTCTCTTATTTAATTTTTTCCCATATCAAGGTGTATTGTTTTTTAATTATAACCTACTATCTTTTCAATGTGTTGCTTAGCATTAAGCGTTACTTCAAGCAACAACTGGATTGAGCGGATATATATATATATATATATATATATATATATATATATATATATATAACTCAAATCAGTCCTACAACCATCTAGTAACGCTTGTGTTTTTGTTTAAATATTGTTCAGCCCAAGCTTTATTAGATGACCAATAGAATTATTAATATCTGATTAAAAATTATCAAAAAGTATTCAATATTTTTTAATTGAACGGAAAGTGATTTTTCATATCATCAGAAAATTTACAGGTTCCGCTACATAAGATCGCCTTAAGTAAACGTAAAATGAATTTCTATTAGAATCTTTGGCAGACTAGAAATATAAAATTATTCAGATTAAGAATTTCAATTTTTTGCATTTAGTATTTATTTATTTAGATTCGAATTAAGCATGATCTATTATATTTTAGAATTATGCACAATAAAACATAAAGTATTGAAAAATTGTCACAATATATAGGCAATAGTATGTTAGTCGTTCGGGATGATATTGACAATGTGTACATTACATTATACACATTGTCAATATCATCCCGACATGTCACTACGGTTCCATAACTCTTAATCCATAGCTCTTAATCGCTATCTAATGAGAAAATTTTTGAAACCTCTCGATTCAAAGACTGAAAATAATTATACGTGGGCAATTCCAAATTTTATTATGCTGATGTAAAAATGGGTATGCTCAAAATACAGGTAACAGATTTGGCTGTGAGGCACGCAGAAAAAGCGAAAACAAACCCAACTACAAAATTTAATAAGTGATTTTTAAAGTGAACTAAGGAAAATCGGAACCATCCACGACTTAAAGAATATTCAAAAATATTATAACGTTTTTAAAGACATAAATTTTTTTAGGAAAGGGCGGTAACTTCAGCTGTCCAAAAATAAAAATTGATTAAATTTTTATATTGGGAGATATTATGCTCCACAACAATCTCAGGGAGTATCGTTTATTTATTTCAATAGAAGCAAAGTTTGGTTTACTTAAGGTAACAGATACTTTATGTCACATGTAAAAATCAATAATTAAGGTGCACGTTTGTTATACCATTAGAATGCATTTTAAATTCAACACAGAACATTTTAGAAGATATCTTATTCATTTTGCTACCTTTATTTGGACAGCTTATAAAATTTTATACAAACATTATCAATTTTTTTCTGGATTGCAGCTGCTAACTTCAAGATAAACTACCAAAATAATATGCATTTGTAGCTGTATATCTTTCCATAAAACGTTTCCCTTAACGCAGCCAGTTTTCCTTAAAATATGTCTACCAGCAAAAGCTTTACATGAAATGTTTTGCCTACGACATTGATTTATTTATGAATTTTTATGCCAAAAACATCGTTAATTACAGTATCATAAAGATAAATATAGTCGAACTTCATCCTCTTGCAAATTGGTAACTCTTGTACCTTTGTTAATCTTCAACCAAAGGTCTACTAAATACCTATTCTGGATTTTAATGTCTAATTTTATATGATTCTTAGAGAAATCAACGTTCTTTAGGTTAATTGAAGAATACTTTTGGATGAAAAAAATCAACAGATTTTACTTTGTTTAAAAATAAGCAGACTGCATTTTAAATGTTTATAAGCAAACTAAAGCAAGATAACAAACAATATTCCTAAATTATCCTTGCATTTTTCGATTTACTTTTCACCAACAATTTTGCTGTAATCTCGCAATCCATATAAAATAGAAGATCAAGCAGTGCACACATATGTTTCAATTTCTGAGCATTACACTTTAATTTTCCAAGCAAATCCTCCATGTCACACACAGATTCACTATGGATTGTAAATAACGGCAAAATCAGTTTATCTTGTAACTTCAGTGACCATTCAGGAGTTTTTAGACTAGCTTTGGATTATGTTTAAGACTAGTCAGTAGAATCTACTTTAATTTTCTTTGAATTTCCATTAGTACAGAATTCATTTAATTATCTATCGTGTCTAATATAAAGACTTTATACTAATAAATAGATTGCATTTCACTAGATTATCTATCTTATTTCCTTATTCACATCATGGCATATCCATAATTATCAGTGATGTATCGATACAAGTACAATTTTGAAATAGATTATAAAACGAGGTAAAAACAAAACAGCATAATCATTAGTATCAATATTAAAATAGCATAATCAAGAACTATTTTTAAATTTTCAAACTTCTCAATAAGTTATTAAACACTTAACATGTTCATTCGCGGTCATGGTTTTTGGAATATTAACAACTGAATTTCTTATCTATGCGTAATTTATTTATGTTCTATTACTTCGAAATACTAAACGGCCTCATATCGATAACGAAAATTAAATTCCATCTCTAAATAAGCATTGGCCAAGCATTCCGAACTTTTATTTGGTTCTTTTATGACTTAACGTAGGTCGTGGTTGAAGAATCGATTGGTTATTTCACAATTAAGAAGTTTATTAAAATCCCCAACAACAAAATTATTTCCATGTTAGTCTAAATTAAATTGACATGTACTTTCAAAATGATCATCACCAAGCAAGTACACATACATAGGTCTATTGACCGCAGATAAATCAACTTATCATTTTATATAGTCACAAAATCCGTAACAGATTTATGTTACTATTTTGCAATAGTTTGGCATGAAATGCAAATCTATAATAGATAAGAACTATACCATATATATTCAATAACCATTTTCTTTGAAAATTTTAGTTATCTTTTCTATCGAATTCATTATCTTTATTGTACTTATGGGGAAATATTTCCACCAATATTATGAAATCAAACATATTGCTCGTTATACTGTAACGCGCGGCTCCGCGTTACAACCCAACGAATCTCAATTTCGTCAGATCCGATTTACCTCAGGGTCACATATACTAATTCTGGTTTTAGACAACATTTCTCCTTGAAGGAGTTGCCTTGATGCGCACCTGGAATAATTGTAATTACCTGATCTGCGTTTTGACTAACGCAGCTTTCATTGTTCCAGTAATTTTCTTTCATCAATATATTTCGGCCTTGCTTACCGAAGGCCTTCATCAGTTGCATTTCACGAAACACTTGCTTCATTTGTTTCGTGAAATGCAACTGATGAAGGCCTCGGCAAGGCGAAATATATTGATGAAGAATACTGGAACAATGAAAGCTGCGTTAGTCAAAAACGCAGATCAACTAACATTTCTCCCTAATTGTGATTTTAGAAACAATCTCTGGTGAGAGATCAATGGCGGATCTTGATCCTAAAGCGCTTTCAGACAATCAGCTAATTGAAGGCTTAAAGGAGAAGGGACAAGTGAGAACCCATCAACTGAGGCCAAAATTACATCATCTGAAAAGATAAAAGGTTCAAGATTTTGCCGACCTATGAGTGCTAACAATTGTCCCGCACAAGAAAAATGCGGTCAAATCCGAAACAATCTCTGTTAGTTTCAAGCATTTTTAATTAATATTTCTTGAACTACAATTTTATTTGTAATTAATAGGGTTTTGCTTAATAATATTACACACACGTGAGTAATACGCCGGTAGTATGCAATGGATTACTGTGTTTTAACTGTCAAAGCCAAGATTTATATATTGTGTGGTATTAATCGACTATCAGTGACTCAAACCTATTCTGCTAAGACATTCTGGATTTATTTATTGTGATTAATGACTGACTGTTTTTGTGCCTAAATATTAACTTTTTGTTATTAATATTTTATTGTGTTGCCGTCTATAGCACGGTCATTTTTTACTAACATTGAATTTTGATTTAGCTTGTGACATTGTTCATAATACACGTATGAAAATTCGACTTAGCCTTCTCCCATCAAGACACTGGGAAAATAATTGAGATTGATTATAAGCACGGCCCGCGAAAACCATTTCTTCCGACGTCAGCTACCAGGCATATGTAGGAAGATCATAGCATCAGTAAATAAACCGGTACCTCGCAAAAAACCACTTACATAAATCGCAACACCTCCTACAATACATTTATTCGATAGGAGGTCTTTTACCATTAAAATTTTAATGCTCATATGAAACAATGAATACATACGTGATATGCGAACGCATATCTGCACCATTCGATTTAGGCCCGCATTGCATTTACTACATTTTTCTTTTCTATCGTAAATTTACTCATCCTAATCTCCGCTGAAATATTTCCTAGAAGGTATCTAAGTGCATTAATCGTTTTCTCAATCTTCGAACTAGATGCTGAAGGATTTGTTTTCAAATCACGTGCGTGATTGCAGCAATCTAGATTTCAGTTTATTAACCATATAAGCCAGGTTAATTTATTTCCTAATAGCTTCGAACAACATCGCGTGAATTAAACAATAATTGGTAGCGCGGGTGGTGGTAATAATACTTTAAATAAAGTTTGTGAGCTTCAAGTTAACACTAATTCCATTGTATTTAACCAGTCGTCGGATAACATAGTAAAACTACCACCAATCGCACGCACTAACGCGTGCGACTACCGAGGATCAAACCGCATTGAATATATATGGAAATCAAAATTAGATATGCGGTTCTCACATCTAGCAGAGTGCTAGACGATAAAATCGTCGAATTTCCCGAGTTTTGTGCACCGCAGAGTAATTTGACAAATGTGTTACCATTCCAATATAAATTCGTTTTCCCTGTTATCCCCGATAATGCCAGATTATATATTTGTCAGTTACTTTTTATTGTTATTCTGCGAGAAACTTTCGTAAAATCAACGTAAATATTTTTATTTCCTGTTAGCAGAATAGGCACAAACGCAGACGTCGCCTTGTGACAGTGTTACTAACATCTACTGCAGAGCAACTAAGCACTGTATATTTGTATAGATATCACTATTGTAGAAGTTCTAATCATTTTATCCATTAAGCGTACCTAGATCGCCAGAAACGTTTCTCTTTCAGTATGCAGGCCTGTTGTATTCGGAATGCTCCATAGAAGTTGATAACCAAACATTAACAGTTGAAAACACAGACTAACTCCTGTCAAATCCATTGATCACAAACTCAAAGTATTTGATATTAGAGACAGGCATCCATGCTAATGCAAAGCATGCATTTCTGACATCTAACACATCGTTACCAACGATTGTAAGTACATGGACAAATTCAACCATGCATACCTCTGTATAATAAGTGTGATTTTAGCTTTTTTTGAAAGATGTCCCATCTCATGAAGCTATTGAATTATTTTAACCGGTGACTCCAAGTGTAATTGCAATCAAGTTTGGCTCCTCGAAATTTCATTCAGTAACATTTTATCGCCCAAAAATCAGCGAGCATAATCCGGTTCCTTAGCCATTTCCACCAATAAGGCATTAATCATTTCTGCTTTTATTAAGTGCTAGATTAAACACTTTGTCTAAATATCCTTACGCTTTATTAGCCCTTCGCGTATCAGCTCATTAGTTATAAATGGTGTATCTGCCACCCATTCTACAGGTTGAAAATATGAAGTACTGTAAAGTCAAACTTTGCTAATCGGTTTATCTGACAGTTTAACCTACCAGAGAAATTTAGCCTTTTGGTCTAAACAATGACGCTTATTATCGGATTATGCACCGTCAAAATCTTTCAGTGATACCAACCTTTTAGTGCTCTTAATGCAGCTCTACTGTGTATACCGCAGCACATATATCTAATTCAAACAGATAAGCCTAGACCACAGGCTCGAGATTGACTTAGACCTTTTGAAATTTCTTCATGTCCCTGGCTTAAAGCAATGAACCTCGACTTATTGAACGAGTCCACCTATCGAACGAGATATCGTGTCAACGATGCTAGAATTCTGGCTAGACCTGTTATGAAGCAATGCTAATAGCTAATCATCTCTCAAACATACGCAGCTGGCGTAGTTTTCGGCACGGTCACATTATTAATTGCCTAGACATTGCTGTTCGGTGGCTTCATTCCTTCCGTGGTGTGAGTATTTCTCAAAGAATTTACTGCCAATCAATGAATATTGCACGTCGCAAGTTAGACTGACAATTATCATTGTTTCAGCCCGGTCAATACATTTTCCAAATACATACGGTTTTCTTCGCGAGAAACACTATTGATAATTATGTCATTGTGATACAACCTCGCAAATGGCTATTATTTGAGAACTTCTTCAGCCAAAATCAGGAATTTCTTGCTTTTATTCCTCAGCCCGAGAGGCACTCACAGAAATTCGTTTAAAACTCTTCCTGGAAAACGAACTATAGGGATTGTTGTAGAATCTTTCTCCGCCGGTATTTAGAAGGTTGCTTTCCAAAGTTCTTACGCCGTTTACACATCAGTTCACATAATATTCTGCCAATATGTGCTTTGATTCTGTAGTGGATATAAATTCTTTTTGATTACTGAATTTAATTGTCGATAGTTCGAACAAACCCTCTATTTTTTAGGTTTGAGTTCGGTAATTACTGCTATTGTGGAGATAAAATTATATTAATACTACTCATTATTTCATTCTTTGCATAATTGTTGAAATTGGTTAGCAGAATCCTGCATTTTATGCTGCGCCATAGCTGTGCCTTCATTAAATTTGGCAGTTGTGCTATCAATTCAATTTCGTACTTAGCCCCATGTCCAGACATCATTACGCTTTACATTAAATGGTTCGAACATGGCTGTGTTTTCCAATCACGTCATCTAGATCACTAACCACTTGCAATCAAAGCAATCGGATTGACCCCATCATTATGGCGCCATTTTTGGCTTAACCCAGAATTCACAGTACACTTTTAAATATTTTTGGTATAAGATCCTATGATTAATGAAAATGCATGAAAAAAATCTGCACCAACATTGCTGACTTTTAAATCAACGAACATTAAAACCCATTTAATGGAGGAAGGCTGCTCTAATGTCACCGACAATTTTTTTAATCTTCTAATTAATAAAGGTCTTCTAGTTGAGATATGTAGCTAATAATAAAATATGGGGGCATAAATTCCTACCATATATTACCTCACTATACTCAATATCGTGCCTGTATCATTAAAAATTTAAATCCAACCAACTTATCTCGTATAACGATTTTGCAATTTTTCCCTAGTAAACTCTTCAAGACCTTTAATAAGCAGAATCTCACTACTTTACCGGTCACTCGTTTGTTCCTATGCAATACCGATATTTACGGGTTTGATTTCTGCAAGTTCTCTAATAAGTCTTTTCTTCGAACACTGGAACTTTTATGACGCTTTCCTCACTTCGGCCACAATTAGCAAGGTATCACCGCATTTCCCAGAGAACTGTTTCTGTTTATCGGTTGTGTGCTTCCTTTTCATCCGTGCCATTCTAAATGTGGCCATCTCCTTACATTTTTCACTCTTGACTTATTCACAATTTGTCACATACCTCTTTTGGTGCGGATCAAAGCCTACATAGTTGTGCCCTCTTCTGCTGTTAGACTGCGCGTTGCAACCAGGTTTTTGTGACCTACCCCCGATTAAGCCTTTGAATTTGAGCTTGCTATTAATCACCGCATGTTGTAATCCATGATCCTCATCCTGTAAGGTCAAGAGGGTTTCTGTATTTTTCTTTATCTGAACCATGAAGGTGTCTACTGTTAGCGCGTTTACCTCAGGTTCATGCTCTTTGCACGCTAGATCTATCCTTTGAGATTCTTCAGCAACTCTATGTCCATAGTCTAAAAATAATTCTACTCTGGAGCTGAATTTAGCTGATAGTTAATCTTCAAAAACAGAATTATTAAAGTTCTGTTAAATATCTAGCCAGAACACATTGAAACACAACCGTCCACAAAAATCGGTTGAAAAATGACTCCTTATCTTCTCCTGACTCAATAAGTCAGACATTTGTGCTTTTCTTCTAAGCTGAAATCTTTCATGAAGTTTTGTTAAGAGTAACTCAAAAAATATTTAGCATAGCTTGTGCCATTATCTTGTTCTTAAATTCAAATTTATGATATCTGTATCTTTTAGACACAGCCATCCACGCTGACACAAATAGATCGAGCAGATTGCAGATCTTATTTGTCCAAAATAGCATCTTAACTTCGCATGCATATTCTAATTTATTCTAGAATTTATATATTTATAGACTGGCAAATATCGCGCAAAATCTGTCCCTAGCGTGTTCGCCAAATATTGATGAGGATTTTAATTAGTTACCAAATGAGCACCTCTGGATCATCAAATATTTTTCTATATCAAAATACGAATAATCTGCAAATCCAGAATATTTAGAACATTCTATAGATTTTGACACTTAAAATTTGTCAGTTGAAACTTCAAGACTAGCTAATTTTAAATTCATCTGACACAACATAAATGTCTTAAAATTTAAAACTGACATCCTTGTTAATTCAATATTTAAGACTAAGCGAATTATGCCAACTTGGCAGTCAAACGAATATACTTCGATACCGTAAGCTACTCCGAATGAAACCGGATACGATTCAGTTCTAAAGCAAATGGTCTATTGATTACCTTGGCTAATGTGTTTCCCACCAATTTAAGAATTACTTTAATTGTAATATCAATTATATTATTCAAATATCGCTTGTTAAATCACCATATATCAGAAGTAGGTAAAGTCATCGGCAACACTCGTACATCAAGATGAACAACTCACCAGGAAAGTGGTATGGAAAACTGAAACCAAACACAAACAAGTATAAATATTGGATAAAACGCATATTCACACAGTATGTTCCAAAACGTATTAAAATAAGTTACGATGTACAATATGTGTTCAACAAACCAGCGTTAATTAAAATGTCAAAATATATTTAATCTTGTGTTTGCTATTGCACAGCTAGCAATAAATTAATTAAAACGTGCCCGAAGTATAAACCAAAGTCAAAATGAATGAAATTTATTATCTCATGTGTACATGCGATTTCTGCTTAATGGCGGCTCATTAGTAAGACCTTGTACCTGTTTCACTAACCTCTATATATCTAGTCAACAAATTTAAGATAAGTGAGCGATGATGTCCTACGTTTCTTAACCAAATATATGGTTGGTATATCGCGTAGTGTCTGTTCCTATGGTTGATTGGTCTGTAAGCACAAAATGCACATGTACATGAGATTATACGTTTCGTTCATATTTGAAATAATTTGTCACAAATTGTGCAATACCTATTATAAACATGCATATATTTTGACTTTCTTCAACGAAAAATACACAAATATTATATGTAAAAATAAACTGTCAATTTATTCTCTGCGGCGGAGTCCTCATCCCCCACACTATTTTATTATCACATATTTCGATTGAACCGAAGTATTTATTCGTGCTATGCTCCACTTTCAATACCACGTCATATTCTAATGTAATTGAAATATTGATTAAATATTATTTTCTGGCAGATTAGAACAATTACGAGCTTTATGTCGCCTATTTAAATGCAATGCATTGGTAGAAAAACATGCCTACACTTTTTCTTGCGCATAACAGAATTCATACGTCAATCGCGACGGCTTAATTTATTTATTTGCTTATTCGGTTAGACAATGTTCGCGGATATTTGAGTTACCGCTTATTTAATCTAGTATAATTGATATGGCCCGCAACAGCAACCACAAAATCCAGCATTCCTCACTAATCTAATTTTCCCGTCAATATTCACAAGAAACGTCGGTTGACTAAGCTTTAACTATCCAATTTCGTTACGAACAAGCCACCAGATCACAAGATATTGCCAAAAGGACTTCAATACAGCTGTCCAGCCTACGTTTTTTATCAATTATACGTCATGCCGGCTATCTTAAAGGTCTCTGCCTATTATGCTGCTCTTTAGCCATATCATAAAGTAACGTCACCCACAATTCCATGGAACCAAGCAGTTGGCAATCACGCCTGAGAGTATTAAAGCGTTGTGATTCTTTTACAACCTATTACTAAATCAATGTGTTTATTATATATTATTCTAACTTATCCATTTTTTGCGTTCTTGTACCGTATAGTGTTAAGTTATACTGCACCAAACTAGTATTCGCGCTACTTTTACAGAATTGTATCCTTTATCACTATTTCATACGGGATTGGTTGTCTTTACTTTGTTCAGTTTTGAATTTACGCAGCATATTTTAGCAAACGCGTAATTTATAATTTTTTGTAAAGCTTCAACCAACATTCAAGATAGCAACGCGTAATTTTGTAGAAAGAATTTCAACAATAGAATTTTCAAATAATTTAGAACAAAAATTCTCTATGCAGTCGTTTCAGTTTTTACAGTATAATTGAGCTACGCAGCTCTTCTGGCAGTATGTTTTCTCATAGTATAATTTTAGATAGTTTAGAAATATAACAAGTCCGCGAGATAAGCATAAACACTACGTTATTCTCCTAATCTGCGCAACGTATATTTAAAAATGATTAATTACTATAAAAATATACATAAATATATTCAATGTGGTTTGATCCTCGCTAGTCAGTTTGCCGTCGTACTCTGATAATGAACAGAGAATTTCGAAACGCGCCAGTGCGTGCGATTGGCGATAGTTTGTTATGCTGATCAATGTCCGGTTAAATACAAAGTGATTGGTGTTTACTTAAAGCTCGTAAACTTGATTTAAAGACTTTCTGTTGAAGTTGTTTAATATATTGACAAATGCTTTATCTACTCATCAACTGTTGTAAAAGCTACGCGTAAAGGTCAAATTTTACCGAGTAATTATCCTAAATAAATGTTTTACGATATTAGCATTCTATATAAAATAAAAACTCCTTTCCGTGTTCATCCAGAAATTTTCTAACCCTATAAACCTAGCCAAGTAGTTGTAAACTTTATATATTTTTGAGCCGCCATATGCAATTACCTCCTTTCTGAGGAATAGCTTTACAACGATGTTTATTTTGTCAGATGCATAACAACAATTTCTCTGAAATCAACCGATTTTCACTAAAATTGACATTTTGCGTTGATTTATTTTAACTCTACAAATTCAGTTCTAGACATTATTTTTAATTTTACGTCAACGAATTTAGTCAGCAGCGGTAGTTTCAGTTTCAATCTGTTCAATCTATAGCATCATTTCTGGTAAACGCTCAGTTATTGCTATTTCAATTCACAGTGCACGTATGCTTTAAATTTTATTATGTTTTAATGTTCACTATGCGCCTTCTATACTATGAATCTTTTAATTTCCGTAAGCTGATAAATAGGCTCGCTCCAATCAGGAATATTACCGAACCGAATGTAGATCAATATCCATCCGTGTGTTACTCATACGGCGAAAACAGGATATTCTTCAAATTCTTCAATAAATTGTAGAAAGTTTAACTAATACCTAAGAAAGATTTTCCTGGGCACAGCAGAAGTTCATTAAATAATGACCGAATATTTCCATCCGAATTGGACTTAAAGAATTTGGTGGCGATTGAAATTGTCTCGATTCTTGAAACTTTATAACCAAAAATTACTTGTTCTATAAAAAAACTATTCCAACATCGTTGCGAAATTGATTATACAGTTCGTTTGACTATCCTGACGAGTGTCAGTTTGCTCTAACAACTCTACCATAAGCCACAACAAGGGAACAATTGATTTGATTGACACACAAAATAAAACATAAGCATCGAGTTATCTATTGATTCATTTGATGTCGCTTCCTACCATCCGAGTAGAAGGTTGTACGAAGATAGTATTGAAACCTGTTTAAGTCAGATTTAAATAACTAATCCGGCAAAAAACCACACTGAGCTAATTCAACATATAGATTTCACGTTTGATATGAAATTTATTGTAGACAATGGTGCAGATCTATCAGATCTCAATTGTGATTCTGGTACTAAATGGTCTTTACGCATTTTATCGGCAACACCCACGGATGAGCCTAATCCCAGCAACGGTTGTTATAACCTGATTTTATTGTTGCGAATATCTTCACATTTTCACAGTAGCTAAATTCTTCTACGGCATTTCAGTACTAGATTAATTTTCAAATATCGATTAATTCTAGATCTCACAGACCAGAATTTCATCGATCCACTATTGACCACAAATACGGTTTTGTACTAAATCTTCCGCGTTTTTAGAGTTGTTAGTCATCCATCATCTCCATTGTATTCTGATGTCAACATCTCCAAGTTTTTGGAAAATATAAATCGTTTTCGAACTTCAGTAAGCACCATGTCAATACGACTGGTCCTCTAATTGCTCTCAAATATTGATCTTTACTGCCCGCAAAACTTCGAAACGATTGAGAAGATTTCACATAACTGCTGAAGGTAGGATTTATCAGATCGTCGAAAAGACGTTTGGCAAAACAATTTTACTAAGCTTGGGAAGACAACGAACTATATAGATGTTATGGAGTTTATTGTATGGTAAGCACTGTGTGAAAAGCAGATGCCTATTCAATTCCCTCTATTGACAGCAGAATAACTTATTAGAAAGAACTATTTTTTAATGATTAACTTATTACAAGCTTACCGTCAAATTCACGTAGCCCCTGCAGATATATATATAAATGATTGGCGCCTGTATTTCATCATTTTTATTAGAATACATACCTTTTGGTCTTAAGTGTGCTACGCTAAACCTTTAGAGATTTGTTGGTAATTCACTAAAATAATCTAGTGCATATCATATCTTGATGACATAATAATCTTAAATTTAGACAGAAACTCTCATGTTGGATAACAAAGAAATGCATTTATTTACTTAGCAGAGCATGAAATCAAAATGAACTGTGATAAGGCACAAGAAGCAACAAGCTCATTTAATTTTAAAGGAATCTAATTTAAGATTAAAATATTCAGCCGTTGCCTTTCCATGCTAATTCATTTAGGAAGCTAATGTGGTCCCAGACGTTCATTCATTTTGCGAGTACCTAATTGCACAGAAATGTTTCAGCAGAAACTTCCCAATTTCTTGGTCTTTAGACGACGGAGAAATGCTTCGTTAATTAGCCAAATTGTTAGCAAACGCCACCACATTAGCACACAAAAATTTGTAAAAACGATTTCAACTCAAAACTGATACTTTTTTGTTTGTAAATACCGCCAAGTTGGGTCAAAGGATCAATGGAGTTCGTAAGCCAGTTGGTCTTTTATCGCGTACTATGCATCTGACTGAAAATAGATATGATAGCTTAGGCTAGGAACTTCTCGTTATGCACAATGCAGTTTGCCACCTTATTCGCTTTATAAACTTGAACAATTTTGACATTTACACAAAGCAATCACCTACAATCATCGTAATTCAAAACGCTACATCTGCGATTGCATTTAAAACTTCTATACTACAGCGACAGTTTTCTCGTCCTCCCTCCCCTGTGGTTAAATACTCTAATAGTCACAATTTCATTGATCTCCACATATCCTACCTTTGATTTTCTATTTCAATAGTTGGAACTGTTGGCCTTTGTTGCCAAATAAATGTATTATTATTATTAATTTTATCTCCCTCCTCAAATAGATTCTACACCGGTTTTTTTAAGGGATCTTTTAATTTTAATGCGTTCTTGACTTCTCTTGGTGTGATGTTATTTAGGTTCGATAGAATGTTATAACTTGGCTTTGTTTAATAATGTTTATCAAATATAATTACTTTATTATATAACTTTTACAAGTTCTTGTTTAAACTTGTCACTTCTTTAGGAGATATTATGAAACTGTTTGTGTTACTGTTTTTTTTAAATCAGGTATTAGTATCTTTTCGTATTATTGAAGATCGTTTGGTCATCATGTAGCCATAAAAATAATTGGGCTGTATTAGTTGATACTTCGAGATTTTGGTTTAATTATCGTCATGTTGGAAATATTATCGCAATGTACAGGAGCGTTAAGCGACTTGGAATTCCAGATAGGCATGTCATATATTTGTTAAATTTAGTCGTATTATTCTTATGATAGCTGATGATGCTGCTTGTAATTCAAGAAATCCTCATCCCGGTGCTATATATCACAATGTTCATTACCCTGTTAACTTGTATGGCGAAGATATAGAGGTTGATTACCGAGGCAATGAGGTTACCGTCGAGAATTTTATAAGAGTTCTAACAGGTCGTCTGCCTCCTTCTACACCAAACTCGAAACGCTTAAACACAGATCAATACAGTAACATTTTAATTTACATGACAGGTTTGTAGTTTTATTGTTAAATAATAAACATTAAACTGAATAAATAATCTTTAGCCCAAAATTACTTAACTAAATATGCACTGATTGTGCTATTTTAAAATTTTAGTCCTAATTCTACATTTATTGTGATAAATATGAAAACATATAAAAATATTCATGATGTACTCATGTATAAAACGAAAATAAAATTTTAAGTACAGCCCGAGTCATTGTAGTTTTTTAAGTCAAAATATGTTTTAAAAATAATAAATACTGTATTCCATTTTTGAATGTGAGGGGTTGAAAGTAGATAATTGTGCAAAATGGCCGTAAGTTGTTGGTAACGTGTGTGAATTGTGACTTTGTAGTCAAAGTGTATGGAAAGTGTAAGTGAAATGCAATGCATTTTAAAGCATTTACATTTTTTATTCTACTATATTATATAACAATACAACATTACAGTTAGTAAGATATGTCTTAAAAGGCAATTCATAATATATTAATATATCTTCTGTTGCGAAATATCGTTAGTTATTGCCAACATTTTTGCTCTGATGTTAACTAGGTGCAATCCGCTATATTAAACCAAAATGTCCATAAATTAAAGATGAGAGCATTACTCCACTGCAATTCTTACTTAAGGCTTTAAGCTGGTCCCATCATATAAGCAGAAATAAACCGTTCAGATCTTATGATATTCGTGTCAGTGCTTCATTTCTTGGTGGTGATTAATGGTTTATCATTTTCGTTGGATAATCGTTCTCGATTTACTATCCAATGTTACTGTCTACATATTTAACTATTATTATAGACATTTTTTAATATACAACCTAACAATTCAATCTGAAATGTGTAAATTTTGTTCTCGTTTTGATAGCCTTTGTCTTTGATAATGATTATTGATAAAACGTCTTTGAGGTATGTTTGCTTACAGCAATTATTTAAATTGTTCGCTCAACATTGCATTTTTTAAATCGACCTCAAACATGTCAGTTTGTCGCCAGCTATGACTTCACCCAACTTCCAGTTGAATTTTTCTTAGCTTTCCAATTCAAAATGACTTAAATTTATTTTCTTTTCTGGAATCTAATTTTTCATATTTATTGCTCTGTTATTATTCCTAATACATTTTTTGGCATATGACAAGTATATCTATCGAACTTTTTCCTTTCGACTCTAAAAGGAGCCTCTAAATCAGTTATCTCCATGATAAAGTTCGATATTCATTGTGAATCTGATGAAAATACCACTACTCTCACCTTTTGTCGTCCATAAAATCAATAATTTATCCACAAAATTTTAGGATCTGTTGTCTTGATGATCCTCCTGCAAAATACATGTTGCTGTACTTCACCGTTGTTCTTTGTTATGTTTTCACGTAATACATTCTATTTTTGACGTCTTCGTCTTCCAATTACGACATGGGCGTAACACTGTGTCGCTTTAAAAGGCCAGATATTTTAGGCAGACTGTGCTCGTAAAATTTTGTATGGAGACATTCCTAGGGATGGATACCTCAAAATAAATTACTAAACAGGTAGTGCTTGTGAACTATGTGTAATATACCATCTAAAAACAGAATGACTTGGAATAAATTCACTAATCCCCATTCGAAATGGGTGACCTAGTGTTTTTCAAAGAATACAAGATGATGACTAATTTATCTTTTAATAATTTCATGCTGTATCAGTCAACATGCCACTCGTTATAAATTCATTTATGAAAGTACGTGCAAAAATAGGTGTGACGTGTGCATTTAGGAAATAAAAGTTATCATTTTAGTTTCACTTGATTGACTGTTACACGTGCTTATAATTGCATATAACAGATTAATTCTCATTCTTAAGTAAACGCTCACGCACATACACAGAAATACACAGACGTGACATACGCTTATACAGTGAATAGTCAGATTTGCTAAATCGATGTAATTTCACTGGGATGAGTGTACACGTGCAGTAATTGATTACTCCTCAATTCAAAACACACGAGAACACATACACACAGGCATGGCGTACGCTTATCTAGTGAATTGTCAATAATTGTCATTAAATCACTGTAATCTTATTTCGATGAGTGTACACATGCAGGTATATACACAAACCAATTTGACATACACTTTCCTAGCATTTTATTAAAAAACAGGTTATGCTTGAGAGATCTAACAAAAAGTATAAATGGGGCAGTTTAAACTAATATTTCCGATTGTCATATTGATTGTCAACTTAGTGGGTGATGTGCTTACCATTGAAAGAAATATTTGTACCAGGATATCGAAATATCTGGCGAAATAATGCAGACATTGGATTCAAACAATTCGGTATGCAATCCGAAAATCAGGTAAATAATCTATTCCCTGTCGCGCAACATGTTTCTTTTAACACAATATGATGACTAATTTATCCTTGAATAATTTTATGCTGTATCAGCCAACATTCAGTATAGAAATCTCGCTTTATCTACTGAGTCTTGCAGAGCTAATGAACGAGAAGCCGCCGTAATGATGCTTGGAGCTGAAACTCCCAATTTGTTAGGTTCTTTGTGCAATTCTGATGAATTGGTAATAGCTCGGTATACTTTTCGTAAACTAAATAAAGATGGTGTTTACTTGAAATCGTTATCAGAGCATAACACATGATTGACCTCTCTGTTCCGAAGTTAGAAGTGTTAAAATGCCTAGCTAATATTCACCAGTTCCACGTATGAGTAGAAGGGAAGCGACTGGCGAACTAATTTCTTTGTAGTAGGACAGAACAGTTACTGCGGTCGTGAATGATTAATTAATTTTGTTAATTAAAAATAAAGATTTGCCTAAAAGAAAATGAAATTTATACGCACAAGCCAAGAAAGTTCAACAGAAGGAGCCTAACTAAATCATCATCAAAACAGTTTCTGGTTGAAAAACTATTGACTTCTCCACTAAGTACAAAAATACCAGCCACGAGGTTTTGTCTTTATTTATTTTCAGCACAGTCATCAAATCAGCGTAAAGCCGAATGCGTTATATCTTGCCCGTATAATACAAAATCTAAAGGAAGATCGGGTAATGCGCTTGCTCGACTTCAATATGGTAACGATGTGTCTAGTCAACACAGCCTTCCGCAATTCACATCTGTAGAGGCTCCTAACCTATTCGTGTCTGAGAACCCCATAGATGCCAGATCGCTTGCAGTCCTAAAATTTACAGTAGAATCTGATAAGCTTATATTTCCATTCGCATCTGCTAAATTCAAACCTGCAATATATTGCACTAACTTGCTAGTGTTCTCAAATTTAAGATCAGCATCCATTTCTGTGAAGTTTAATTATTAAAATGGCACTTGATGTTAGGCAAATCGGGATGTGAAACCTGTCTCGTCAAAAACACCCAAACAAATAATCTGGAAGGAGATATACGTGAACAACAGAATTATTGAATTACCTGTTCCCTTCTGTGCGTGCATCAATAAAAATACAAGACAGTATAAGCAGATATATATTGAATAATTTGATCAGTTTTTAATGAAAATATGTGATAATTGCAGCAGACCAAAAGAAGATACAACCAGTCTAGGACCGTGACGCTCGAAAACTGAAAATAGCGCACAATTCAAAGTCAAATGTTTAAACAAAGAAAGTTTTTAATTCTGGCGGAGGATTTATCTTCCTCCACACATCCACGCATGACGTATAAATGACTGGGTTCGTCTTCTTAGCAAACAGATCAACATTCTTCTCCAACTCAATAATTGCAGCGATACATGCACGATTTCGAAGCGGCCTCGACTATGGTTTCCCTGGCGCGGTCGCCACAAATATCTCAATCATCCTGAAGCCGACTATTCCTTATTGTTTTACTTCTAGTATTTAGGCTCATTTCCTTCCATCGGTACAGTTTACTCCAACTAGTAGGACTGCCTCCTAGTTTTCATCATGAAGTCAACTAGAGTAAGTTGGCTCAACTATAGGATTTAGCGACAATGACAGGCTGTTATTGCTAAAAATTGTTCTCAACAAACCGTGTATTCTTGAAGAAAGTCATGTATTTTAATAGAGCCATAATTCAGTAATTAGTTATGACAAATAGGAAGAATGGTTCATATAAAAACACATAATATATGTCTACTAGACTAGAATGTTCAACATAAGATGTATAACTAAATGGTTTCAAACGCAACTGTTCCTGGATGGTTTAAATTAATTCGTGAATAAATAAAAGTAAATGTACATATCCATCGTTCCTTCAATCAATAACTGCGTTCTTTATTTGTTTGTCGTCCAGGTCATGGAGGCGATCGATTTCTAAAGTTTCAGGATGAAAATGAGATATCAAGCACAGAACTGGCGGACGCTATTGAACAAATGTGGCAAAAGAGGCGATATAATGAGATACTGCTGATTGCTGACACATGCCAAGCTGAATCAATGGGTTCTGAACTGTACTCACCAAATGTGATTTTTGTCGGTAGCAGTAAGACAGGCGAAGACTCGTTATCGGTAAATATTACTCTCTACTTTTCAATTAAAATTAGTCTAACTTCAAATGCGAGCAAATATCTGTTTCGCTTTTTTAAATAAATGCTTCTCTAATAACGGCCTACATATATTATTATAATGGCCAGAAAATAAAACAGATTAGTCCTCGAACGAAGACTTGCCTAGGTTATGTAAAATTCAATATATCAGTCGTAGTTCAAGTGTTTTGATTTATATATTTTTAATACAAATGGGTGGTCATTTCTATTAGTTTTGGAAGTAGATGATCCTTCATAATGCGCTGTATGTTCGACATTTTCCAAAGTATTATTTTCGTTCACATTATTTGTAAATCAGTGACTATATATGACTCAGTCGATACTGTAGAGCATCTTGAGAACAGACTTTCCTATGTTATTACTTAAAATCATACAATTTTATGTGCGATACACTGTTTTATGTTGCATTCATCCTTTATTGAAGTCAAGTTTGCAAGCTAGGATTACACACCAATCTCACTGTATTTACCAGTCATACAGCATAGCGTAAAGTTACCATCAGTCACACGTGCTGACGCGTTTCGAACTTCCACGATCATCATCAGAGCACGACGGCAAACTAACTAACGGAGATCATACCGCAATTAAAATATAAGGTATGGCAATACAGATAGTCATCTCTCATTTCTAGTAGTCTCATGTAAATTGTACTTCCACGCAATCAATGATTGTTTACACGTATCCATTATTATTAAAATAAAGTCCAAACACTCATTAAATGCTTTTTAAATGCGTTATTATCACTTACATTTGAATTAAATAAACTTAATTATTTATATTTATAGTGCTTGTTGTTAGCGTGGATCCTATGCTTATTATAAAACTTAAGTATTGCTTTGTTAGTCATTGAATTGAAATTCTAAAATTCTGTTGCTTGAGATTTCTTATTAAGATATTTTTTTTAATTTTTGCGGAGTGCCAGCCTCATATTCTGCAATGCTGCGTTTTGCGTAAGACAAGACGGTCAATAGAATTTTTATTACTAGAGATTAGCTTCAAGATCGCCGCTAAGTACGATTTCGTGTCATACTGCACAGGGTTCCACTCAAAAAGTAAGATGCGCGTGAGCATCCCAACCAGCTAGATGAGTTGAACTTGTGACAACAAGTTTTATTTTGGTTGACTTCAGTTATTTATTACCACGTCAAAGTCTTGTATCAAACGCTATTATGCTGCTAAAGATTCGAGCAGAGGCATTTTTTAAACGTGACTTAGCCAATACAATCGATAGGGCTTTATGTGATTTTCTAACAAAAAACCTATTGTTGGATATAAGAAATACTTCTCCAGGTGTCAGCGTTGCTTTGTTTTGTTGATAAGCTATATGGACTGTGCTGTTTAAGCAACGGCGCTAGTATTTCTGCTACCGTCTGAGATCTGCGATTCAAGAACCAAATCTCATCATGTAACTGTAAATACAGATCCACTCGATCTTTAAGAATAAATGTGCTAATCTCGTCTCTGCATAAATTGCGAAGAGTGGAAAAGGATAATATAGCCTTGTCGATTCACGTATTCACATTGCTAATCATATTGTTTGAACTGTTGATACAGCTACCAATGTATGTCAGTCTGTCAACTACTATTGTATCTTCACCATGAAGCGACAGAATTTAGTGGTTGATGAGTGATATTGCCTAAGTGTCTTATATGGTTAATCTACGCAAGTTAAACTGGTCAGAATCTTGGCTGACAAGGTCAACTAATCTACAGTGTGAGAGAACTTGTCCTCTGCGTCAAACTCGTTTTTAAAATGTATTATTAGTTTTTTTTAATGAAGAGTGTGCATCCTTGCCGAACGCTACTTCAGTTAGCTAAGTTCTTCGATATCTCATGGTAAACTTTGTTTATTTGCAGAGATCGTATAATATTTGAGAATTTTGCGAAAGAATATCACGTAGCCAAATGCTCTCTTGAACGGCAACATATATATGTCATTGATTAAGTACTTGCCTTAAGATAAAAAGATTATCTACACAACGTTTAATGCCAGATATATATCGCGAAGGGTAGGGATCGAACCAGTAATGCACTCAAGGGATTGCTGTAGACATCAAAAATAATGAGGAACTATTATTTAAAATTACTTAATTAATGACACGGTTTATGTGAACAAGCTCCCATTTTTTATATTATAAACGTTGTCTTAGGTGTTAATGTGAATTCTCAACCATCTTCCGAAGTTCTGGTACAAATACTAGCTGGTCAAATGAATAATTTAGCAGGAGAAATAACAAATATTAAAACTTGTTTAGATGAAATGGTTATTTTGAATAATTATGGAATCAGCTTAAGGCACCAAGCTCACTTCGGTGAACCCTATACTCGTTCATGATGGAAGCGTATATCTAAAATACAATTGTAATTAAGCTTAATCCTCGATGATTATAGCACAAACTTTGCTTGGATTTTTGAAGATATAAATGATGGTAGGTATGGCTTCGTTATTCCATTAGTACGAAAACAATCAACTCACTAAAAATTGTTTCTATGATCTTTAAATCAGGTCGGTATTACATCAATGGTACCTATAGCTTTGTTTTGTTTGACTGAAAAGAAGAAATTACATGTTTATGACTCTGAAGGGATTAGTGCTCTTCATTGTTGCTACTTTCTGGTGTCAGGACCAAAGAAGGTGTTCAATGAAATTGTTCAAAAATGAAGACGAAACATTTTATCGGTTATAAGTTTATTGTTACGATTACTTACAGGTTTGCATACTATTTTTTTCTTGGACCGGCTACTCAAAAAATTTATGTTATATGATCCGAACACTTCTTCCATCTCTTCAGCCTTTCCAGTCCAGAAGGATTTAAGATCAATTTAAAGACTTTGCTTCCGTTCGTGTTCAATAGATCTACAAAAGTTAATGTAAGCCGAGCTAGCGGAAATTCTGCGCTTTTTTCGTGAATCTCCACATTCTTAACATAACCCAAATGTCTAATTCTACGGGAAGCTGAAAGGTCACATACAGATGTATCTGCATTGTGCATAGCAGACCTTATCTTTGTTCACACCGTGTTCGAATTTTCACCCTCAAAACCAGTAATATTTATTTTCGACACTATAAATATTGTTTAGGATTGACTGCTAGTTAGCTTGCTTATTTCTTTTTAGGCATATTCTCTATTAGCTTTCTGACACATTTGTGTACATTTACAACGATTTGGTGCATTGTCCGAGTAGAAATACGTGTTTCAGAACGAATGATAGCTCTGGATGAAACCATGCCGCCTGTAACTAATTGCTGTATTTCCTATTTAAGTTCACAACTGCCCGGTTACTGGAGAACACTATCTGTCTCACACGTCTCACATTACGTATATTTTTTACTACTCAAGTATAATTTGTTCTGCATATCCATCCAACAGTCGTTAACCGCAGGTATTGCGCATTAAGCCTAAAGGTTTCTGCCATTAAAGTGAAATCCTGTAGTACTTAAGCGCCCAACGTGAACATTCATGTCATCCGTAACCAATACTTAATCTAACCTAGATGGTAAATAACATTTGCTGTCTTATGGTTTCTTTAATTGTACAGGCAGTATATACTTAGAATGACAATTGTAGGATCGAATTATACGTATTTTGTTAGAAGATGCTGAGCATTACATAAGAAGAATGGTTTGTAAATTTTGGGCATACTTCAAGTACATCCTAGTATTTACTTCAGTGTTGCAACTCCTCGACTACGCCACCTGAACCGCAAACTGCATTTAATTTTCATTAATCCACAAATTAAGATTTTGTGCTCATCCTTAAATTCAGGTGAATTCTAACTTTCACCGCTTTGGATCTGAAGTTCTAACTAGCCATCTTTGATTATAGTGCAAACATAATGCCCCTTATGAAATTTTGATATTAGGGTTATATATATATATATATATATATATACGTTCTCAGTGTGAAATAATTATAGTCGAAGATAGCAAAGGCATTTTATTAAGTTGACCGATTTCGTTCTAATTAGGTACATTACCTACACTTCAGAATTTCCGAGCAGAGATTCGAACCAGGAACAATTGTAAATAACTGACAAATAAATTCCAATGGCAACATGCTACCTGTCTTATCATGACAGATCAGATGTTGCTAATTGGAACTTAAAGTCAAATCGTTACGGTATACGATTCACGCGACGAAATGAAGGATAAAAAACACTAGCGTATAAATGACATACGCGTGCTATGCACGGTGTCGGTGGTGTAGTGGGTGAGTAGGAAGGCTGAAACACAGCCCTCTGGTTCGATGGATGCCCAATAATAATGCTACTGGTCTATCTAATATAATTTTCATCTCATACATATATTTATATATATAATCCAACCATATTAATTCATTATCATATCACTTTAGCACTTTACATTGCTTATACCAGAGAAAATGAGTGGAGCTAACTAGATGTAATTTTTTGTTAGAAATCACAATAAGGTCTGTTTATTTAAAGCAAAGAAAGTCAAACGTAGTAGCATTAACTGAATTTATCAAAAAATATTCATCAATCAAACATAGTGATAATATAGCTTAGTTATTGTGGCGTTTGAGATGTGCTGCATCGCCCTGGACTAATTGTTCGATTGTTTGTTTGCCTAACACAAGCGTTCCCCATAATGTCATGACTATGGCTTTACAGATAAGTTCAATTTACTATCTTAAAATAAATAGCTATCATAACATCAATGCACCATCACTTTAAACCTGATGCTTTACTACTGCGTAACAATAAAATCGATATTTTCTTCATATTCAAAGTTCTGTTTGGATTGCATATGGCTACTACTACTCATAGGGGTAATCTTCATTGCTGCACAATTATTGAGAATATAATTGTGTGAGTTTTAATCCAACTTCATTTTGCTCAATCATAATCAGCTTATTGTTTGTGAGTTTACCTGAATAATTGAAGACTGTTCAAAGTTACGAAACATCATTCATAATTAGTTTAAAATGCATATTTATGTTTAGTTAATGCCTATTCAATGTTTATTAATTGTGAAATGAATTTGGAAAATAATTTACTGAACGTCCCAGAAATGTACCGTTTGTCCGTGAACATTTCATATTTAATATTAGCTCCACCAAAAAATTGAGACAGCATTGGAACGATAGTATTTTAAATGCTTTGGTGATTGAAATTGAATTAGTGGCGTTTTACTTCACAGGTTTATCGAATGATCAAACTTCAGTTTGCGAAACGAAACAATGAACCCCGTGATGATTAACGAGCTCTATATATATATATATATATATATATATATATATATATATATATATATATATATATAGTTTAATCATGATTTTCGTTTTCATCTCAGTAATGAATCAGACAAACTGTTACAAGTTGCTCGAACTATTGAAATCCGTTCTAAAAAATTAAAAAAATAGACTGAAAGATTTGAAATCCATCACACAATCCGGTTCAAATATATACGTACTTCGTATCGTGACCTTATCCGAAAAGTAGAAGCTTGCTTTCCTACCAAAATATTTACACTTTGATGTATGGCCGCTCTGGTTGGGTTTAGGCTTTAACGTAACACGTTTGTGCATAATGCAGTGTTATGCGATGTGGAATATAAAGGCGATGACGGTTGCCCATGTAAAAGATGTTGCAAACGAACTTGGACTTAATTATTTGTTAATGTCTTATGTTGCCTATTTGATTACCATATGTTGTCTTACATCAACGCAGGCATGTTTCTTAGGATGCGGATAATATTTTGTATTTAATGTTGATAATATTTAAGTAACTGAAAACATGGTTTTGCTTACTTATGTCTACAAACCATTTTTAAATTTAACCTATCTAGATTTTCTAGATTTATCGTCCGAATTCACCAATTTGGTACTACCCCTATTTGGAATTTATATTGTGTTCTATTCAGTTTAATTTTCTTTTGTTTTGTTGACTTATTCTATAGCTGAATTTATCTACACTTTCTTTCGCACGGACCGTTTTCCATTCAAATGTCTTAAAATTATATACGAAACTTTGTCGATATGAACCAGGTGCTGCTCTCATCTATTACCAAAATTCCAACCCAAAAGATACTAGCAAGATCAGCCAGTCATGCGGAGTTTCACCAACAAGTATCTGCTATAAAGGTTTTCCTGGAGACTGTAAATCTTTCTATATCCACATTTAGGCCACACTTGATGCACCAGACTGATTATTTCCTCAGTGGAGTTGCGAGATTGGTTGCTTCGCGCAACCACATCAAACGACGAGTTGGAACTGCTCAAAACTCAATCTCCCTTAGTAAAACTATAACATGACAACACATTGTTACAGCGGATGAATGAACAAGTTCCACTTATCCGCCGGTTTCTTTGATCCCTCCCAAACATAGAGCTATTTATTCTGGGTTGAGCCACTCAATTTGAAGGCGCTTGTTAATTGAAGTCATTCACATCATCATCATCATCATGCCCAGCCATACAAAAGCCAAAAGTGACTAATGTTTCACCCGGGATTGGTAACATGAACCTTGCCGGGCCATAAAGGGACAGCCATCATCCCGTTTCATGTGAAGCCTCGAGTTTGGTCTAACTGCACTGTAACTTTTGTTAAATGTGTAGTGACTGAATGAGAGCAAGCGTTCCAGACATGAAGGGCAAGTTTCGGCTGCTGAAGGAAACTATGGCCACTGGCATCTGGGCAGATAGTGCTCATCAGCCTTAGTTGGCAGACTATCTAGGAGAAGGAAAACTCAGAATAAAAACCATCACTAGGAATGGGCGACCTAGTGTTCTTTTACAGTCCACATATAACCATGAAAAGTATAACTTACAATGATTACATTCTGCATCGGCCGTCGCGCAGTATAAAAAGAGTCGCCTTATCTGCTGAGCCGTGCAGGGTGGATAAGCGAAAACAGGCTACTGCAGGCAACTCCAACTCTATATTCGATTCTGCGTCCTTTCCTTCCCCTTCCTCTTCTCAATCTTACAATAGCACTCTTTGAGATACTATAAATATGGTTGGTTTAGATCATAACACTGAGCCCAATACTAGGTTGCCAAATATCGAAGATGGTTCTTGTAGACGATCATTCATTAAACCTAAGTTAGGTTTTAACGTAGGCGCTTTTAATGTGCGAACATTAAAACAACTTGGACAGCAAGAATCTCTTGCTCGTACGTTGGATAAATTAGAAATCGATATATGTTGCGTATCTGAAACCAGAATACAGGATCCTACGTGTATTACAGAACTAGTTGCACCATCCCTACCTACGCGTTATTGGCTTCGAACATCTGGTTCCCCAGAGTCCTCTCAAGCCGGTAAATGGGGCGTTGGTATTGCCCTTAGCGCGCGAGCTGAAGCTTGCTTAATTGAATGGATCCCTTTAAATAGTCGATTGTGTGCGGCACGTTTAAATACATCTACTAAAATCAAAGAAAAAACCGTTATCATCGTTGCCTCTTCGTTGTATCTGCATATGCTCCTACCGATTGCAGCACAGAAGAAAGCAAGGACGCTTTTTATTCTGAATTAAGCTCCTTACTAAGTAAAGCACGAAGTTCGGATATAGTCCTGGTTATGGGTGACATGAATGCTCAAGTTGGTCGCTTAAGCAACACAGAATTTCATTTAGGTGGAAGATACACTCTAAGCTCGACTCGCAATGATAATGGTGAACGGCTTTTGGATAGCTGCGCTGAACATAGACTATATTTAAGTAGTACAAATTTCAGACGTAGTGTTAAACGTTGTGCTACATGGCGTCCTCCAGCACCCGGACAACGATGGACTCAAATAGATCATGTAGCAATTAGTTATAGATGGCGTGGTCGCATCCAGGATTGTCGCTCTTTTTGGAACACTTATGTCGACTCGGACCATGCACTTATCCGTTGTAGATTTGCTCTAAAATTTTCCGGGAAAATAATTAAGAATAAACCTCAAATTGATGTAGGCAAACTCGAACAACCGTCCATCCGACAAAACTATGAAAATATTCTTAAGGCTAATCTAACTGGTCTGAATAGCGAAAATCCGAATATACTTTGGTCCAAGATAAGTTCCACTATGCACAATGCAGGTACTACTGTATGTGGCATAGCAGGCCCCCGTAGAAATAATCACTGGCTCTCTGTAAAATCTATGGAGATATTCGAAATAAGGCGCCAAATTCCACCTGGCTCGACTCATAATAATACCCGTCGCAATATAAGACGCCAACTTAAGTGCAGTCTAAAAGGCGATCTCGAAAACTTTTGGAGCAGAAAGGCTGAAGAAATGGAAGTAACTTTCGCGTCAGGTAATAGTCGCTAGTTGTTCCAACTTATCCGCACAACAGGTCCGAGAAAGTTAAAAGTTAGCGAAACTATAAATGATAGTAACAACGAATTAATAACCGATAAAATAAGTCGTCTTGACAGGTTGGCTGAACACTTTAGAGATCAATTTTCTTGGCCACCCGCGTCAGTTCCGCTTCCCGAAAGCATGTCTGCATCAACAGTGTGGAATGTTAGTCCCGAAGAACCATCCGAGTTAGAAGTACGCGATGCAATCCTATCTCTTAAGCGCCGCAAAGCCGCCGGCCCCGATGATCTGCTTCCGGGATTGTTTAAGGATGGTGGCGATATAATTTCAGGAGCGTTGACCAAACTTTTTCATACTATATGGAATGAGGAAACCGTACCACTTGACTGGAATGAGTCGACCATCATTCCCATCTTCAAAAAAGGCAATCGTAATTCGTGCGATAACCATCGTGGTATAAGTTTGACTCCGGTCGTATCAAGGTTATTTGCTTCGATTATCCTACGTCGTCTTAGCGCTTCACGTGAATCACAAACAAGAGAAGAACAGGCCGGATTCCGCGCAGGACGAGGTTGTATAGATAATATTTTTACGTTAAGGCAAGTTCTCGAACAGAGACATTTATATCACCGTCCCACAATAGTCGTCTTTCTAGACTTCAAGGGTGCATTTGATTCGGTGGATCGCAATGTTTTATTCCATATCTTGTCGAAAAGCGGTGTGCCCACTAAATTTGTTAATATTATACGAGCTCTCTACACAAATACTTCTGGTCGCGTTAAGGTCTACAACGAATTAACGCATAACTTTACAACCAGCAGTGGTGTTCGTCAAGGTTGTCCACTTTCCCCATTTTTGTTTAATTTTGTAATCGATGCTATTATGAACAACACTCTCACACATTCAGGACGCTGGAGTTGAAGTTCTCCCGGGAGATAAACTAGTCGATCTTGACTATGCGGACGATATCGTACTATTATTCGACAATCAGCATGCTGCCCAGACCACCTTAAATAGATTAGCAAACGTTGTTCCGTCTTTCGGTATGAAATTTGCACCCTCTAAATGTAAGATACTGTTATAGGATCACCCACCACTCACTCCAACGTTGCGACTGCAGAATGAAGTGCTCGTCTTTAGAAAAGCAAATAAGGCTCCATCAACTTCGTTGGCTCGGTCACGTTTTGCGTATGCCCACATTCCGATTGCCCAATAGAGCTCTGTTCTCTCATCCAGCACCAAATTGGCGTAAGAAACAAGGTGGGCAGATTTTGACATGGCAGAAACAATTAAAGTCACTTACATCCAAATTGGGTACTATAGGATCCACTCGTCTGCCGGGATGGGGTCCTCGTGCACATCACAGTTCTTGGTTAGAAACCCTTAGCGATATGGCAGCGAATCGAGCTCAGTGGCGATCTTGTTGCAGATGTATAGTAGAATCATCTTCGTAACTTTCTTTCCTTAGTAGGGCAAAGTTAGCTGCGAGGTTCGGTTTGTTTATGACGTGATACGGTGAAATCCGCAAGGAAGCTGTGTTGCTGATGTCGCCTTGCCCGAATGCTAACTTGGCCATAATGGTGTTGTGGAGAGGTTTAGTTTGCCTCATTTCTGTGAGTTATCCTGATAAATTTACTCATAATAGCAAGGTTTTCCTTCTCTCTCTACCCCTCTCCCTCTCTCGTAAATCTCAATAATAATTTATCTAAATTCACTTATATACTTTTTTTCACTCCTTATGGTTATATGACAGTGAAACATTAGTCACTTGACTTTTGTGTGGCTGGAAATGATGATGATGCCATATAACCAAAAGAAGCGAGATAAAATATATAATTTACGACAAAAAAAATTTAGACACAAATTATTAGTTAGATTTACGATAGAGAGAGGGCACCCGGTTACTATTAGTATATTTATCAAGATAACTCACATAAGTTAGGCGAACTAAACCTCTACACGACATCATTATGGCGAAGTCAGCCTTAAGGCAAGGCAACATCGGCAATAGAGCTTCCTTGCGGCTTTCACTGTATCACGTCATAAGCAAGCCAAACCTCACAGCCAACTTTTCCATACTAAATATATAAAGTTATGAAGATTATTCTACTAGTCATCTGCAACAAGATCGCCATTGAGCTCGATTCCATGCCATATCGCGCAGGGTTTCTAACCAAGAACAACGATGCGCACGTGTACCCCATCTTGGCAGACGAGTGGGTCCTATACTTTTGATATAAGTGACTTCAACTGTTTCTGTCATGTCAAAATCTGTCCACCTTGTTTCTTACGCCAAATTGGTGCTGGATAAAAGAACAGAGCTCTACTGAGCAATCGAATTGTGGGCGTACGCTAAACATGACCGAGCCAACGAAGTTGATAGAGCCATATTTGTTTTCCTAACGAGGAGCTCTTGTTGGCAGATACAAAAATTCGTCTACGGGTGTCAACGTTGGTTATTCGTTGTTATTAACCATCATGTGCTATACTTCACGAACAACGATGGTCAAACGCCTGTAAGCGTCTAATTTCATCAACACTACGATGCCAAGTTTCACTAGCGTATAGTAAAATTGCGCGTACAGACGCATTGTAAACACGACCTTTAAATCAGAGTGAAATACTCGCGTTTCTCCATGGATGACGAAGGTTCGAGAAAGTTACTCTAGCTTCCGCAATTATCATTCTCACCTCGTCAGACATATTACCTAAGTTATTGATAGTGCTCCCAAGATATGTAAACCTGTCAACTATGCCTAGATCTTCATTCTGAATTCGCAGATTTGAAGTGAGTGGTGGATGATCCTTAAAAATATCTTACATTTAGAGAGTGCGAATTTCATACCGAGAGACGGAACAACGTCTGCTAATCTATTCAAGGTGGCCTGAGCAGTATCTCGATATCGTCCGCATAGTCATGATCGATTAGTTTACCGGCCGGGAGAACTTCAACACCTGCATCTTCAATGTGTGGAAGAGTTGTTCATAATATCATCGATTACAAAATTAAACAAAATGGAGAAAGTGGACAGCCTTGACGAACACCACTGCTGTTTGTAATTTTGTGCGTTAGTTTGTTGTAGACCTTAACGCGACCAGCAGTATTTGTGAAGCGAATGCGTATAATATTAACAAATTTTGTGGACACACCACCTTTCGACAAAATAAGCGATCTATCGAGTCAAATGCACCCTTGAAGTCTATAAAGATGGCTATTGTGTGATGGTGATGTAAATGTCTCTGTTCAAGAACTTTAACATTAAAACATTATCTATACGACCTCGTCCTGAACGGAATCCGGCTTTTTCTTCTTTAGTGTGTGGTTCACGTGAAGCGCTGAGACGACGTTGGATAAGCAAATTACAATCACCTTTTTTGACGATAGGAATGATGGACGACTCATTCCTATCAAGTGGTACGGTCTCCTCATTCCATATAGTACGAAAAATTTTAGTCAACGCTCGCGAAATTATATCGCCACCATCCTTAAATAATCCCGGAGTCAAATAATCTTATCTTCGCAAAGCCGCAGGGCTTTGCGAAGATAAGAGATAGGATTGCATCCAGTATTTCTAGCTATGACGGTTCTTCGAGGCTAACATTCCCCACTGTTGATAAAGGCATGCTTTCTGGAATCGGAACTGACGCGGGTGCCAAAGAAAATTGATCTTTCAAGTGTTCAGACCACCTATCAGGACAACTTAATTTATCGATTATTAAATGGTTGTTACTATCATTTATAGTTACGCTAACTTTTAATTTCCTCGGACCCGTTGTGCAAATAAGTTGGAACAAACAGCATTTATTACCATACGCGAAAGCTTCTTCTATTTCTTCAGCCTTTCTGGTCAAAAAGGATTTTACATCAACTTTTAGACTGCGCTTAAGTTGGTGTCTTATATTGCGACGAGGTGGAATTTGGTGCCTTTTTTCGAGTATCTCCATAGATTTCACAGAGTGCCAATGATAATTTCTTCCGGAGCCTGCAATGCCACATACAGTAATACCTGCATTGTGCATAGTTGAACTTATCATGGACCAAAGTAAATTTAGATCTTCGTCATCAAGACCAGCTAGATTGGTCTTTATAATATTTTCATAATTTTGTCGGAAGGACGGTTGTTCGAATTTGCCTACATCAATTTGAGGTTTATTCTTAATTATTTTCCCGGAAAATTTTAGTGCAAATCCACAAAGGATGAGTGCATGGTCCGAGTCGACATAAATGTTCCAAAAGGATCGACATTCCTGGATGCAGCCACGCCATCTATAACTAATTGCTACTTGATCTATTTGAGTCAACCGTTGTCTGGGAGCTGGAGAACGTCATGTAGCACAACGTCTAACACTACTTCTGAAGTTTGTACTACTTAAATATTATCTATATTCCGCGCAGCTATCCAAAAGCCGTTCACAATTATCGTTGCACGTGAAGCTTAATGCGTATCTTCCACCTAAATGCGCAACTTGTGCATTCCTGTCACCCATAACCAAGATTATATCTCAACTTCGTGTTCTACTTAGTAAGGAGCTTAGTTGAGAGTAAAATGCGTCCTTGCTTTCGTCTATGCTGCAATCCATAGGAGCATATGCAGATAAAATGAAAAGGCAACAGTGATTACGGTTTTGTGCATTGGTTTTAGTAGATGTGTTTAAACGTGCCGCACACAGTCGACTACTTGAACGGATCCATTCATTTAAGCAAGCTTCTCCTAGATAGTCTGTCAACCAAGAATGCCCAGGCGGGCATTCACTGTGACGCTAGCAACCAATACCCGCGGTGATTCTATTAAATCCACCCGGTCAAACCAAGCTCGACCTCGACGTCGCACTCTGTGACGTCGTCCACCAATGGGTCTACTTTGCCTGTCTGCAGCCCCTGCCTTAAACCAGTAACATGACTGGCGTGGTGGTCCCGAAGCCAACGCCTGCAAAAACTCGAATGATTTGCCATGTCTCTGAAGTGTCAAAGCGTCAAAACCCTGTGATTAAGCGAGCCCATGAATTATATCTTGCAATATATCCATCTCCCAAACTTACCAGCGCTCTTCGGTATAGTGGCAACATATCCTTAGAGCTGTTCTCGTCACGAAGTATAACTAATCCTTCTTCGTCACCAATTGTTTGAGCCTTACGCAAATCTCTTCTGATTTCAAAGCATGATTAAGGAAGTCGCACTCTTCAGTCAACGCTTGCGCTCCGGCCGCCGATGGAATACTCCTCTTCTATTATCATCTCTCAGCAATCCTCAACAACAGCTGGTCACACACACACCAAATGTCAACCAGCTGCGAGCATGTCTATCTTCAAACGAGCTTAGTATTAGCTTTCTTGACTAAACTTTGCTGCCCCCTTCTGTACATAATGATGATCTTCTCATCAACATCTATTCCTTTTTCAGAGCTGTTGGTTGTGGGGGAGGGTTAGTTGCATTCGTTCCGTCCTCTCTCATACCTAAGCACCTAACTACATATAACTCACAAGGACGGTAATTCTTTTTTAGACAATGGTACTAGATCAATACTGATCCGTCTTCGTTGCCCATTGACCTCCGAATCTCCGAATCACCGGTGACACTGAATGAGCTCAAATTTTGTCCGTAATTTTTACACAATCATCTGATCATTGCATCGTTTTGGGAGACCTTAACCTCCATCTTGCTAATTGGTACAACTTAGCATCAGAAAACTATTCGTCGTTATGGCTTTTCGCCGATAACTTGCCTAATAAATTTGTGCATCTTCAAACACGAAGGAACAATTAAATCGATTGCGTTCTCTCCAAGAAAGAAGTAATCAATGTCCAAAATCTGAATACCTTTCCTAATCTCAACCACTGCGAAATGTTATTTTTTATCCCTTATATTATACTTCAAGGAAAATTATAGAAACACCCAGGCGTTTCACTGATTTGGAGGAGTTTAACCGACTCTGTAATTTCATTTTATGATGGTTAATCATTCCAGACAATTAATCGTGTTTTCGTGGGTCCATGAATTCCAGGCATGTAACACAAGACTATGCACCTCGTCGCTAGCATTCGCTCACGCACTCCGACCTATTAATGATGACTCCAGCTTTCTCGCCGATTATCTGAGCTACCTTTTAAACTCGTATTCCATATCTACTCCATTTACTAAGTTGTTCATTAATATAGACATCAAGAGTTTGCATTGGTCTCGCCGTTCATGGCCGTTCAAACTGTAAAAGACATTAAATCTAAACGCCAACTTGTTTAGTGTGAAGTCGCTTAAGTATATGATCTCACATATCCCAAAAAACGGAATTTCGTCGATCTTCTCATTATAACATCTGTCCAATCTCTATCGTCTCGGTGTTCACTAGTTATTTTGACAGGATTATATATAAGGATATTTATCTTTTCAGTAGGTCAATATGCAGCTTCTCTCTAAAGTGACGACAAACATGGCTTTCTGAGTGCACGCTCTTCTTGCACCGACTTAGAGTGTCCTTAACCACTGCCATTCCACCATCTCCAAAGCACATGAATGCACTCTCCATTTTCCGGATATCTTCAAGGCCTTCGATTCAGTATCTTTCTCGGCGATTAAATTCGCCTTATTTGGCAATGGCATAGGCGGTAATGTCCTTACACTTATCAGTTTCTATCTCTGAAACCGGTACACCATTGTAAGAATCTGCATCAGCAATTCGAGATCAGGTTTTATTCGATCTGAAGTTCCCCAGGGCTCAATACTTGACACTATACTTATCAACCCAGCACTTGAACACACTCAGGTTGTGGATATAACAATTTCAATTTTTTAAAATAATCTGATGATATGGTAGTACTATTCAGAAACCCAGCCTCAATCCAATACTGTCCTCGCTACATTCTAACCTTAGCGTAATCACAGTTAAACTCATTCCTGATAAGAATCAATTGCTGAAGCATGGTTCAGATTCTCTCTTTCCTTTCCTAGATATTGAGATGATAAGCATCTCATTTTCTAAATCATTAAACGACTATACACATCTTATCCAAATCACGACCAAACTTCTAATTGGCTCATTTGATCTGCCTCTAGCCAGAAAACCCTACTTTGAACCCTTTTTCAAAGCCTACGTTCTACTCCTCTCATCTTGGCCACCTCCTATGCCATTGAGCAGATCGCTTCATGATCAGAACTATTGAGAGCGTCTGTCCCTACAAACCTTTTACCTCCATTTTTCAGTCAAACCTTAAGAGTTATCTCCTTCGTTTGCAGGGTCTCAACTTGCTTTTTGCTCACATTAGTCATCCCTATGTCACACTCAAATTTTAACTCTTCATTTCAAACAAACCATACTCCAAAAATCTTTTGCAAAGCCTATTGCTTTTCCAAGGCCACATATTTTTTCAGTACGCTGAAACAAAACGCATACCTCATTCTGAGTTGAAAAAGTTGGTTAACCTGCATTTCGTAAATAAATTCATATACAAGAAAACCGACTGGTAGCGCAATTTGTTCCCTCTGCATCAATAATATATCCTTAGCTACTGCAGCAATTTTAGGATTTTAAGTTTCTTTTCGTTTTGCACTTCAACTTTATACCTCACCAACACTCATCCCATTAACTACTGCTTACAATTTTCTAATGGTGTTCCCTATTTGATCTACTTAATTCTTTCATTCAAACTCAACAGAATACGACAACGAGATTTTTCCATCGCTTTCTGGTGCTAGTTTCTATTCTAATCATTTTTTATCCTAGAAAAGTTAATTTTATTTGTTTCTACGAGAAACTGTTAGAAAATTTCTCAAATCCTGTCAGCCTCGCCGTTTTCATTATCATTTAATTTTCTTACAAATAAACAGTTATTATTTCATTTTGTAGTATAAACTGGATCCGGAAATCGGAGTCTATGTCTCTGATCGATACTCTCATTATGCAATGGAATTTTTGACCTACATACGGCCAGACAGTCAAACCAAGCTGGAAGACTTTGTAAGTATGGTTTGTTCTAATAACTTGAATTTAATACATATAACAAGAAATCTAACTATTTTTATTGACAATTCCACTAACACATATTTGAAATACGAAATATCGCTTAACTAATACGTTCGATCTCTTTTACTCCTAGTGCATCACAGAATGTTAATCGGTTTGGTTGTAGTGTTATGTGTGGCAATAGCCACCTTTAAGACAAATAATGAACAAAGGGTCTTATCTAGGGCAGACATTATTTCAACAGAAATTCCTCGCAGAAGCGCCCGTATAAGAATGAAGCAGTTAGCCCAATGATAAAAGCAGACTTCGAGCCGAAGTGAACATAAATTAATTAATATGTGTAAATTTGTTTTATTAAATCGATGCTCGTTGTGCGAGCAAAATTCTATATATAATTGAGTAAAAATAAAGCATGTGTGGTACAGTTAAAATGGCTTCTGATGGGTTGGAAACGTTGATTCAGGGACTGACTTCTCAAATGAATAATTTAACTGCAGAATTAGGCATATATAAGTCCCGTCTGGACGATACGCTGATAATAAACACAGACGACATACATGTACGTGGACCATCCAATATAGGTGAACACAACATTATGGTCTTCTAAATGTCATACTTCAACAATCGAAAAGCGGATTATTTATTTATACCATACACACCTAAACCACTTCTTTAATGTGAAGCATTATTTTGTATAATATTGTGCTAATACATCTATGCATATGAAGGGATCTTGGTTGCCCACGCTGTGGGTCCCAGAAGTCTATGGTTATTGGCCAAGTAAATAGATCCCGTTTAGGCTAGATTTCGGTAGATTTTTTACATTCAAGTGTTTCTTTTTGTAATTTACTACATAGTGTGGTGTTAGTAAAATACAGTACTCCTTCACGAGACTGCTGGTCTATCTCATTATGTATTCAGAAATTCTACATTTAATTTTATTCATTGCTGATATTTCTTTAATACTACACACATGGGTGTTTGCAGCATATTTTTGAATTTTATAGTACTAAAATTGCTTTCTAGCTTTAAAACTCAACGTTAAAAATATTTAGAAAATAAAGTTCACGCTTTTGTTATTTTTTTATTAGTTAAAAATGTGTCCTCATTCGATGTGCCTGTCTACTGTTAACTGGCGTACCGACCTAATATCACGGGATCTTAAAACAATTAAAGTAATCGACTTTTTCGGAAGTTGGCGTCAGGTTGAGTCTCTTGATATTGCTAGCCAATTAGTCTGGCCAAAGAACTACACATCTGCTCACTCGAACGACATTCCAGCGTAAGTTTATCTCACCTTTCAATTATATTTGCTTTGCCTTTCAAGGATATATTGAAAATTCTCGACAGTGTTTGAAAGTATGTCTTAATCGAACTTCTTATCGATTTGATTTATCGGCTCTCATCAAATAGTATTAGCCATATATATTTCACTCAAGTATGTCTATTGAAACAATTTGATTAAGTCAATATAATTTTCCTCAAAAACATGTGTTTATCAAATAACACGAATTTTGTTGCTACATGAAACCGCACAGACGTTTGTATGGTGTGTAATTAGTCTCTTGGTTTGATTTATGATATTTGCCATTTGTCGCGTAATTAGTTTTTTCTCGGCAATTCGTAAGGACTATAAGTGTATAGTCGACTTTATGCATATTTAGATTAAATTATGTTGATGTATCTTGTAGACATCAAATTTGTTTAAGTTCTGTGAGGGAGTAAAGCGCAACACCCGGTGTGGTTCTGTTACGCGGACTTCTTCCCTTCGTTCAGTTTTCTTTTAAGATTTTTAGATTCTGTCTTGTGTACCGATTACATTATTTTGTTTGGCTATAACTTCCTCTTCAATCTAAGGAATAATAATCATTGCCCATAATTTAAATCTCAACATTGTGCTAATTTCAAATCCCTCTCTGTTCCAACTGTTTGTCCTATAAATCTGAGGCTGCAATCGTCTGTTGATACTTCAGTCCAAACATAAGCTGGTGACCGCTGAACTTTCCAATTTCTTTAGCGGTTCTGTCTGAGATCATTCTGCTTAAGCTTCGCAGCCAAACTTATTTCGCGAATCTGAAAATTTCCTTAATGAGGTGATGATGGAAGTTGCTTTACGCAACTATAGTAACCGTAGTTTAACTAGGTGAAAACTTACTTCTCTTAAAAAATGTTTCGGTCAGTATTTAAAGATAATTTGTTCTAACTGCGCACAAAAGTCTTGGCAATGACTTGATTGAAACTCTTAAGTCTTGTCAGAAAAGGTCAAACTGGGGCCTGACAGCACATTATTGTAATGAGTAACTGTTAAGGCTTCAACCATTCATCAAAAATCCCTACCCCCCTTGCTACCACGATTGCTTTCTGTGGCTTAAGTAAAACCAGGATAAAACGTTCTACTATTGTTTATATTCTTGGAGATGCCACGTTGCCTGCCCTAATTTTTTATAGTCTCTCGCACTTTTAAAAGCTGCTTTTTTAACCCAATTTTATTTTGGGTCCGTTAGCTCTACTTGACCAGCTCTAGAACAACTTCGACGTCGTGGCCAACCCCGTCTTGAACCAGACTTCAGGACTGGCACTAACGCTCCAGCCTTATGGTGCACAGTACTCCAATCTTCCTCCTAATATCCTGACCGCTGTAACAGCTCCTTAGAAAAATAGAATCTAGATTAGTCCCCGTTGCGAATAAATATAGCAATCCATGGGCTGATTGAGCTCTAGATTAGTCCCCAGTAAATGTTGTTATTTAACCTTGCCGACGGATTTCCCGATAGCGGAGACATCACTATGGTGCTGATTTTGCTTCGCAGTAACTCTAAACCTCCTTGTGTTGCTCTGTATGCCGAGCGGTTCGATCCCTTTACCTCTGTCTAGGGTTTAAAACTTTCAATCAATCTTGCAATAAGTTCTGCATTGTGAAAATTAGGATTGACGACGAGCATTCGTTCCTCATCAACAACAGTACCATCACCCTCGTCAACCCACACTCACTTCATATCACAGGCCCCATCATTTCTTCTCTGATTACATTTCAGCAAAGCTCATATACTACAGCACTCGCCAAAAATGAGACGATTTTTTTCCTTCATGTTGATGATAATGAATCAAATTTCATCTTTAATAGTGGGTAAATGCCCCATTACTTTGCAATCGCGAATGAAACCCGCGCAGGCAACCTTTAACCCACCTTCAAGCAACCGTCTGAAAAATACTGTCCTAGACGACTTTAATCTCTCTAAATAAGCAATTTTAAAGAACTGTCTCAAAAATCCAAGAGGTCGAATATTAACCGCATTGGCTCTTTTGACAACTTTACGGATGACTATTTGAGTTTTATTTTGGATTGCTCCTCCGCAACCTCTACTTCGACAACAGTGCTTATTTAAAGCACTACCATGAGTCTGCATGAATTTCTCGTTTCCCCGGCCATGTTCGCCCAAAATATCAAGGGCATTAAATTCTAACACCAATTTTATCATTACGTTACCTTTAATGACATTGCTATTTTCCTGAGGTACGTGAACCATTAATTATATAAACTAAGAATTGAATAGTGTAGAAAAGGCATTTCATCCAGTAGACCGGTTTCGTCTATATTGGGAAATCATCATGTACTGGCCAGAATTTGCTGTGGACAGGGCTCGAACCTAGGCACGTCTGCTTCGGAATCTAGTGCTCTAACCAGTGAGCAACCCTGCCATAGGGCGGCTAACTTTGCCCTACTAATAAAATAAAATTACAAAGATGATTCTCATAGACATTTACAACAAGATTGCCACTGAGCTCGATTCGATGCCATATCGCTTATTGTTTCTAACCAAGCAATATAATGCACACGTAAACATCATCCAGGCAGACAAGTGGGTCCTATACCACCTAATTTGGATGTAAGTAGCTTCAACTGTTTCTGTCATGTGAAAATCTGTCCTTGTTTCTTACGCCGATCTGCTACTGGATGAGTGAACAAGAGCTCTACTTGGCAATAGAATTGATGGCATACGAAGTTGATGGAGCCTTACTTGTTTTCCTAACGAGGAGCACTTATTGGCATATCCAAATATACATCTACGTTCATCATGCACAGTCATACAAAAGCCAGAATTGACTAATGTTTTACTGTCATAAGAAGCGAACACTGTAATTCGTATTGCTCATGGTTAAATGTGGATTGTTAAAGACCACTAGGTCGCCCAATCCTAGTGAACATCTACGTTACTATCTCTGAAACGATCAACGTGTGTAAGAATCGACATTTGTCTTTCCAGATCAGCTCGTATACGTTACTGATATTTCCCATGGATCTGTATTCGGCCCTATTACTTTCAACCTAGTAATTTTACAAGTTCATGTAGAGGATAACTAATTCAATCTGTTTAAATATGTCGATGACATGGTAGTAGTTTTCAGCAGCCTGTCTACTCGGCATTTTTGCATATCAAATCATCCAGCCGCTATCTTTATTGCAAATTCAACTTAGCGAGATTGGCCTCAAACTTAAACAGACAAAAATTCACTTATTGAAGTTTTGTCCCGATTCCATAAAACCTTTGAACTCCACCGACATCTCCCCAGATACAGATATCATCGATTCTGTCATACACATTCTATAAATCACTGGATTGAATTTTATCGTAGTTATATGAAAACTCTTCAAATGAGCCTGTTTAGGATGCTTTGAGACACAGAATCGCATCCTGAGACCTACTCTATTCAAAATCCCTGCTGCAACTTCCCTTTAGTTCTGAAGCGTCTTCACTTTGGTCATAACTATCGAGAATGCCTTCTCGCAAATTCACTCGTATGGCTTCGTCGCCACAAGTCTATTTATCAACAAGCCTCTATGTGCCTCTTTCACTCAACCTCGTCACTCATGTGCCTCGGTTCAATCCTTTCATACTCCAAACATCTTTATTAGTCTATATTTTTTCCAACGCCACGTGCGTTCTCAACACACTATACGAGACGATAAATTTATAACATGTGTTTAAGAAGGCGGTTAAATACATTATTCAGAGATAGCACTAACTTAAATTATTATCTGCTCCATTTTTATTCGCGAGACATCTGCTTTTTATTTTAAATACTTTGGCATTTACATGATCAGCATTATCATCAACTTGCATAAAAATATATACATTAGTAACTAATGTTTCATTATCTTAGAACTAAATGAGAAGCAACAAAAATACCAATGACAAAATAATTTGGGCAAGCAAAATATTAAAGAAGAATGATAAATAAGGAGGATCGAGTTATCATGGACATATTTACCTAGGTAACAAACTTAAGTGAAGCAAGTTAAACCTCTAAAATAGTTATTCGTAAGTCAGGTTTAATGCAAGGTAACACCAGCAATACAGCTTCCTCGACATAAGCATCCTTTATATTGGCTTTCTAGAGCTGAGATATTGACAACCAAACTTTAGCAATTAAATACTGTTTGTTACGGAGAACTAATATAAATGCAATTGTATTAGGTGTTGAGAACCCATTAACAAATTAGTTCAATTGTGACCAGAAGGATAAACCAAAGACAGCATGAACGGAAAGTATAATCTTATGCACATTTGTTTCGTGCTTACTGACGACTCATCAGTAGGAGCCGGTATTACGCGCTTTAACCACTATATATTTTGGTGAGGAATATGGGATAATAAAACAGTACAATCTCATAGACGAGTGTGTAAACCCATAGTAGTGAAGCTAACATTATATAAAGTATCGAAAATGCGGCTTCCACGCTAACTCACACTATATAATATATATACCGAGACTGTAAAGGATACTAACACTATGGCCTTTGCGTTAGTAACCGATACCAACATTATTGTACCGAAAAGGTACATGGTACTAACACTATGGTTGCCGAGTCGGTACATGGTATCAACTTGATTGATATCAATGTATGCTATAGTTCACCGAAATTGAGAATTACAACTACTTCTGAACCCCTTTTACTCCAGTAAATCCATATACTCTGGCCTTGATCATTATCAGTTATCACATTTCGGGGTAAGCATGACATCATTGCATATATATATTAGTCCTCCTCAACAAACAGTATTTAACTTTTATATATTGAATTCAATGATGTCATGCTTACCACGAAATGTGATAACTGATATCAATCAAGGCCGCAATCTAAATCACTCACATAATCTTACTTTTGATCATTCAACTATCGGACCAGACGGCCTGTTTCCATATAAAAATGCATTATTCGTATTAATGCTTATTCGTAAAAATGTTAATTATAGAAAGATATTACGAAATATGGTTTTTGTAACAGATAGTTTTAATACACTAACATATCTGTTGGCACATTCGTAGTAGGGCCTTGATTTTATTATCGTCTGTTGGTATTGGATGCAATACTTTAAAGCTTTACTTTAGCCCTGTTGGCTCATTAGTGGAGTCAGATTTATTTGCATATTTTATTGTTACTTAAAAAGTTTGAATGCTAAATGTACAATTTTTATAACAAACACTCTGGCTTTTTCGACATTATGTATCGAATTTGACATGAAGAAAATTTCGTGATAATCTGATATTTTAAAAGTTTTATAACAAGAAACGAGAATTATTCAATGTATCCTACAAATCTTTAAATCTTGTAATTTTTCATCATATTAGAAGAGGATTGCACAAAAATTTATAATTGTCTTTCATCAGGTAAAAAATATCTCATCATTTTTTAAATTGTGTTTTCGGAGTGCCAGCTTCATATTTTACAATGCCGCGTTTTGCGTACGCGGGTAGTAGCTTTGCACGGACAGTTTCACAAAGATCCGATTGATCACAATTTCCAATTTTGTTGTCTTTGATCGGGTTGAGTTTGTATTCGTCCCAATGGAAATGCGGTTCTATCACATCTTTGTTTACTGTCAATCTCATCATTGATGTATTATTTTTTAAATAATCATTATTTTCGCAATTCTATTGGTAAACGTTGTGTAAAGTGTAACGCATATTTATTAGACCCAACAGACTTTATCAGATATTCATTGCGCTTACTTGGATTTAATGATTGTGACAAATGACATCTTCAATTTACTCTTTACAGATGGCGTATTCCTATGACGAACTCCGGCAATCTGCATTTCGTGCCGCCATTTCCAACCGAATTTTTAAAGTTATAAAAGTCTGCAAGATAAGGTGGAGAGCCTTGATCAGTCGTCAACCAACATAGTCGTGACTGATCATCTGTAGGCCAACAAGACCATCGCAATCAGCCTTTTTTCAATTAACCATATCTAGCTTTAAATTTCAACTGAAGTATCCAACTGTTTGTGGTGAACTATTCTACTAACTATAGTAAATACAACAGTTCCTTTGTGTACCTATTAGATGTAAAATGGCTTATGTGCCTTGCTGTGTGGTACTTTTTTTATTTTATAACGCACTATAAATAATATTGTGATAATGGGAGTTGGATGTCACCATCGAATTAGAGATGATAAACATATTATTGGATAAACCTTCGAATAAGCCAGAAATCACCAGAGAAAGTTAAGATTGGTTATGAGACTAATTTAGTATTAATTCCATTATTTCCAGTAGTTTTAATTCTCATAGCATTCATAATATATTTCCACGTACATTAAGTTGGTGCAATTTATAACATATTTACTCTTATATACATCATTATACCAATGTTAAAGAGAAGAATAACAAAAATCCATATTGGTGAGCAACTAAAATTTCAAGGCGCGCGTCGGTGGTGCAACGGATAAAGTTCAAAACTACAAAATGCTAACTAGTTCGAATCCGGGCCGCAACAATTCCGGCTACTAATGTGTGACGAACGAATACGAAGTCGGTCTACCGGGTGAACTGCACTCGCTTTCTCGTATGACTTTTAGTTACTATCGATAAAATACATTTTTTGTCGATAAAAACTATATATTGCGTAATAATACATAGGGCAACAGATGCAATCAAAGTGCATCGGCTTCGTCTTTCCACATTGTGAATAAATATTTTAATATGTATACATGATTAATTGATTACCATACTGACTTGATATGCTCTGCTTTGTCTCGCGCTGCTTGACCCATGATAAAATTATTTCTTCGCATTCGAGTACATTTTTTAATTGCTGTCGTTATTTTAAAACTGAACACAACACTTGGCACTGATTGCTTTATAATTATCTAACCTACTCTTTGAAAGAAACTTTTTGTGTTCGCCTTTTATCGGAATTCACGCCGTTTTCCAGCTTTTTCATGTGTAAATAAATTCTATTTAAGCTTCAATGCACGGCTGTTGTAACTATTAATCACGTGCGAAATGCTTAATTATTTTTTTTTAATTGAACCTATCCATCAATGGTTTTAAATTAATTTATATCAAGCTCGCGAAACAATTATTATATTGCGATTATCATCCGTGTTTCACTTACTTTTCTTAATCTCATAATATGGTATTTGGCTCAATCGCGGAATGAACACATTCGCTGGCTTCATAAACTAAGTTGTTTGTTTCTAAATATTGTAATCGTTTTGAACTTTTTGTTTAGATTGTCAAAAATTATGGATCGGCTTTGTTGTTGACTTTAATATTCATTCTGGTATAGACACACGTTTTCCTGTATTTGAATCTTTCACTGCTGAATCTTGATTAACTATTGAATTCACCACAAATTATTATTCATATTGATATAAGAAGTATCTCAAATTCGTCACAGGTAAATTGATTTGGTTCTCCGTTTTTCGTTAAGTTATATCGTGGCACTCTGTTGTAATAAGTCTTATTATAATATAATGAATAACGGCATTAAGTGTGTGGATGCAGAGCAGTTTTTTAGAGGACTTAGGAAAGTTAGTTTAAGGGAAGGTGCTAAAAGGAATGATAAATTTAGTTGTCCTACATTTGATGGCCATGCTGATTATATTGAATACACAGATATGGCCTCACAGAAGCTCTCCTATACTGGTGACCAAAGGGCCCCTACACTTTAAGCATCCGATATGCCAGATCTTGACATTTCTAAAAAAATATTCTAATTACCAACATAGCAGCGTTATATATTACACAGAGCCATCATTTTGTATAGTCATTTGTAACAATATGCAATTAAACTGCTTTATATTGTTGCAAGGTTAACGAAGCATAAAAATTTTAATATCCGCTTTCCATAGGCCATACAACGCTTGTTTTCATACTGACTTGCTGATCAAGCTAAATTGTATTTATATTTTTACATGATCACCTATTCAACCAATTATTTGTGATAAATAAAAATTCATCCGCTTCGTTGTTTTATAACAAAAATTATGAGACGCATTACATAAATGGTGTAAACTTGTTACACATATGCTAACTAGTCCATCAACCGATGAAATCTCTTGGTCATAATCATCCAAATGTCTCACATGAGAACCTAATTACACAGTATATCCACCTTGTAAATTTGAGACTGCAAAGATAAGAATGTGTGAATCGAGATGTGCGACGATAACTGTAATTAAATATTAACACAGATTTATTATTACAATTCACGTGATAACAGTTTGGGATGAAAATACTTGCTGCTAAAATTTACATGTGAAAGGTCGATTAAACCTTTTTAGCAGATAAAATATGAAAAATTCAGTTTTTATTTTATGTAAAATTAAAAATTTATTTCTGATGAAAAAATACAAAATAAGCATCTTTACCGAAGATATACTTATTAAAGTTGCATTTCCGGAAGTTTCAAATGCAAACCAAAAAAGGAAAAAAAATATAAAATAATTATGCAATTAAAAGCCTGAATATCTAATTAAAAGATGTTCTCTTAGAGAGAAAATCACAGGAACACTTTAGCGAATTTCATATAAAAAGTTTGGCTAACCATAGATAAATGTTCGTGGACAAGTCTGCAGTACCTCCTGAAACACAGCACGAGCCAGAAATAAGTTTATTAATATATTTAGAAAGACTAAGAAAGATAAAATCTCATATATCTTTATATAATTGATTAACGTTTATGTTTGTAGCAGTGATAAGTGGAATCAGGCGAACCAGAATTAAGACAAATTAAACATTTTAAAATCACGAATCCATTTTTTTAATCCGATTAAGTTGTATATACTTCTAACTGCTTACAAAGTAACTACGAAGTGGAGTCAAGTGAATAACAGCTTTAGCCATCGAAGGAAGTAATAGAAGAACCGCAGCAAATGTCAGTGTTGCAAAGTTTCTCCACGAAAGTAAATCTTCACTACCTAATGTAGACAACATCACACCGGATTGTACGCACATATAGTTGTAAGGCATCAAACCTATTTCAAATATAAACGAGATTAAATTGCGAAATGTTTCAATCATAAATTATAAATCATGTAAGCAATTATGTGCAAGTTTTAGAAGCTACTTACCAATTAAAATAGATAGGAAAAAGAGATGCACAGGTACGCCAACCAACGGTGAGACCAAATTTATTAGCCAATTTGGCGTCATTGGAAAAATTCTCATCGACAAGAGGAAGAAAAATAAGTTGTCACGATTTTCCGTCAGCTAAATATAGAATAAAACGCATATTTAGAGCATTAAAAACAAATAAATGTTTAAAAACTTAAAAAGAGCACATACCTCGTGAGACTCCGACGCTTTTCCACAAAAATTGCACTCGCTACCAAACCATGCATAAACGAAGATCTAGATCTCCCACAAGACTCATTGCAGAAAAGTTATTGCCAATAATAAAGAATTATCTAGGTCTCTCTATTTGAAATTTATTCGCAGCTAGACTTTTCCTCATTCTCTTAATTTTTTTATCATTACAGATTGAACATTATTCCAAACCGTATTAGCCAGCAATGATGTTGTTGATCTATGAATTCTTTGCTTCCAACAATAGATTTAAGTCGTTTCGGTAGCCTAGCGAATAAGATGTCTCATCAACCAAAATCAATACATTTTGGAGTTTTATGTCATGTTACGTTGGTGATGGTATATCACTGAGCGAACGTAATGTTTGCTTTTGAGTAATGCATGTTAACGCTTTGCTAGTAATGATCGAAACCGATTGCCAAATCATACAAAACGCTGGCAACTTTAATTATTCATCTCCAAAGTCTTTGTAGCGTAAAGGAGTACCGACATTTTAATTGTATTCTTGAGACTTAACAAAAGAACTGATGATTCCATACATTGAATATTTTCCAATGGCAACACAAAAACTGATTCGTCTGAAAATTTTGGCAGATGCCCCAAATATTCTTCACACACGAATTCGTTGGCAAATGAAAACTAGTTTTCGAAGCGTGCAGAATCACAGTCGTAAATAGTAAATGTTTTTGACCTCAAGAGAAAACCGTTGTCCGAGTATTCGAGGTCTGCAAGCCGACCGTCACCGTCGATTTACACTAAATGTTGGCGGGATGATCTCATTACAAACTCCAACAGAATAGTTTAACAAGGTGGGGGCAGTAAAACATTCTTGTCGAATGCTGAAACCAAATATCCCAGATAGACCATCATTAGTGAGGATTTGGACTAATGCATCATGGCACACTTAAATAAATCGGAAAAAAACAAATGCATACTGAATACCACACTTGGATAGAACTCTCGCATCGGATTGAGAGAAGAATCGCTCCTTTACGTGAAAAAGGCCCAAATGAGAGCCAAAAAATCCTTGAGAACTATGAACTTTTATTTTGCGTATTATTGATTTATTGAAGACAATCCTATTCGCGAAGTGAATTTCTACACAACAGATCTATTTGCAAGCGAAAGAAAAGTCTATCATAAAAAAAATCAGACCGCGCGCAGCATAGATTGGTTCTGGCTAAAAATAGCTGAAGCAACTGCATCAGAATCGAGTCTTTCCAATAGCCGTAATCTGGTCGTAGTGAGTTCTGCAGTACAGATGGCATCTTGCTAAAAACATGGCGATGTAACCTATATGGGTTGAGCGACGAGACATCGAAAGCAGATCAAAAACATTCCGTTCGAATTTGTTTGCTACCTCTACTAAACACTTCAACGTGTGACATCTGTAGCCAAATTTATGGGAAATTGAACTATAGAACGGAAAGCAATACTGGCTTAATGTTGCTAATGAGCTGAAAGCTCATGAAGTTCATCGAATTGTGCGCTCAGGCATGAAGTATTGAAAGTATTCTTTCAAGCCAACAAGTCCAGATGTCTTCAGTTTCTGAACCACTTCCAAAGCTCCACAATTCGCCACATGATAATCGTAGAGAACAACAATTAAATGACCCCACGACCTACAAATACAAAATCCGAGACATTTCGTTGAACATTTCAAGTTCGGTCGAGTAAATATTCAGAAGAATTTGCACAAGCCGTTTGCAGCAATCTGGAGATCCGATTTCGAATGAGTATCTTTGTGACGATCTACAAAAAAGTGGCATTAGATGTCCTGCAAATTATCTCAGAGATTTGTGCTGCATGAAAAAATGAGTATCAACTTTATTTTCAAGATTCTAGAAGAGCAAGAGAAGAAAACTACTCCTCCCTAGGCACATTTTCGGATAGAGCCAAATTTAGGCTCGCAGTTGAACTTCATCATATATTAGAAACCTAAAATAGATTCTTTCGAAACTATGAAATGGTCTACTTTTATGTGTCGTGATAGGTACTATTGTCATTTACACTTGATGAAGATCTTTAAAAAATGAGCAAATTCTAGTAAATCTATTGTGATCGGCTCGGGCGCTCGGCAAGATGGCAACAACTTCATCTGGTTCAGTTGCTTTGGATGCATTATTTTCTCTGATCACCACAACATTACCACAAGAGAAATCGGTGATGATGACCGACTATGCTGTTTTTCTGTAAAAAATAAGACGAGCATTGGAGCCAATTATTTCGCTCATTCAGTACAATCTGAAACTAGACGCCCCTAAAGCAGTCGTTAGACAATTTTGAATCTACAAGAGCTGTTTAATCTATTAGCTAATCATACCGTGTTTTGAAACTTCAAGCGCGTCGATTGAACCACTGTTTAAAATGTCAATTACACATCCTGATCGCGAATTCGGTCACATCGTCTCCTCACTAATAAGAGGCATTTACATGGTCGAAGATCGCGTGATTCTAGCAGCAATGTTCAGTGGAGAGACCTATTAACTTTTTATTTATCAACTTATGCTCGTCAGGACACCACCATGGAGGGAATCAGGAGCTTCATGTATGTATCGCTAAATAAACACACTTATAGCAAAGTAAATCAGTTTTAAATGGGTATATCTTAGAGTCAATACACAAGGCGCATATAAAATCTTCGCATTAATTGAAAAAGTGAAAACTAAAAACAATCAATTACTTTCAAATCAGCCTTAACAAGGCTACAGTAGCACCACAGTTCATGACATGTGAACAAAGAGAAAACAGCTGCGTTATTAGAAATGGTATTTGTCTACCAACATAAAAAACATAAACGTGATTGTCAGGGGACAGAAAGCGGCGAGAAATATATTAATATTGTGACTGAGATGAAAATTATTATCTTCGTCACTAAAATAATATAAATCAAGTAGGATGTTATATTTTAATTTTTAAATTTTAAAAAATCAATAATACATAAAATATCTATTTCTCTCATTAAAACTAGTCTCATGCAACTTTTAAGAATAAAAATAAACTCCTTTCCTTCAAATCTTCTCGCTGATGAAAGTAAATGAAAGTACAAGATTGATTTCTGGAAACTAGATAACTAGGCGCATAAACCAGATAACTGTCGAAGTATGTATTAGGTGTTGCGAATCTAGTAACTAATTAGTACAGTTGTGACCAGAAGGATAAACCAAAGGCAGCATGAACGGAAAGTATAATCTCATGCACATTCGTTTCGTGCTTACTGGCGACTCATCCGTAGGAGCCGGTATTACGCCCTTTAACCACTATATATTTTGGTCAAGAATGTGCGAAATGTGAGAACTGATATCGATCAAAGCCAGAGTGTATGGGTTTACTGGAGTCACAGGTGTTCAGAAATAGTTGTAATTCTCAATTTCAGCGAACTGTAGCATACATTGATATCCATCATGTTGGCACTAGGTACCGACCCGTAAACCATAGTGATAGTAACATGTACCTTTTCGGTACAATAATGTTGGTATCGGTTACTAACACAATAGCTATAGTGTTAGTATCCTTTACAGACTCGGTATAAATATATTATATAGTAAGGGTTAGCGTTGAAGTCGCATTGTCGTAGACTATGATGTTAGCTTCACTATTGCAGGTTTACACATTCGTCTAGGAGATTGTACTGTCTTATTATCCCATATTCCTCACCAAAATATATAGTGGTTAAAGGGCGTAATACCGGCTCCTACTGATGAGTCGCCAGTAAGCACGAAACGAATGTGCATTAGATTATACTTTCCGTTCATGCTGCCTTTGGTTTATCCTTCTGGTCACAACTGAACTAATTTGTTACTGGGTTCTCAACACCTAATACAATTGCATTTATATTAGTTCTCCGCAACAAACAGTAGTTAACTATCGAAGTGACCGCCCATTTCTCTTAGCATTACGACCAAATACTTGTAAACCAGTATATTCTCGACACTTATTTATTTCGCTTAGATACAGATGATCAGATATAGCTGTCATTTCTGAACGACTACCTTTCTATTATAATAAATCTGCCAGTGAAAACAGTTACGACAAGAATATTAAAAGAATGTGACGGGCATATAATTGATGATTAATTCGTATTTCCTATAGTCCAAAACTTCTAATGTGTATAACATTATGCGCTGAATAAGTATCTGTTCATCCTTTTTTAGCCTTTTGTAGTCGATCCAAATTGTCCAGTACATAAGCTTATCAAGCAAAGGATCGGCATATCTGTACTATAGTAACCTTATTTTATTAACATTAAACTTATTGCATTTATATGATGCCGTTTAATATTAAGATACTTTTTGTTTGATTGAGCAACCATATATTATAAAATACTATTTTCAGTCAAACGATATCGCAGTATTAAACACATGTTAACCTTACTTAAGTGAAATTTATATTCTACAAAACACAGACATAAGCTTACTAGTTATCCCTGGTACGTAATACAAATTTATGCTTTCTGTCTTAGTATCTGATCAACAGAGCTCTTACAACTCGAAATTTAATCAATCAGTATATATTTGACTACGGGATGCTTTGCTTCTAGAAGCACCAATCCCTAAATTCTGGCAATTCACATCTCAATATACAAATAACCTTAAAGACTAGTTTTGATGTCGTAAAAACGTGGTAGCTTCTTCCTCTAGACCAACTTTTTTAAGATTCTTGGATTAGTCGTACGATTGCCGCACTAGTTCATCCAATCAACTCAAGAAGTATAGGTCAACCGTTGCCATATATTCAATAAAATCTGCATACTTCAAAACCTATCACTTGAAATTAAAAAACCTAGCCTCTTTAATGCGCACTTATTTTCTACCTAAAAATCTTGATCAGCCTTATTCAAGTTCGGTAATAATGTATTACTCACAGACAAAATTCTATACCTGCAAATATTATTCCTCATGAAGATTAAATAATACACATGAGTAATTCTTTAAAGATTGTCTCAAACAGCATATTGCCACCATTAAATTCAAAGTCAATTACATAATCAATACTAATAAAAATAGACTTCCGGTCTCGAGCTTATTCTACTTAAGATAAATAAAACCTATTCTCGAATACACATTCATTATAAGAACCCCAAAAGCAATGCACCAACTGATTGCAAAAAAACTTCCTCGTGCGTACATTTTCATATTTGTTGTACTCGTCAAATCTCGCCCAGGCTAACCTGCAGCCGCTCTGTCTTCAGCAATATCGTTCATTGAATTGCACAAATATTTTAAATAATTGGACTTTCATATATTTAAGATTCACTCAAGTCACACCTTCAGAGAAACTAGAATAGCCTCACCTTCAACGATATCACTATTCCTAGCCTCTCCAAAAGTTTCGGGGCGATAAGTTTCTTTTCGCTGTCTTCACTAGATTTGCCTCGCTAGAGACTAAACATCAAACATGGTCATCCCCATATTTACTAATTACAAATTACAATAGTCCAGTGAATTGCCCTAAATCTCTTCACTCTATTTCAGCTATTTAACGAAAACTCATCAGAATATGAAGAGATCTAACTGTCGCCCAATCTTTCTCGACCTCTAACAGTCTTATATTCACGCAACTGAAGACAGCAAATCCTGCACAGGCCATTATTATCATAATTCTTCGCAAGCTTCTTTTTGGACGATTTTACCCTATGATACTGAAATTTGTTCTTTTAGGTTAAACACGAATTTTCTGAAAGCACTTTTATTTCTCAAATACCAATAATCCCACCGTTATCATTATCAATAAACAATAGCAAGCCACGGTTTGCACTTCGTCATGCATATTTAGAAAGGTATCTTGGTCTATTAAAATGACGGACCACATGGTTTTCGTTTCCAAATAAAACTATTATTATTATTAATAGCCTGAACAACATACCCTCTTATAATTTAAAAAAATAATCAAGCATGTTCGTTATATACTAATAAAGTTTCACAATAATAAACTTGCCCTTTTTTTAATGGGGTTGATTTTCTGTGAAAGATACCGATTAATAATTTCTTCTCCAAACATTTTACTGAATAAGAAGCAATTTGTCGCTCCCACCGCGGTTAATATACAAACAAGTACAAATCCTTTATTCATGCCATAAACAGCACCTGCCAATATATTCTACCTATAAAAAATGTGGCAACTAACCAGAAAGAAGGAGCCAGGAATAGCAAACGTTTGCTTAAAGATAAAGACTAGGGAAAATAGTAAAAGTAACAAACATGGGCTATTGGAATTAATTGAAGATACTATTTCAGCCAGCCGAGCTGTATCTGCTCTGTTTCTAGGAAAAAAGAGATTCGCACTATCATAATACACTACAATAAGTTACCTATTATTATTCACATGTCCTGTAATTTGACTTAGGCACAAATACGACACAGCGTAAATTATGAAGCAGTATGTTACAATAAAAGACAAGAGGAAAAAAAATTTAGGCAGAACACCCATAGTTAATGCAAAATTGCGGAGATTCAACACCTGAATATAACACAGCGCAACTAATCAAGAAATAAATATAATACTCGAAAAAGCAGATTGTAAACTTGGTTTTTATTTACACAAACAAACAAAATTTTAAACTTTTGTAAACGATAAAATTATATCGCCGCTATCTTCGAAATTAATAATTTGTAAACAGATAATATTAGTAATCGACATTCACCAAGCAAGAATGCCTAAAAATTCTACACCAATCACATTCGAGTAGTTGAGGAATGTAGAGGTTAAATTAATTATTGGACACCAATTAACCTCTCATATAAAAATAAATCAAATTTTATTTTTTGACATTTGATGTTATCGCTGGTTTCGTAAAACAATATTGTAATTTTTGAAAAATATTGTAAAATGTTTTGGAAGTTCTTTTGTTCATATTGTCGAAGTTTTGGACTTGTCTTGTGGCAGGAAATGGGAGAGTTTTAATCTGAGTTTCTGAATTGCATAAGCAGGACACTGCGTGGTTCCATCTCCGACTCTTTGTGAATAAAACTTTGTAATCTTCTCGTCGTTTTGTTCTTAATTATCAGCGAAAAGAACCACAAATTTGCTTTGGGTATTTAAAGTTAATATTTGTTTTAAGGTCTCAATCATTCCAGTTCAGTATCCTGTGGATATCAGCGTATCCGGGTAAGCTTACTTAATTAATATAATATATAAATTACAAGTAATTTAATAATATCATATCTAGTTTATTAAATACTGAGGATACAGAGCAGTTGGCTAGCGGACTTAAGGATTGTAGCTTAAGAGATAGTTCAGAGGAACTTAAGTGTTCCAAGATAGATGACCATTCGGCATATATGGATTTTCAGGGCCTGGCATCCAAAAGACCCCCTTATGGTAGTGACCTAAGGGCCTCTACAAAAAATGGCGACCGCGCCAGGATCCTTTATGCGAGAAGATATGATGTAGATGATCGTTATTGCCACAATTCTATGGATAGCAATGTCAAGCTTAATATGTACAGACCAGACAACCATTCTGAATGGGTCGAAGAGGCAAAATTTTATTTTAAACTAAAACGGATGACCGACTCCATAGAAAGGTTTGCCTCGGCCTGGTGGTGCTTACCTGAGCCATTAAAAAAGAATCTGTTTAGACTCAGGAAATTTGTTATTGAGAACGAACCAGAAAATGCATTTGAGCTTCTAGTAGAAGAACTCCATGGACGATATCAACCCGAGAGGATTGAACGGATGACTGACTTATTACGTCAGGAAAAGATTGGAAATCTACTTCCATCTGAATTTTATGACAGACTTATTTCAAAATCCATCGGGCTTAATATATCTGAGGCAGTTATAAATAGTATATTTGTAGCAGAATTGCCTGCTAGACTAAGAGCCACCTTGGATGTATATGATACATTGGAACTAGAGTGGCCCAAGAAGCTCAAAGGGTTGGACAAATTGTATCGTCAGATGGAACCTAAGGTGTATGCAGTTACCGCAGATTCACGCCTAGAGCAGCAACTCAGACATCTCTCAGAGAGGCTCCTGATCATTGAGAATGAATTAAGTACCCTCCGCAGAGATGTGGGTTGGATAAAAGCAATAAGGAAACTTCCAACAGAAGTAGGGTAAATTCTCGGAGTCAACGTTCAAATTCCAAGCATTGGAGAGGCGAATCACGTGAGGGTGTACAAGGACCACGCGAGTGGTGCATATCGCATCGCAAATACGCCGAGTTTGGAAAATGTCAGGAGGGGGGATGCACGTTTCCAAAGTTGGGTGGTCCCCGATGGAAAGGAAGTAGTCTTCCTGTAGCCTGGTTGAAGCTGCCGGAAAACTAATGAAGCCCCCGCTAATAGGAGCCGTAGGGGGGTTGCGCATACAAGGCTCCAAGGTATGCATATTCGTGGCATACTAAAATCATCGAAGTTAGGTTCGGAAGCTTCGATGGAAGAGACGCGCAGTAATACAGTCCGTAAATCTGTTAGATTTCGGCTGGCAGGTAATCTTAAAGAGGTTGCTGGTTATAGCAACAATAAGTTCGTTATAACTGATGAACTTAGCGGCCTAAATTTCTTAATAGACACGGGTGCAGAGGTGAGCATAGTTCGATCTGATGTGGTGGAAATTGATAGCCCCACATTCGATTACCAACTATGGGCTGTTAATGGAAGTCCAATTGAGGTTAAGGGAGTTAAAGAATTGTCAGTGACATTGGGGCAGAAATCTCCATTTACGTCGCTGATGTAAAGGATAACATCATTGGGATGGACTTTTTGATCCATTTTAATCTCGCTTTAGATCCCAATTCTAGGACCATTGGACAAAGCACTGGGATTGTGACTTATGCTGACACTGGGCCCTCAGTAGTTAGGTCAGTGAGACTACCCAGACCCGTCGTCGCCGATGACTTGGCGGATGTCATCGAGAAACACCTGGCCGTGTTTCTGCCATTCAATGCTAAACGCAAGGGTTTAAAGACAGGCATAGAACACCAAATCGAGTTGGTGGAGCCACTACCTTGTTCGCCCAAGTCTCAACCGTTAGCACAACACAAGCAGCAGGTTGCTATTGAAGAATTTAAGCGGTTGAGAGAAGAAGGAATTTGTAGGCGTTCAAATTCCAACTTTGCATCTCCAATAGTGGTTGTTCCCAAACCTGAACCAGGTCAATGGAGGGTTTGTGGTAACTATCGTCTATTGAATTCGGTTACGAAAGGCGATTCTTATCCTCTACCGAACCAGAGTACTTTGCTCAGGGATATAATGGGGTATGAGGTATATACAACGTTAGATCTGCAGATAGCGTACTATCAAGTACCTATGGAGGTAGAATCTATACCGCTCACAGCAGTGCGATTCCCTGGAGGAGGATCGCATGAATTCTTATGTATGCCTTTGGGGTTGAAGAATGCAAGTCAGACATTCCAGCGTCTGACAGAAGAAGTTCTTCAAGACTGTTCATTTGCTAGAGTGTATATAGATGACATCATTATATATAGTCAATCTAGGGAGGAACCCTGGGAGCATTTGGACATCGTTTTGTCTAAGCTGGAACATTATGGATTGGTATTGAAACCAGAAAAGAGTAGGATTGGTTGCTCTACCGTAAAATATCTTGGACCCACCATTTCAAAGGATGGAATCAAGCCCTTGGAAGACAAGGTACAAGCAATCAATGATGTGCCAGAACCTAGAACTGTACGCCAGTTGCGTAGATTTTTGGGCATGATTAGCTACTATCGTCGGTTCATACCAGGTTTAGCTGGAATTTTGGGGTCACTAACTCGACATTTAGTTCGTGAACGAAGCACAATCAAGAAGTCCTGGCCTATTAATTTTAGCCAAGACGACAAGGAAAAATTCCAGAGGGCCAAAGATCTGTTAAGCCAAATAACCACATTAGCACCTGTGGATTGGACTAAGCCGTTTGAGCTGGTCACAGATGCTTCTGATGTAGCCATAGGAGCAGTGTTACATCAACGGGAAAATGGTATAGTCAAGCCGATTGGATTCTATAGTCGGAAACTCCAAGATCGCGAGAAGCGATATGATACGCTTGGAAAGGAGTTACTAGCAGTTTATTCTGCAGTGTTGCATTTTGAGCACTACCTAGATGGACATCAGTTTATGATATTAACTGATCATAAACCGTTGTTGAGTATCCTTGGGAGAGCAAATGGGTTAAATTATTCTCGGCGGGTGAATTCACAAATAACCCGACTCGCAGAATTTGATTTTACCATTAGTCATATCTCAGGAAAAGATTATGTGGTGGCAGACACTCTCAGTAGACCAGACGTATCAGATGAAGATATGATTCGTTCAGAGTCACTCGTATGCTCTATTGTATCTTCTAATGATTTTGTCCAGCAATTGATGGAAGCACAAGGTCTTGATCCTTAAGTAGCTGTGTTGGAAAAGAATCCTGCATATACACACAGGAAGATTGGAGATAAGTGGTTATTATGTGATATCTCCAGGAGCCAACCTAGACCTTATGTACCTCTAGAATTAAGGTATAAGGTAATTCAGCAGCTACATGAATTCAGTCATCCTTCCATTAAGGCAACTATCAGGATGGTCATTGATAGATATGTATGGCCAAAGATGTCGAAAGACATAAGAGCCTGGGTAAGGACATGTGCCCGGTGTCAAACTTGTAAAGTTTGGCGTCATAAAAAAACTGAAATTAAAATGATTGGTATACCAGCGGGTCGTTTCATGCATGTTCATATTGATATAGTAGAAATGCCTGAGATTTCCGGCCAAAAGTATTTACTCACGATGGTCGATCGGTTCAGTCGTCAGTTTGAGGTAGAAATCCTGAAGGACATGACAGCTCAAGAGGTCTTACTTATGTTCTTGCATAATTGGGTGTCGCGATAAGGTGTACCGGTAAGGGTAACTACTGATCGTGGTAGTCAGTTTATGTCTGAACTGTTTATCAGATCATTGAATACAATAGGGATAGAAGTAAGACACATGTGCTTATAATCCCAGAGCTAATGGGATGGTTGAGAGACTGCACAGGGAGCTGAAGGCTGCATTACGCTGCACCGGTGGATCCAGTTGGATACATGATTTGCCCATAGTTTTGTTGGCAATGCAAAACAGATACAGAGTTCAGTTAGGAACATCCATAGCAGAACTTTGTTATGGAGAACCATTGAAATAACCTGAAGATCTTCTAATAGAATCTTCAAGTTGTCGCAATTGGGCCTGTAGGTCAGTAAATTGATTTTTTGGAGCATTGGAAGATAAAATGTGCCGTTAAGTTCCAACCAAAACTTGAAGTCATAGGTCTAAGTGCAATGTATCTTCAGATTTAAAGCTGACATCATATGTACACATAACTAACGAGAACAGACAGAATTGTTTGACTCCATTCTATAAGGGGCCATATAAAGTCAATCATATGACTGAGAAAAATGCATTTATAGAAGTAAATGGCACTGTAGAATGTGTAACACTGGATCGCTGTATTCCACAGTTTATTTGGACGGAGGAGGAGACTGAGGAACAGTATTCACCAAAGTACCCAGAAGTTGAGGCGAAATGTGACTCAGAAATTGGTGAGAAAAATGAAGAGTCCAATAAATATGATAAAGAAGTAAAGATTAAAACCAAGACAACTGAGAATCAAGAACAATGCGATATGAATATGAAATCTGGTGAAGTACCAGCACAACTTGTTGAAACTCGGTCTGGAAGAGTCATCAAGAAACCGAAGAATGAAGACTACATCATGTATGGTTAATCATCTTAAACATGAGGGTGTATGTGGAGGTTAATTTAATTATTGGACACCAATTAACTCCTCATATAAAAATAAATCAATTTTATTTTGGACATTTGATGTTATCGCTGGTTTCGTAAAACAATATTGTAATTTTTGAAAAATATTGTAAAATGTTTTGAAAGTTCTTTTGTTCATATTGTCGAAGTTTTGGACTTGTCTTGTGGAAGAAAATGAGAGAGTTTTTTATCTGAGTTTCTGAATTGCATAAGCGGGACACTGCGTGGTTCCATCTCCGACTCTTTGTGAATAAAACTTTGTAATCTTCTCGTCGTTTTGTTTTTAATTATCAGCGAAAAGAACCACAAATTTGCTTTTGGTATTTAAAGTGTATATTTGTTTTAAGATTTCAATCATTCCAGTTCAGTATCCTGTGGATATCAGCATCCGGGTAATCTTACTTAATTAATAAAATATATAAATTACAAGTAATTTAATAATATCATGTCTGGTTTATTAAATACTGAGGATACAGAGCAGTTGGCTAGCGGACTTAAGGATTGTAGCTTAAGAGATAGTTCAGAGGAACTTAAGTGTTCCAAGATAGATGATCATTCCGCATATATGGATTTTCCGGGCCTGGCATCCAAGAGACCCCATTATGGTAGTGACCAAAGGGCCTCTACAAGGAATGTGGAGGATGTTAAATCCTCCGCCTTATATAAAATAACATTGACTGATAAATTTAAACCACCATAGCGGATTGTAACAACTTTATTTTAAAAGAATTTTTTCTTTTTATTTTCCAGAACATTCTTTGTTTAAATACTTGATTTTAAATTGTGCGCTATTTTCAGTTTTTGAGTATCTCGCTCCTTGACTGGTATTGTAATTTTGGTCTGCTGCATTTTAACATTTTCTCTAGTAAACGATTACATCATCATCAAATATATTTCTCCATCAATTGCCTTTGTTCTGATATAACATAATATTGAAGGTGACGCCTTGGAACAGGTATATTTGATTCATCGGTGGTTCACGTTTATCTCATTCTAGATTATTGCTGATTGGAACAGCTTTCCAACTTTCGCATTCCGATTGCCTAACAGTAAGAATCGATTTAATTGTTATCCCTTATATTCATTGATACCGATATTAAATTTGAGGACACAAGTAGGTTAGTACAGGACATAGCGGACTTGAACTTGAGTGACGCAAATAATATTATAAGCCTATCTGACACTACTGTGAATTTTAGGACTTCCAGCGATGTGGCATCTATGGGGCTTACAGACTCGAATAGGTTAGGGGCCTCAACAATAACATATTATCTCTGTAAACGACCCACCTACATGTAAGTGCTGTGTGACGTTACAAGAAGAAGAACAGACAGGAATTTTATGAGAACAATTGCTGTAGGTGACCATTAACAGGGCCTGCAAAACGTTCACCGGCAAATACCGTGATATGTATATATGTTACAGTGTCTAGAAGTACTTCTAGACACTTGCACAGAATGATCTAGCCTGTTGGCTATTGTTCATTTGTGTGGAAGCACAGGAATAAGCTGACTTGCCGAAACCGGGTGTGAGTTAATATTCGAAGACCCAGAATTTTTTTGTTAAAGATCTGCAGCAACACCGTGGTGGCTGGCACACGAAGAAATCGGATTAATAGATGATTTTTTACGTATGACTAGTTGTGCAGCAACAAGAAGATTGGCGTGATTGAAGACTAAGCCCCGAGATGACACATCGTGGTAAAAACAAGTACAGAAGTCGGCGTCGGTAGACATTCAAGAGAAGAGAGCGACAGCAAACACACGTAGCGAGCAAAGCAGAAGTTTGCTGCATGGTGATTGCACCGTGCTTATACAGGTGCGAGATTTCAAGCAATTGGTCAATGTTAAGTTTGCGCGCTTTAATTTTTCAGCTTATTAAAATTAGATTTTGGCAAAATTTCGGCGAATTAATCTGAACCGTTACATCACTTTCCTCTCTGAGAAAATGAAAAGGTAAAAATAAAAATTATCTCTCGGTGAGGCTTGATTAGTAATGTAGGTCAAAGTTCGAACCCAGTCGAGAAACTGGTTATTATTCTGCACATTGTTAACCAAAATGTATAGTAATTCTGGGCTTATACGTACATATTGATGGCTTCAATAACGATATGTTACCAAATGACCAATTGTAATTGCTACAAATATTGTTAGCTGTAGTGACCGGTCATACCGCGTGAAGCGAAATACAGCAGTGTGATACGTTTTGAGACCCGCAGCGTCAAAATTGCAAAGTGGATTGCCACTGAAGTTGCCAGGTATTAGTTGAAATCTTGGCTGGCTGGATCACCAGCAATGAGAGTTCGAATACGACCAAACTAGCTAGTATGAGCAGGAAGTTGTGGTCATAATATTCATAGTGAATATGTACTGTGTAACTGGTGATGTTGTGATATGAATTGCAAGTGGTCTATACCAAGATTTGAAGCCTGTGGCTACTTAGAGTTGCTACACATTACATCAGCTCTAAGTAGGTGGTTATACCAAAATTAACAGTTTGAGCTCAGATGTGAGCCATAAGTTAGAATAGATTAGAATAGAATATCTTTATTTGGATTCAAACTACACATGTTCTATCAATTAATATTATTGGAAATGTACAATTTAAAAAAGAGATATCGTATCACATAAATATGTGCAATTAGTCTCATGTACATAAGTAAATCTCACTAGTTGTACTGTATATATAACAAGGTAAAATTCGAGTGTAACATTGTGCAAAAAAATGAGAACCATGACTAGCAATTGATTGTATGTATTGTTGACTAGCATGATGATAAAATGTATAACCTTTCGATTTGAATAATGCTAAAACTTGGAGATAAAAATCTCAAAAAATTATGTTTCTGCTAACAATTATCCATGTCTTTTATTCAGCCATGAGAATGTATTATCATAATCAAAAGAAAAAATATCAGCAGGATTGTAGACTTTTTCTAGTCCAGTAGATAAAAATTTAAAAGACATCTTGGATGGAGGCGTTTCTCTAAGCCCTTTGGTAATTGATTATAAATTTTGTAGATTTTTGAAAAAGAGAATAACTTGCTCGCAACATTTCCCACCAAAGGAGGAGATATTGCCAAGTGACCAGATCTAGTTCCAACTTCATGACTCTTTCTTATTGGCTTCATATAGGCACCAGTCCACTGGTTCAAATGGAAATCTTTTATGCAATAGCACATCCTCCGAAACCATAAAGGTTGCAGTGATACTAACTGCAACCTCGTGGCGTATATAGTGCAGGAGATAGGACTAATTTGTTTCACGACTTTTCTTTGTACAGCTTCTATCTTATTGGACAAGCCCTTTTTTAATGGATTCCAAGTAGCGGCAGCATATTCTAGTATCGGTCTAATCCATATTAAATACATTTTAAGTTTTACGTCATTCGATAAGATATTTCGATTTATTAGTGCCCATCTTTTCTTGGCACTGCCTACTATCCGTTCAATGTGTCTCTCAGCAGAAGCTGTACATTGAATCGTTATGCCTAAATCCTTTATTTCTTGCATAAGTTTAATTTCAAAATCATCATTGATCACTGCATCATGAAAGTAAAAATAATTAAAGTCTGTTCGGCTACCTATTTTTACAACTCTCGTCTTCTTACTGTTTATTCTTAGCCCTAGTGTAATCAAATACCTACTTAAAACATACAAATCTAGTGCCACATTATTTTTAGAGAATTCGACATTTTTCGGATCAATTGGAAAGATTATTTTTAAATCATCAGCAAATTTGCAAACTCGACCGTTAAATATCTTAGTTTCTAAATGAGCAAATACTATTTTAAATAAAATTGGTCATAAACTCGATCCCTGTGGAACTCCTCTTGTTACTCTTTTCGATTCTGATATCGAATCATTTATTTGAATACTTATTCTTTGATTATATAAATAGAATTTAAGTAACCTAAAAATATTCGGGTCAATATTCAATAAATTAATCGCATTCAGAATAGCATCAAAAGATATAGTGTCAAAGGCTTTTGAGATATCTATAAATACAATTAGGGCATCTAACTTTTTCTCATCTAATGTAATTACATGTTTCCACATGACAAGCATATTAGTAGTTGTCGATCTATCTTTCGTAAAGCTATGTTGATATATATCTATATCAGCCGGCAACATATGTTCTAAATGATCAAGTATCAATTGTTCTATTATCTTCAAAAACGAAGGGATAATAGAGATTAATCTATAATCACTGGCGCACGTTGTCTTACTTACTTTGGCAACGGCTTAGCTACTATCAACCAATATGCTTAACTCTCTAAAAAGATTCCAATTGATTCTGGAACATTGCACGTGTGCATTTTCAAAGTTAAGTTTCTGTGCTTGACTACTCAAGATGTTCCATTGTAAAATAATCTGTTTGTGATCCAATTCTTTGAAATAGTTAACAACATCATAACAGTGTGATTTCACTGATTCAATTTCTAAGTATACATGATCTAAGCATAGCGAACCTCTAGTTGATTCCTTTATAATCTGCTTGAGATCATGATTAGAAAAAAAGTTGATAATTTTAGTCATGTAACTTGTTAAAATCTGCTACATCCACATTATATCCATGACTGTCCGAAATAGATTGAAAAGAATTGGTGAATTTTTTGAAATTATGTTGCGGTGTGTACATCAATTATTATCGTTGCAGCAGGTTGCGTTGAAGATAGAAATATATTTTCTGATTTTTACTTATTTTTGATTGTTACCCTTTTTTCATTCAAAATGCGGTTTCATCGCTTGTGATAGAACCTACTTCCGTTGAAAAAGAATCTAAACCCGACCAAAATAAAACAAATCAAAAGTAAGAATCGATCTTAAATCTGCCCGTGTACAACTATTACCCGCGTACGCAAAACGCGGCATTGAATTAAGAATTGGTAAATGTTTGATCATCATAAAAACTAGCGTACGGCGGTCTATAAAGCGCTGTTAAAATCAGATTATCAACGATAGCATTGTCATCACTAGTATATAAAATTTTCGCATTTAATACAGATTTACTATAAATGAGTACTCCTGTACCCCTTTTATCCAGCAATCTGTCTTTTCCAAATAAAGAATATTGAGGAATATCAAATTCATGGTCTTTAATATCCTTATTGATCCAAGTTTCGGATAATTTTATAAAATAAAATTCATTACTTAATATAAAATTTCACAACTAAAAGTTTTTGTTCTTAACACTCCTAAAGTTTGCATAAAATAAAGTAAATGTAGTGTAGGGGTATTCTTCGCTGTTGCTATCTCGTTCGTGATTTTGTACCCCTACTACAGCACATCAATGGCTATTACTACCTGAGTAACTAATCAGTCTCTGATCCCTTTCGGATGGTTGATATGAGAAGACTGAAGAAAGGTTTCATGATATATTCCACACAATGTAGCACATAAATATAATTCACTGTTAATCCGAATTGAAGGAGTTGGTTGGCAATAATACAGATTTTAATGTAAAATGATATCTTAAACACTATTCACAGTTAGTCCAAATTGATTATATGTTAGTCAGCTGTAAAATTAGATTTTTATGCAAAAATATGTTTTAAATACCGTTCACAATTTAACTAAATGGTCCGTCTTTAGACGGCAAAAATTAAAATGATTTACGTTTATAATAGAAAATTGTTTTATGCTCAATCAGTTATTCGCGTACAAAGGTCTGAATTGCACTACATTTATGCCATCGATTTAAAACAAATGATACATGGAAAAAGTCATCGTTAAAGGTTATCACTATAAAAAGAATGTAAATCGTTTAAGGACTTCAATGACACAACTCACAAATGTTTAGTTCACTGCTTGTAACGATTCTATCTCAGTTCATGATATTAATACATTGTTCTCTGAAGTTCGGATAGTCCAAATTTGCCAACTAAGCGAAATATGTTCACTATGACACAATAGTCCACCGCGTGATCCTCTCGGATCGCGCGCGGTTCTGTCTATTTTATAAAAACACTATTAATTACAAATAAAATTGCAGTTCAAGAAATATCGATTAAAACTGCTTGAGACTAAAAGAGATTGTTCCTAAAATCACAGCTAAGAGAAATATTGTTTAAGGACAGAGTTAGAATATTTGACATCAAAGAGCACAGCGTTTGTAAAAATTGACCTTCGTTGGGTTGTAACACGGAGCCGCGTGTTACAGTAGAGTAAGACTTATCTAAACAGTTATCAACTTTTACTGGTTCAGCTTTGTTAGCTTCTTTATTATTCTTTTCCCGGGTTTTGAGGCTAAACTTCTCCTCCCCCCGCTGTCCACAACATTGAGTAAGGATACATTGTTTTTTGATGTTGCAGTCTCACTGGATAGATTCCTTATAATAGCTAGATCAGAGGTTGACAATATGATGTAAAAAATATGAAAATCAAATGGTAAGGACAAAAGTCCGTTTGAAAATTGCCGCAGAGATGGCATACTACCGAAAAATTGTTCAAAAACGCTACACAATTGTCAGCTAAGAACAGCTGGTTATACGACGTGAGACAAGTAAGTGTGAGAAAAATAATGAATCATGTGGATCCATAGGGAGCACATGTGGCGCAAGTGGTGCATAAAAGTTAAAATTAGATACATAGAATAACGAAAATATAATGTAAAATAAATTATTAGTTACTTGTATGCAAATCAATCTATTATTAGGTTGAGATTGTTGTCATGTAGAAGGCTGTATGACACTAGGATCAGGCGGTTCGATATAAGGTTTCAACCTGTCTATGCTTACCAAAGTAGGTGTTGCACCTTGCATGACGGTGAAGTATTTAGGCTGTCTGAACCAAATCGGGTAAAGACTGCGATACTTTGGTTGGTGCAACACGAGCGTCGTTACGAACGAGTACTCTCTTGCAGCTGTGGAGCTGCGGGTGAACGATAGCAGGCTGAGGAGAATGTCTTGGCTGCTGGGCAGACATGCTACCGAAATGAAGTCGAAGTAGTAGTGAACGTGAGAGCTGACTAGACAGGCGAAAGTCCATGCCATATAAGAGTTGTGATGCAGCTGTTTTAATAGGTTCACGTTTACGGGTATGCATAGCAAGTAGGACTAAAGGCAAGCATCGATCCAGTTGCCATTAATGGACGAGGATGCTAAAGCTGCTTTGTGTTCCCTATGCATTCTTACTACCATACCGTTAGATTGGGGTTGGTAGGCAGTCATCTGGTGTAAAGTGCATCCCATTATCCGCAAGGTAGTTTTGAAGCGATGAGATGAGAAGCAATTGCCTCTATCAGTAATGACCTCGTTGGGAACACCGAAATGTGCTATCCATGCAGAGATAAAACCATTACTGACTTTTCCTGCAGAAATGGTGCCAAGAGGTAACGCCGCAGGTCATTGGATAAATCACTAAACCATAGTTAAAAGGTAGCTAAAAACTTGAACCGGTGACAGAAAAACTGTCGATATGGACCATGGATAGGCGGGAAGTAGTTGGGAAATGTTCCAACTAAGACCGAGCATGCAGGGTGATTTTTTTAGCAAATAGCACATTCGGAGACACATCACTTAGCTGTCTGGCTGAGTCTATGATCCCAGAAACGAGCTGTAAGAAGTTTGACAGTCGCCTTGCTCCCTGGATGAGAAATTGTGCGATTGGATTTGAAACATTTTCTTTCGAGGCTCGTCGTCAGAACTGGCTTTTGGGCTGCATGTCCGTAAAGTAAACAATGGATAAACCTTCCTAGAGTCGGCATACGAACTTTGTAGGGTGACGAGCTACTGGTCTTTGAATATTAGTGTCATCGCGCTGTTCTGTTTGCAAGGGATAGTGTTAATGCAAGTTCTCTGAGAGTCCCTGAGTAGAATGAGAATTGCAAAAGCGAATGTGGATTTAGCGAGACCTCTTGCCCGGAAAGTGCGTCTGCAATGAGTTTTTGTTCGTCCTTAACATGAAAGATTTCGATATTAAATTAGATCAGACTGATACAGCATGATCTGTAAAGACAATAAATGTGCTGTTGCCGATGATGTTGATGAATTGGAGTACCGCGTCATGGTTGGCGAGGAATTCTCGACCAAAAGTGTCATATCTAGTTTCTACTGGTTGCAGAGTATGTAAGTAAAAATTGATAGGCTTCCGCAATCCGTCGATCTTTTGTTCCAAAGTGGCCCCAATAACAAACTCAGAAGCATCTGGACTTAGTAGAAATGTTCTTTGGAAATCTGGATTCGTTAGCATTGTATCAATTGCTAACGAGTTGATGGCAAGACGAAATAATTCCTCGTCATCTGATGACCATTAAATGATAAAGATCTTGCTAAGTATTTTTCGATCCCGCAGGTGCCCACACAACGAGTAAAGTTGTTTTGATAGACTGGGGAGGAACTTGCGATATTGGTTAGGAACTCCCAAAAATTTCTGTAACTCATTTAAAGTCTTTGGTGTCTTAATATTCTCGATCGAATTTGCTTTCGATGGCAAATATAGAATACCTTGTGCATAATGCGATGCCCAAAGAAATCCACGGATGTAGTTGCAATCTACCTCTAGACACAGTTTATCTTGAGAGGACATTTATTAAATGTTAGGCATGATATACTAGATTTGGACAAAAATCCATTATGTCATCGATATATGACATACAGTAAGCGGAATCGTCGTGGAATATTTTGCCCAAAATCTTTTAAATATTGGAGTAGCACAGTTTAGACAAAAAGACATGCCCAGGTATTCAAAAAGGCCAAATGGGGTGATGAACGCCGTTTTTTCTATATCTTCTGTCTCTACCGAGATGTGATGGTAGGCTTGTTTGAGGTCAATCACTGAAAAGTAATTGCTACCGCTTATTTTTTCAAGCAAGATGTTAATTTTGCGAATGAGATATGCATCGGATTTGGTCACCGAATTTAGTTTTCCATAATCTCTACATACTTTGTACGGTCCGTTTCACTTAGAGACTAAGTGCAATGGTGACGCCCATGAACTTTTCGATGGTCTCATAATGTATATATAAAAAATTTTAAACATACACAGCCTCTAAAAATTACAAACTATCTTGTAGGAGGAGTTGCGGTTATTGTAAGAGATTTTTTTGCCGGGTAGCTGTTTATTTACCAATGCTATGCTATTCCTATATATGCCTGGTAGCTGACGTCGGAATAAATTAGTTTCGTGTGCCGTGCTAATGATTAGTCACAGACCTCTTTCCAATGGGTGATGTGAGAAGGCTAAGTCGAATTATCATGCGTGTATTATGAGCAAGGTTGCAAAGTAAATAAAAATTCACTGTTAGTCAAAATTGACCGTGCTCCAGATGGCAACAAAATAAAATATTGTCAGCATAAAGTTCATTTCTAGGCACAAAAGCAAAGTCAAAATAAACACAATAAATAAATCCAGAATTTCTTAACAGAACAGTTACAGGTTACGTATAAACGATTAAAAAAACACAAGTGTAACGACACAAATTAATGGCCGACATATTGCGTAAATTAAATTCAATTTTATTTAAGTTGCACCAATGAGAAAAAAGCGAAACTTGCCGTTTAACCAATAGTGTGCAAGTAGACATATATTATTATGGCATGCTATTTAAGCACGGCAATTTACCATGCAAGTCAGTTGTCGCATTTGCATTCTGCTTTGCGTTACTCGTATGCGTTATGTCGGCTGTCAATACCTATGCTGGGGATTTGATAGTTTCACCAACAATTGGCTACATCCGTGACTCATCTTGTTGCGGTACAACCAGCGAGACGAGCCAATTAGAATAGAATAGAATAGAATAGAATATCTTTATTTGGATTCAAACCACACATATTCCATCAAATAATAAAATTGGAAATTGTACAATATATATTTAAAAAATTATCACATCACAATAATTGTGCAATTAATCTCATGTAGATAGGTATATTTCACTAGTTGTACAATACAATATATCAATATCAGAAAGTTCGACTGAAAAGAATAATATATACATCATCAAATTAGGAACAATTAAGGTATAATTCGAGTGTAACATTATGCAAAAATTGAGAACCATGACTAGCAATTGATTGTATGTAATGTTAACTAATTTGAAGAAATAGTGCATTACATTTCAATTATAATAATACAAAACTTGGAAATAAAAATCACAAGAAAATCTGTTTCCGTTAACAATTATCCATGTCTTTTATTCAACCATGAGAAAGTATTATCATAATCAAAAAAATAAAAAATATCAGCAGGATTGCAGACTTTTCAAGTTCAGTAGCTAAAGTTTTAAAAGACATCTTAGATGGAGGCATTTCTCTAAGCTCCTTCGGCAATTGGTTATAAATTTTGTAGATTTTCGAGAAAGAGAATAACTTGCTCGCTACATTCCCCACCAAAGGAGGAGATATTGCCAAATGTCCAGATCTAGTTCCAACTTCATGACTCTTTCTTATCGGAGTCATATAGGCACCAGTCCACTGGTTCAAATGGAAAACTTTTATACAATAACACATCCTCCGAAACCACAGAGATTGCAATGACACAAACTGTAATCTAGAGGCGTATATAGTGCAAGAAATAGGACTAATATGTTTCACACCCTTTCTTTATACAGCTTCTATCTTATTAGACAAACCCTTTTTAATGGATTCCAAGTAGCGACAGCATATTCTAGTACCGGTCTAATCCATATTATATACATTTGAAGTTTTATATCATTTGATAAGATATTTCGATTTATTAGTGCCTATCTTTTCTTGGCACTGCCTACTATACTTTCAATATGTCTCTCAGCAGAAGCTGTACATTGAATAGTTATGCCTAAATCCTTAATTTTTTGCATAAGTTTAATCTCAAACACATCATTAATAACAGCTTCATGAAAATAAACATAATGAAAGTTTGTTCTGTTCCCTATTTTTAAAGCTTTCGTCTTTTTATTGTTTATTCTCAGCCCTAGTGTAATCAAATATTTATTCAAATTATACAAATCTAATGTCACATTATTTTTGGAGAATTCGACATTCTTTGGATCAATTGGGAAGATTATTTTAAATCATCAGCGAATTTGCAAACTCGACCGTTAAGGATCTTAGTTGTAAAACCTGAGCGACGTTATCCATCGTGATTACAACCTGACAACGGGGAGTAACAACAACCAGAGTCCACCCAAGGCTCTAGGACATCTCACACCCCTGAATAATTCAGGAGAATGCAATGACCAGGCTCCTTAAGGGGCCCCATTGCAACAAATCTCTATTCAGAGCACCTTAACCGAGTCTGTAACGTCGTACGGCATTTATTTGAAGCCGGGGCGTTTACAAAATTGGCGACCGCGCCAGGATATTGATTATTGTTCTGATTTTTTTTATATAAATAAAATTGACTTCCTTTTTCATTTATTTGGGATAAAAATAGATTAACATTTGCGTTTTCTTTTTACTAATCGTAGTCTTCTGGGAATTTTGTTGGGTATATATTCGTGGATTTGTGTTGAATTTTTTTGGGATATAATAATAATACATTGGCATCAAAGGCCAACGGGGCCTCTGTTCATCTTTTCTACGTACAAAACGGCACCGTACGTACTCAACAAACTCAATTGCGGATAATTTCAATTTTTGGAAGCAGTTACTGTGACGTGCTTTTGTTCTGCGCTCATTCAACTGTGGAAGATTTTGTGGGTAAGCGTTTCGTTAAAGTATATTTATATATTTTCATATTGCTTATAAATTTATGCTTTTAAGATCCCGTAAGATTGTTAGAATGTCAGGTCCAATTTTAGATATTGATTTTCCTGTTTGGGATGGAGATAGTGAACTATTCTTTATGCGCGTAGACTCCGCTTTCTCCCCGTTTCCTGATTATGACAGTCATCAAAAACTGTCAAAGGTTTTTGCTAAACTACCTTCTGAATTACAGCGACGGATTTATCCTAAGCTTGAGGCCATTAGGAAGCTACATAATCCCATTTTGGGCCTACAAAACGAGGTAGAATCCTTGCTTGGGCCCACAGAGACTGAGCAGCTAATAAAAAAATATGCACAGTTAGACACGCCAAACCTTGGCCCCATCGAAATACTGAGGGAATTACGGAAACGTTGGTATAAAACCAACATTTCTGACCATGAGGCTAATGTTGTTTTTATCAACAATCTTCCACAAACACTAAAACTCTTTAAAAAAACATGTTGCGCGACAGTGAAAAGATCATTTACCTGATTTTCGGATTGCGTACCGAAATATTTGAATCCACTGTCATCATGATGATGACTAAAACTCTTTGCCAGACAGCTTCCCAACACTCTCTCTATAGATGACTTATCTGAGAGATGTGAGTTAGAATATAGGGTTATGGAACCCGAAGTGAATCCATCATCCTTTTCTTCACCCCCGCAAGATGATAGACTCTCCTCTTTAGAGAGGACAGTGGCGAACATGGCCAAAGTTCTAGAAGGATTGGCCATTACCAAATCCGAGCTAAATCAAGTGAATGCTCGACCCAATTTCGTTTCTAAGCCCAATTATAACGGTAGGCGGCGATCGAGATCTCCGCAATCCTTTAATAAATATGCCCCAAAGAACTGGTGTTATAACCACCAGAAGTTTTTTATTCATGCCAAGTCTGTCTTTGTTGTTCCGAAGAATTTCCGAATGAGTGCCAATTTCCACAGCTGACGGAAAGGACAACAGACCGCAGGCAAAAGGGTGCATCAGTATCGGGAAACGTCTGGCGCAGGAAGTAGAAGACCGTACTTTCTGCACATCAACGTCATCAACGGCGCCACAGGAAAGAAGCCAACTACAATCCGAAATCTTTGTCGACTCTTTTCGTCTACGCCGAATTTTCCACATAGAGAACCAAACGGCCGTCGTAAAGTCCATCCCCTCCTCAACGTGGTACGACGGTGTCAACCATGTTTCGATGGCCGATCGTACATGGGCTAACGGGGCTATGGCGGTGGTGCCACCAGGGCGTGGTGGATCTCCGACCGGCAATCGGATCTCCTATAAAATACCACATGAGCCCGACGACGGCACCATGACTCGGCGTGTGTTCCCGCCACAAAAGGGTTCAACAGCCACAGGATTACATGGACTCCTGGACAGTACCCCGTACTTCCGAATGGCGAATGAGCTCTCAACAGCCACCGGCAACCATGCAACTTACTGCTGCCTTGCAGACTGCGCTTGGATGTGCAAAGGCTAGAGGTGCGTCCTCGATCAAAAAGCCGAGTGGTGAGGGGACACCACTTGTACCAAATTCCCAAGAAACTCCATGAAATGTCACTGGAGCCGGCTTATCCTCCAAAAGGAGTCAGCCGCAGTAAAGTAAAAGTAAAGTAAAGTAAGAACCAAACGGACAACGCCGGTCGCAATCACCAGCCTACTTGTTTGCATGACCCGGCCAAACAGCCAAACGAACTTCTGCACCTTCTTGATTTCAAAACTGGCGAAGAGTACATCATAGACACAGGTGCGGCAGTCTCAGTTCTCAAATGTGATTCAATGGCCGAGATGTCGCTAGGCGTTCTTCTCGCAACAGCTACAGGCGAGCCCATACCAACTTATGGCTGCCAATACCGCACACTCAACATAGGTCTACAACGTGAATTTTCCCACAACTTCATCATTGCCAAGGTCTCATATAATATAATAGGCCTTGATTTCCTTCTAAAATTTCGGCTCATTGTTGATCTTGCTAATCAAAAGATCATCGATCCCTCCACCGGACTTGAACAAAGCTTTTGGACACTTGCCTCCGAGCGTTTGGAGTTACAGGTCATTCAGCTAACCCCAGTGCATCATTCAGCAGAGATATCAGCAGCTCTTCGAAAATACAAATCGCTTTTCGATCTTAACAAATCCGATCTGCGAATCTCCAACACGATGCATCATATCGTCACAGAAGGACAACCTATTGCACTCAAGAAGCGACCACTGGCTCCTGTTAAGCTGAAAGCTGCCCAAGAAGAATTCTCAAGGCTTTTGGAAGAGGGAATCATCAGACCATCGAAAAGTTCATGGCGTCACCACTGCACTTAGTCTCAAAATCAAACGGATCGTACAGAGCCTGTGGAGACTACCGTAAGCTAAATTCAGTGACAAAATCTGATGCATATCCCATTCCAAATATCAACACATTACTTGAAAAACTCAACGGCAGCAATTTCTTCTCAGTGATTGACCTCGGACAAGCGTACCATCACATACCGGTAGCACCAGAGGATATCGAGAAAACTGCAGTCATCACTCCATTTGGCCTTTTGAATATCTTTACATGCCTTTTGGACTCAAGTGTGCTACTCAGACATTTCAAAGATTCATAGACAACATACTTCGCGACGACTCTGCTTATTGTATGTCATACCTAGATGACATTATTGTATTCAGTCCAGATCTAGAATCTCATGCGAAACATCTACGAAATGTCCTCTCGCGCTTATCCAACCACGGACTCAAGATCAACTGTGACAAGTCGCAGATTGCAACTTCATCCGTCGACTTCTTAGGGCATCGTATCACGGCCCAAGGTATTCAACTGTTGCCGTCAAAGACGAATTCAATCAAGAATATCAAGTCACCAAGGACTTTGAGCGATTTGCAGAAAATACTGGGAGTACTAAACTATTATCGCAAGTTCCTTCCAGGACTTTCAAAACAACTTTATCTTTTGTGCAGGCACCTGCGGAACCGAAAAGGACTTAGCAAGAATTCCATCATTGCTTTGTCATCCGAAGACGAGGAATTACTTCGACTTGCCATCAACTCGTTAGCAAATGCCACAATGCTAACGTATCCAGATTTTGAAAAGCCATTTCTACTCACGACAGATGCTTCTGAATTCGCTATTGGAGCCACTTTGGAACAAGAGATCGACGGAGTTCGGAAGCCTATCAGTTTCTACTCGCGTACTCTCCAACCACTAGAAACGAGGTACGACACTTTCGGTCGAGAACTTCTCGCCATCCACGACGCAGTGCGCCATTTTATCAGCAGATTTGTTGTTTTCACAGATCATGCACCACTAGTTAGCGCACTTCAAAACGCAACTTCATCTATCGCCAAGTACCCTGCCAGAGTGGAAAGACAGCTTTCTCGTCTAAGCGAATGGCAATTTGACGTCTTTCACGTCAAGGGCAAACAGAACTTCATTGCAGATGCCCTGTCTAGGCCAGACGTCTCTCTACAACCACCTTCGCCGTCACCATTCACTGTCAACTCCGTGGCACTCAGTGAACCTGCACTAACGCCAACTCTCCTGCGAACTGAACAACGCGGTGACATTCACATTCAAAGATCAATAGCCCGTCACCCAACCAAGTTCATATGCCGTCTGTGGGAAGGCTTACCAATTGTTTACTTCACGGGTACGCAGCCCAACAAGCCAGTTCTGCCGACCAGCCTTCAGAGAAAGGTTTTCGATTCAATTCACTCAATTTCTCACCCAGGAAGCCAAGCGACTGTCCGACTTCTTACAGATCGTTTCTGGGGTCACAGACTTAGGCAGAATGTTAAACGATGGGTCTCAGAGTGTGCTATTTGTCAGAAAAACAAGATCACACGACACACTCGTTCTAAGTTGCAACATTTTCGGTCTACTTCTCGCCTAGCCATCGTCCACATCGACATAGTTCATCTGACAAAGGTTCAAGGTTTCAGCTACCTTCTAACTATGATCGATAGATTTACACGGTGGCCTGTGGCATTAACTCTTGGCACCATTTCTGCAGACGAAGTAACTAACGGTTTTATCTCTGCATGGATATCCAATTACGGTGTTCCCAATGAGGTCATCAAGGACAGAGGCACTTGCTTCTCATCTGATTGTTTCAAAACCACCTTGCGGTACATGGGATGCATCTTACGCCAGACGACTGCCTACCATCCCCAAGCTAATGGTATGGTAGAGAGAATGCATAGGGAACTCAAAGCAGCTTTAGCATCCTCGTCCATTAATGGCAACTGGGTCGATGCACTACCTTTAGTTCTGCTGCCCATGCGTTCTCGTACTCGAGAATCCATTAAAACGTCTGCGTCACAACTCTTGTATGGCATGGATCTACGCCTGCCTAGTCAGCTCCTACGTCTACTACCGGCACAAGATGACCCACAAAACGAAGCTACCCGCCTTCGACTTCATTTCGGTAACATGTCTGAACAGCAGCCGAGACACACGCCTCGTCCAGTCTTCGATCACCCACAGCTCCAAAGCTGCAAGAGAGTACTCGTTCGCAACAATAATGCTGTTGCACCACTACAACCCAAGTATCGCTGTCCTTACCCGATTTTACTAAAACAGCCAAAATACTTCATCATTATGCAAGGCGCTACACTGACATCAGTAAGCATAGATAGGTTAAAACCGTTTATCGAACCACCTGATCCTGAGAGCGTTCAACCTTCTACACACGTCTCAGGCTCCGTCTGCCCACAATCTCAACCTGCTTTGTATAACGCGTAATTAATTTTTTTAAACATTAACATTTAACTATAAAAATTTTTTAACCTTACGTTAATTTTTAGTATTTGTCTCACGTGGCATAACCAGCTGTTCTTAGCTAACAATTGTATAGCATTTTTGAACAGTTCTTTGGTATTATGCCATCTCTGAGGCAATGTTCGTGTACATATTTTTATGCAATTACCTTTGATTTTAATGTATATATATTTTACATTATAATGTATTTCTCACACATGACATTACACTGCCTATTTTGGTATGACTAGCTACTTAGAGCTAACGCTTTCGTGTAGCAACACTAAGTAGTGATCAGCTTCATATCATGGTACAGACCACTTTCAATGCATATCTCAACTTTATCTATTTCACAAAGACCACTCTACAAATGTCATGACCACAACGTCGAGCACTCTAGCTCCTTTGGTCGTATACAAACACATTGACAACGATCCAACCTGCTTAGGTTTTAACTTAAACCTGGTAAATTCAGAGGCGATTTACCTCGAAATCTTCACGCTGCGGCTCCAAAAACTTACACTGCTCTATTTTGCCTCACGTGCTATGACCGTCCACTAGAGCTAACAAATTGTGTAGCAATTCCTAGTGGTTACCTGGCATCATATCATTGTTGAAGCAACCAACAAGCATATTTAAGCCCAGCACTTATGGTTCATCATATTTTTGCTTAACTTGGTTCGAACTCTGTCATGCATTTCTTATCTAGCCTCGCAGAGAGGAATATTTTTTTCTTTTTTTTTCAGAGAGGAAAGTGTTGTAACGACACAAATCAATCGCCGACATATTGCGTAAATTAAATTCAAATTTATTTACGTTGCACCAATGAGAAAAAAGCAAATTGCCGTTTAACCACGTCTAACCACGTTTAACCAATAGTATGCAAGTACACATATTGCATGCTATTTAAGCACGGTAATTTACCATGCAAGTCAGTTGTGTCATTTGCCGTCTACCTGCTTCACGCGTGTGCGTTCTGTCGGCTGTCAATACGTGTGCGCTCTGTCGGCTGTCAATACCTACGCTGGTAATTTGATCGTTTCACCAACAACTAACTACATCCGTGACTCATCTTGTTGCGGGATACCGGAGAGACGAGCCAATTGAGTGCAGGACCTGCAGGACACCATCCACAACGCGATCACAGCTCAACCACGGGAGCGAAAACTCAACCAGAGTCCACCCAAGGCTCTAGGACATCTTCAACTCTGAAGACTTAAAGCGAACGCATTACCAGGCCCTCTTAAGGGCCCCCATATCAGTAACTAATCTCTATTCAGAGCACCTTAACCGAGTTTGTAACGTCGTACGGCATTTACTTGAAGCCGGGGCGTTTACACTGGCTTTGAGCTTTATAACACATAAATGCACTGAATGTTACTGGCGTATTACGCGCGGGTGTGTATTATTCTTAAACAAAACCCTGTTAATTACAAATAAAATTGCAGTTAAATAAATCTCAATTAAAATTGCATAAAATCAACATGGATTGTTTCTTAAATTACAGTTAAGAGAATGATTGTCTAAAACCATAATTAGTATATGAAAACAGGATCTGATGAAATTGATACTTTGTAACACGCGGCTCCGCGTTACAACTCAACCATGTTCAATTTTGACAAATATAGTGCTTTTTAAGGTCAAATAATCTAACTCTGTTTTTAAACAATATTTCTCTATACTGTGATTTAAGAAACAATCTCTGTTAGTTTCAAACAGTTTTAATTGAGATTACTAAATTGCAATTTTTATTGTAATTAATAGTATGAAAATAGTATGAATTCAAGTAAATGCCGTACGACGTTACAAACTCGGTTACAGTGCTATGTATATAGAGTTATTGTTCTGATAGGAGGCCCTTAACAGGGCCGGTCGTGCATTCTCCGGCAAATGCCGAGAAAGCTCCATTAGAGTGAAGATGCCCTAAAGCCTTGGGTTGACTCTGGCTGTGGTTCCTTCTGTTGTTGCCTTGTAATCTCGATGTGGAAACTTCGTTCAAGTTCTGCATTGATTGGTTCGTCTCGCTGGTTGTACAGCAACACGATGTTGCCAATTGTTGGTGAAGACAATCCAATAACCAGCGTATGTATTGACAACAGACAGAACGCACACGTAACGCAAAGCAGAAGGCAAATGCGACAACTGAACTGCATTGTGAACTTGCCGTGCTTAAATAGCCATGCCATAGAAATATATCTCTACTTGCACACTATTGGTTAACGGCAAGTTTCGCTTTTTCTCATTGGTGCAACGTAAATAAAAATTGAATTTAATTTACGCAATATGTCGGCAATTAATTTGTGTCGTTACAATAGGGTTTTGTTTATTAAATATACACACCCGCGCGCAATACGCAGGGAACATGCGGTGGATTATAGTGCATATGTGGTTCGATAGCTTTCTTTGCATTCAGATATGATTTCACGCATCAGGACATCAGATGTTCCTCAATCAAATTCACAAATTCTATAGTTCAATGGATTATTATAATTAAATAAGTTAAAACCATAGCAAACAGTGGATTAATTATTTGTGAAGTTTTTTTCATTGAAGTTTTTACACGATTTTATTCTATCCATCATCAGTGACAACTTTTACCAGTGACTTTATTTATATCATCATATATTTTCAATCGGTTACATGTATTCCTCACAATTCAGACGTTTGTGAATGGAATATTACTTGTGTTCACAGTATATCGTTTTACTGCCGTCAAGTGCACGGACAGATTTGTTTAACTATGAATTGATAATTACTTGTGGATAAGACATTCACTTTTGTTGACAATATATCGTTTTGCTGCCGTCTAGAGCACGGAAAGTTTTGTTTAAATGTGAATTGATAATTACTTGTTTATAAGACATCCAATTTGGTTGACAATATTTCGTTTTGTTGCCGTCTAGAGCACGGTCAATTTTGACTAACTATGAATTTTCCATGCAACATTGTGTACAATACATATGTGATCATTCGAATTAGCCTTCTCACATCACCCATCGGGAAAAGGCCGGGAAGTGATCATAAGAACGGATCTCAACAGCAGCTACGAATTATATGTAGGAAGGGTGAAACATCACGAACTGGATAGCTGCCCCGCTAAAGACCCTTATAACTTGTTGGGTTGTAACGCGGAGCCGCGCGTTACAATATAATCGCTTACCAAAAATCTCCTTCCATAGTTTAAACACTAATTGAAGCGCAGAATGTGGTACAAACACTTGAAAAAGGTTTTCATCGCTTTTAACTACAGAAGAATTTGACAATATATATTCCACAATAGGGTTTAAAGGAAAGGATGATCCGGTGATGAAAATCTTGGTATGATATGTGCTACTATCGATTTTATGATACAACCCAAATCAAAATAAAAGACAAATTTATATTCGTTAAGTTCTTGCGCAGCGATTTCAAATATCGAAACAAGTTTCAACAGCAGTACAACTTTCAATATCCTGGCGCGATCGCCAATTTTTAAACGTCCCGGCTGCAAGTAAGTGTCGGGTGACGTTAAAAGAAGAAGAAAGGACCGTAATTGTTTGAGAACAATTACTGTATATATGGCAATTAACAGGGCCTGAAAAGCAGTCACCGCCAATTTTCGTGAAAGTTATTTATGTTACAGTGTCTAAAAGTACTTCTAAATAATTCCTCTGTATGATCCTGCCGGTTGGTTTGTGTTCCTTTGGGTGAATGCACCGCAATAAGTAGAGTTGCCTAAACCGTGTGTGAGGTGCTATTTGAAATCTCAGAATTGTCTTGTTAAAGGTCTGCGGCTACTCCGAGGTGGCTGTTACACGTAGAAATCCCATTAATAGATTATTGATTACGTATTACTAGTTGCACAGCAACAAGAAGATTGGCGTGACTGAAGACTAAGCGACGAGTTGACACAGCGTGGTAAAATCAAGTCCAGAAGTTGGCGTAGGTGAGCAGTCAAGAGAAAAGAGCGACAGCAATCACACAAGGCGAACAGAGAGGTGTGTTGCATGGTAACTGCACTGTGCTAATACAGGTGCAGAATTTTAGGCAATTGTCAATGGCAATTATGCGCGTATTTAAATTTGAATTAGATTTTGGCAAAATGTTGGCGAAGTAATCTGAGCTGTTACCCCTCCAAAAAAAGAAACGCAATTCTGTAACGTTCCGTCTAGAGTGTCGTCCAACATTACTAATAAGGCAAAATAAGAGTACGGATGGAGAAGCTACTGTTAGTGGCCTTTAACAAGGCCTGGAAGGCATTCAATGGCAAATGACGAGAGAGTTTCTGAGTGTGGATATCTACAAGTCCTTCTAGACACTAGCTCTATGTGTCCTGTTCGTTGGATGATGATATGTTGAGAATATGCAAATGAAAAAGTTGAATTGAAGTATCAGGATGTGTAAGTTGCTGTTCGAAGGCCTTGACCAGTTTTGTCTGCCGCAACACCGAGATGGCTGGCGCACATAGAAATCTAATTAATAGATTATCTATGTGCTGCAACAAGATTATTGGTATAATTAAACACTAACCAAATAAGCGACACAACGTTGTAAACTCAAGCAGCAGAGTCGGCATAGATAGTTATTGCTGCAGAGAAGGAGAAAGCAATCACAGGTACCAAGCAGTAGACCCCAACCAGTGACAATCACCACGGTGTTGTCGCTGATCTTCAACGAGACAATTCTGAATCTTTACACACCTCCCACCGCTGATTCCAATACCACAACAGAAGGAACACCAGCCAGTCAACCAGAGCCGGTCTGAATTGTCTAAGAGTGCTACTAGACAATGCTACACTATTTAATTTTGTCGTAATTTTCCGCTAAACACTAAACCGGTCCTAATATAGGTTACCGGCAGTATTTATTCCCAGTTTTCTTGATGCCTAACCGCTTTGTATCGACGTTTGGCATTTACTTGAAGCTAGGGCGTTTTACAACAGTTTGAATTGAGGGTTTTCACCGGAAATATGAAAAACTTCAATAATTAGTTCTGGTGTTTAATTGAATTTTTTACCTTGAATAATACCTGCATGACGCTACGCAGCTTGTATAATAAAAATAAATAAATA
>JAQBSW010000227.1:0-246263 GCA_029291075.1 Eudiplozoon nipponicum
AGTGAAAAAGGTATATAAACAACAACATAAATAATATTTTCGACAAATTATTAGCGGGATTTACGAGAGAGAAAAAGAGACACAGAGATAGAGAGAGAACGAATACCTAGTTACTATGAGTAAATTTATCGAGATAACTCACAGAAATGAGGCAAACAAAACCTCTACACAACACCATTATGACCAAGTTAGCATTAGGGCAAGGCAACATCAGCAATACGGCTTCCTTGCGGATTTCACTGTATCACGTCATAAACAAACCAAACCTAGCAGCTAACTTTGCCCTACTAAGAAAAGGAAGTTACGAAGATGATTCTACTAGACATCAGCAACAAGATTGCCACTGAGCTCGATTCGATGCCATATCGCTAAGAGTTTCTAACCAAGAACTATGATGCGCACGTGGACCCCATCCTGGCAGACGAGTGGGTCCTATACTACCCAATTTGGATGTAAGTGACTTCAATTGTTTCTGTCATGTCAAAATCTGCCCATCTTGTTTCTTATGCCAATCTGGTGTTGGATGAGAGAACAGAGCTCTAATGGACAATCGAATTGAGGGCATACGCAAAACGTGACTGAGCCAACGAAGTTGATGGAGCCTTATTTGTTTTTCTAACAATGAGCACTTATTGCCAGATCAAAAAATACCTCTACGGATGTCAATGTTAGTTATTCGTTGTTGGTAACCAACATGTGCTATACTTCTCAAACAACAATGCATGAGCAAAATCTAGATTTTCTCGATGATCGCCTATAAGCGTCTCAAATCATCAACTCTAAGAGGCTAAGTTTCACTAGCGTCTAGTAAGACTGCGCGTACAGATGCATTGTAAACACGACCTTTAAGGCAAAGTGAAATATTCGCGATTCATCTATCGATGCTTGTGAAGCTTTTTCGCGTTCTGCTGACGTTTCGGCAATTCTTTACAATTGCTTTCATCAGATTAGAGAATTGCCAGAACGACAGCAGAACGCTAAGTAGCTCTACGAACAACGATGGTCGAATGCCTGTAAGCGTCTAAAACCATCAACTCTAAGAGGCCAAGTTTCACTAGCGTATAGTAAAACTGCGCGTAAACCCCCCGATATATATATATATATATATATATATATATATATGTTTAAGCAATGTGTGTTTGTGTTTATTGTGTACGTATTTCCTATTTCTTCCGCAGTAACAAGTTAGTTCGAATAGGACCAGAAGAAAATGCCACATTCAGCATGAACAAAATATGTAATATCATATACAGAAGCGTTCCGTGATAACTCGCGATTCGTCAGGAGAATCTGCTACTACACCCTATACCCGCCGAATAAAAATTTGAGAAATTTGGACGGTGTATTCTCCTATGTTTGTGCGTATCAAAGTCGTAGTAGAGTCAACTAAATATAAAGTCTTCAGCAATGTTACTCAAATGCCAATTCACTATAAATAGTAGGTTACAAACTTACAATGGATTCCAAACAGAGGATACCAAACCTTCTTAACACATGCTAACGCAGCAAAAGTATTATTGACAGTGACCAAAAATCGTTGTGCTAAGCATTGCATAATTTAGTAATAATTGTAATAGTAAAATATTCTTGTTTGCCAGAATTTTTTGAATAATAGTGTGTCCCTATTACCGATAGCGATTTAGATGACACTTTTAACAGTTGAACTCGTTTCTCTACTAAAAATAAAATGTTTAGAATAAAGAATAGGTAAAGCATCTCGTAAATAATGTTGACTTCATAAATACTAGAAGCTCTACCGATATTATTTCCATTCCTTTATTTGTTTATTGAAAACAAATTTTCCTTGTATGTTAATATTTAATATGCCCTTTATTTATTACCTATTAATTTCTGAAACTGTGTATCGTCCATTAAAATTAATTCAATTATTGACGATCATGTACAACTTTCTTAGAGTCCTAATCTATCATTACTTTAGGATGATTACATTTAAATTTTGGCATCAGTGTCAGGTTTAATGCATAGGCTTTTAGTCAAAATTTTTGCGCTGCGGAAAAAAGTATCTTATAGGGTAGGAAAGGCAAATCATCCAGTAGACCGGATTCAGTTTTATTGGGAACACTCAACGTACTGTTCAGATTTTTTCCACGAACGTGTCTCAAACTGAGGCAAATTTGCTTTGTAGTCTTACCTTAACCAGTACGCTAATCAAACGCAAACATTACACAATTCACAGTTATATAATAACTTATTTTTTCGGTTTGCGCTTCCTTCAGGTGTAGCAAATTCTAGACAGTACGTGAAGAGTTCCCAATAAGGACGAAACCGGTCTACTGGATGAATTTCCTTTTATACACTATGCGAAGCTAGGTTATCCTGATAAGTGTATATATAATGGGAATGGTTTCTATATCAAGATAGTAACCTTGGTTTAAACTGATTTCTTTAATTCGCGATCTTAATATTTAAACGGAAAGGGTATAACGACGCGAGCCTGGATGAGCTAAAAAATAAGAAAGTTTGGCATAATAAAATTCATTTCGTACAGCAGCGAGTTAAACTGGAGCAACACAGTTTACCAAAATATACTTCATGAGTGCATTGACTATTTTCTTTTTAATAATTGAATTGTTTGAATTGGGAGCTTGATTTTCTATTGGACAGAATCCTACGTTAATATCTTAACTCTTTGTGAATTAGGCTTGTACCAATTTTGGTTGGTTTAATAAAAATTAACATATTAACATTGCAAGAATAATCGATCAATGCATATTGTAAAACAGTTAGCATTGTAGGAGTAAGAGAAATATTAAGGACGTAAGCCTAAGCCCGCCTAGCACAAGCCCTGAAAAGTGGCACTGAACGATAAATTGAGACAAGTTTCAGGACATAAACATAAATCATATTAGTAATAAGACCGCTCTCATGGCTAATAAAAAACGTCGTTTCGTAGTACAGATATGTTGCAACACATATAGTCATATAAATTCGTCATCACGTTTTCGCCAAACTGTTTCCTTTCATCGCTTTCGCCATTTTGTCAATCCACAACATGGAAGTTATGCTTTACAAGTACACACGAAAATATTGATTTCTGAACAAAGTAAAAGTTCGCGTAAATCCAAATTTCATCAATCATCTAAACAGTTAGTATTTCAAAAACTCCTTTTAAAATATTTGGCCGACTGTTCCCTGCTACCAAGCAATACAAATAAATAAAAGGAAGAAGGTATATTAATTTGCTAACAATTCCAAATTAGTCCTTATCTTTAAACGAACATTGGTGCCCAGGTTCGTATCCTGTCCGCGGCAAATTCTGGCCAGTACTTGATGAGTTCCCAATAAGGACGAAACCGGTCTACTGGATGAGTTGCCTTTTCTACACTATACAATTCTTAGTTTATACTGACATATGTAAGTAATTAATGGGTCAGGTGTTTATATCAAGACCGCAACCTTGATTATAATAATAGTTCTTATCTGACTGTCTATTTAAACATGAAAAAAGGTAACCATAAAGAATGCATATATGACAATCATAATAACAACTGATGGCGTAAACAGAAAGCGTAATGCAGAGTTTTTAAAAGTCCAAATAATACATATGACGACATATTTAAAACTATGTATCGTAAATGACCATAAAATGTTCAAAATAAAGTAAGAATTGAAAAAAAATGTGTTAAATGTGTTCTATACAAGATTATTGATTATATCAGCAAGGAGGCAACCGTTTTGTCAAATTTACAATGTGGCGGCCCGTATAATCAGCTCGCTATAAAAAAACTACTTTCCTATTTCGTCTTCGGAGAAAACACGTTTGCGCTTCCAGTCAGTAACGGTTACTTTGATTTTCATTCTTAAAGGCCCTACGGGATATCAATCGGATATGGAGTGAGATCAAATGAATATCAAAGATCATTTTATAAAACAGTGAGATTTAGCTAAAAAAGCCCGGAGTGCGGTAGGAAGAAAATGACACTGATCTGCTAATTAGCGATACCGTACAACGACAAATCAGATTTTATATATATATATATATATATATATATATATAACATTTAACGCTGGATTAGGAACTAAAATAAAAACGGACGGGTCTACTTAAACGTTGAGTTATATTGCTCAGTGCTGTCCTTGCTCACACATGTATAAATTTAACCTGTATCAATTGCCAATTATTATTACACATCAGCTCAATTACAGTCCGTATAATTTACATTTTTCTTAGGTTAGATTGAGGAGATAAATTATTATATTTTATCGAGAAACCTAACTGCCGAATAACAAATGAAACTTCAATACTGCTGATGTTAGAGATCGGAGCGCCAGCGGTACAAACTCTACAACAATACCAAACAGATTAAACAATTAAAAATCATGGATTGTGCGGGTGATGATAGCTATTCTCTAAGTCAAGATTGCGAGCTTGAAATAAGCACCAATCCGATTGTATTTAACCAGTTACACAACATAGATAAACTACAGTCAGCCACACGTACTGACGCGTTTTGACGTTTCATGGTCATCATTTAAGCACGACAGCAAACTGACTAGCGAGGATCACATCTCATTTTATATATGAAGAAAGAAAATTTAGATATGCGGCACCCACTTCTAGCAGTCTCGCATAAATTGAACTTGACTGGAAATGTCGGCTGCACAATTTCTATGCAGTCACGAACATTAGCTGTTTTTAGCTTTCGCCACATATACATATTTAGGCAATACAATTTAACAATAAATGATTGCGCGGATGGTGGTAACAATTCTTTAAATCAAGTTCGCGACCTTGAAGTAAGCACCAATTCCATTGTATTTAACCAGTCGTCGAACAATATAACAAAACTACCGCCAACTGCACTGCACTGACGCGTTTCAACCTTCCATGATCATCATCAGAGTACGGCGGCAAACTGACTATCGAGGATCAAACCGCATTGAATATATATGGAAATCAAATTTAGATATGCGGCTCTCACCTCTAGCAGTCTCGCATACATTGAACTTGACTGTAAATGTCGGCTGCACAATTTCTATGCAGTCACGAACATTAACTGTTTGTAGCTTTCACCACATATACATATATAGGCAATACAATTTAACAATAATTGTTTGCGCGGGTGGTGGTAACAATTCTTTAAATCAAGTTTGCGAGCTTGAAGTAAACACCAATCCCATTGTATTTAACCAGTCGTCGAACAATATAACAAAACTACCGCCAACTGCACTGCACTGACGCGTTTCAACCTTCCATGATCATCATCAGAGTACGGCGGCAAACTGACTATCGAGGATCAAACCGCATTAAACATATATGGAAATCAAAGTTAGATGTGCGGCTCTCACCTCTAGCACTCTCGCATACGTTGAACTAGTCTGGAAATGTCGACTGCACAATTTCTATGCAGTCACGAACATTAGCTGTTTGTAGCTTTCGCCACATATGCATATATAGGCAATACAGTTTAACAATAATTGATTGCGCGGGTGGTGGTAACAATTCTTTAAATCAAGTTTGCGTGCTTGAAGTAAACACCAATCCCAGTGTATTTAACCAGTCGTCGAACAACATAACAAAACTACCGCCAGCCGCAACGCACTGACGCGTTTCGACCTTCCATGATCATCATCAGAGTACGGCGACAAACTGACTATCGAGGATCAAGCCGCATTGAATATATATGGAAATCAAATTTAGATATGCGGCTCTCACCTCTAGCAGTCTTGCATACATTGAACTTGACTGGAAATGTCGGCTGCACAATTACTATGCAGTCGCAAACATTAACTTTTTTCGGATTTCGCCACATTTAAATATAGGTAATAAAATTAAACAACCTTTGATTGAGCAGGCGGTAATATCAATTCTTTAAATGAAGTTTGCGATCTTGATATAAACACCAATCCCATTTTATTTAACCAGTCGCATAACACCACTTTAGGTTCAGATTCTAGTATCTGCTATTCAATTTCTATTATTCTTTATTTCAATAACAGTTTTTACAAGAATCCGTATTTACTTAAATTTCATATCATCTAGTCGTTCTCACATTTACTTAATCATATCTCAGTTTATCAGGATCAAAATAAACTTAAATGCAAGTTGATTATCGATTTAAAAGATTTAAAATCAGCTGTTTTAACATTTTATAATATATTTTATGATACTTTACGTTTTATAGATTAACGAAAAAATCCTATTGAGCTTATGTTAGTCTAAGCGAACTAAAACAATGCCACTGTGGGACTTCGAAAACGTTCTTATTACGTATACGCTCTATCTATGTCTAATTTAATCTTTTCATCATCAAAGCACATTTTTAACATAATCAATCTAATTTGATTTCTGAATGAAATTGTTTAACACAATACACACAAAAGTCTAACATGAAAAATGTTTCAACATGAACTTATTTTATTTTAATTAAATATGCTATAAAATTTCGTAATTATTTATATATCCTGTAGTTGAGAGTCATTTTGGTTAGTACAATTTTTTAAATGCAAATTTTGCTTAATTCATAAACGAGATGGTGAACTCTATGTCACATATTGTAATAATTAAGTTAATACACGTGGAACACAATAACTCGTTCATCTTAAAGTAAATGAACAATATATTTTTCACATTTGAAATTTCTACTGTTTCTATTTGCAGATATTTTAAAGAGTAAAGATTTTTTTAATGTTGCAATAATTTCTGGAACATTCACTAATAAAAACCTTGTGTGTATTTTATTTTTTTTGCATGAAAGAATTCACTTTTATTATTTTCGTTCTGCAAACTGGTCTCTGTTTAGAAGTGCAAGGTTAATGATAAACATTTCGTAATTAATTAACATGATATGCTCAATAGACATACTATCTAACGTTATGACATTTTATTCAATGCGGGAATTGTCAAGCCAAGGTATTCAATTACTTAATGTTTGTGACATGATACAGTGAAAACCGCGAGGAAGCTGTATTGCTGATGTCACCTTGCTTTAAAGCTGACTTGGCTATAATGGTGTTGTGTAGAGGTGTAGTTTTCCTCACTTCTGCATGTTATCTAGATAAATATACTCACAGTAACTAGGTATTCTCTCCCTCGTAAATCTCACTATTCTGCCTAAATTACTATTGTGATTATTTATAAAAATATTTTCTTGTTTTTATTTGTTTCGCTTCTTATGGTTATATGACAGTGAAACATTAGTTACTAGTTGCTTTTGTATGGCTGTTCATGATGATGATGATGACGATGACTTAATTCGGCATGTATAAAAGAGCATTTCAGATCTATTGCGGATCCACATGCCATACTGGCGCGCATTCTTCCCGATTGGCTATTTAGAAAATCATTAGTGAAAAATGAATCTTGTGTCGACAAGGATGATAGGCTCAAATAGAGCCGGGCTATGCACGGGAATAAGTAAAAGGAGTTCAGTCGACCAAAATAGAATGTCATCGGCGATGGAGAACTACAAGTACCATCGACTTAATGTGTGAGTTGTACACTCGAACAGGTACAGAACAGGTTTCTTTGAGGTACTTGATAGTGCATATAGACCGTGTCAGATACTCGTCTATGTCAACGATCATGTCGATTTGGTAGAGCTATAGAAGTATATGCAGTACATAAATACAAACATAATAGGACATGCAGGTCGGTTGTAGGAGCCTAGGTGGGTTGTCGATGATTCAAGGTCCAGGGTGTCTACTGAATGGGTTAAACTGTTGTATTCACCGAATTCTAAAACGAGCACATAAATGAGGCCCTAGAATACACAACTAACCGGAAACCGCTGAGATTCGTTTATCTGAAAATCTCATAGATGTCTCCAGAGTCAACACCAAACAATATGTCGTTAAGGATACGATCACACATTCAACTTCCTAATTGAGTAGGTCGTGCATATGACAATAGTGCGCTTAAACATGGTGGAAATATATGGCCACTCGTTTGATGATCTACTATGGCCTGTTTATTGTAATCCTAAATAAGTCAAATGCATAGTCTTCCTTTAGTTTTAGTGGCAATTTTCAATCATTGTGGGGCACAGTTTGGCTGAACATGTGCGCTTTTAGAAACAAGATGCTATTTACCTTCAAATAAGACCAGAAATGGTAAGCCCATGTGCTAAGGAACCTCCGATTTTAAGCTGATATTGCGGGTCTTCGGGTAGCCGAAGAAGTTTCATATGCCAGGATGGGGTTCTCGTGCGTATCATAGTTCTTGGTTAGAAACCCTTAGTGATATGGCATCGAATCGAGCTCAGTGGCAATCTTGTTGCTGATGTCTAGTAGAATCATCTGCGTAACTTCCTTTTCTTAGTAGGGAAAAGTTAGCTGCGAGGTTTGGTTTGTTTATGACGTGATACAGTGAAATCCGCAAGGAAGCTGTATTGCTGATGTCGCCTTGCCCGAATACTAACTTGGCCATAATGGTGTTGTGGAGAGGTTTAGTTTGCCTTATTTCTGTGAGTTATCTTGATAAATTTACTCATAGTAACTAGGTATTCCTTCTCTCTGCCACTCTCTCTCTCTCGTAAATATCACTAATAATTTGTCTAAAAAATAATTTCTGCTTTCCTTGATAAACTTTTTTCATTACTTATGGTTATATGACAGTGAAACATTAGTCAATTTTGACTTTTGTATGGCTGGACATCATGATGATGATGATGATGATGCTGATTATGATGAGTGAAAGAACTGTTACTGGGGCCTAGGTATGTCTGGATCGCTGCGTTGCACAATTTAATATTTTAGACATAGATCTCAAAAAGCAAAACTAGTAAAGAACCGAACATCCGAAGTCGTACTTGACTCGCAAGTTCTAAAATCAGGAACGCCAGTGAAGAGAGAGCTGTATGAACAAGAAGCGCCTGAAAATGTATTAGCAACGTCAAAATAACAAGAGCAACAAGAACGATTCATTAATTTGCAGAAGGCGTATACGACTAAGTATAATCGACTTTTAAAATTTGAGGGCGTGTATGTGAAGGTCAATAACTGTCCATATTAAAATGAATAAACAATTTATTTTTCACGCTTGAATTCTGCTCTTTTCCTTAATAGAAAATTTTGCATAGGACATTCTACATAAATTATTGTAATAATTTCTGAAATATTCTTTTTTAAATCTTTTCGTGTATTTTTATTGTTTGCGCACGTTAGATTTCAGTTTTCGCATTTTAGTGCAAGAGCATTGTTAGCTCTCTAGCTCCTTACTTTAAGCACATCGTAATAAAATAAATAATATTTTTTCAATATATTCATTCTATCTGAAGTAATGACTTTTTATTTAATACGAGATTTATGAAGCTAAGATACATAGGTATTTCAGCTGGTTTTAGTATTGCAGTCACATAATCGCATTTTAGGTCGATTGCAGGTACGCCTACGATTCCGGTGAGGATTCTTTCCGATTCGCCAATTTGTAAATCGTTGTTAGAATTTGTTCATTGTACTTGCATTAATACCAGTCCTAATAAGGGTGAAATTAAGGTCCGTGAATAAGCATATTGGAGGTGTTCAATCGACCAAACTGGAATACAATCCGCGATGAAATATTTCAAACAATACAGACCTAGAGAGTAGTTATTACATTCAAACTGACGTTTAAGTGATACTCAGTGGTGTATATAGGCCAACGAGCCGCTGCACTACCGTTATCATTATCCAAAAACTATAGCTAATCACTATTTACTCACCCATACATAATCCTACAACTGACTTGTATATTGATCATTATAATTTTCGGGTCATATGGTTTTCGTTGCCAAATAAATATTTATTATTATTATTATTGCTTTAATTGTTAATGTTCGCCTTAGGGTGTGAGTGTGGATTTGATCCACTTGCTCAGATTGGTTTGTAAGATTCGAAACAATAGTTTCGCATCACTGAATAAGTCTGATATGCTGCGTAGAGGCTTGTTGGTCTATATGTACTTTGGCGTACCTCATAGAGCCATACCGGTTTAACAGTGAACCATTCTTTATGTATACCGTACTTGGACTGGTTCATCATGGGTGACTGAACCCATGCTAATAGCTTATTCGCGTACCCTATTCTTACACAATTTGTTATTGTCATCCATGTCAATAAAAGAAATAAATTTTGCCAACGATGACCTAATAGACAAATCGAAAATAATACGGCCTGAGCCAGATTTCCAACGGATCATATAACTGCAAATTCAAAACAAACTGAAATACCTAGTAACAAATTAGTTCAGTTGTGACCAGAAGGATAAACCAAAGTTAGGAGCCCGAGCGCACACCTCGCTTTCCCGAACAAGGACGACACGCCAGAACAAAAAGACGAATTCTAACAATTATCATGAACGAACACCAAAAATACACGGAAGTATTTAAACAAAGAATGATTTAGAAATTATCATATTTTTAACATATTCTACTCCATACAAAATTCATAAAAGGTTCCAGTGGAAAATTCAAGCATAAAAAATAAATTGTTTATAAATTTCTCTCACTCCCGCTACCCACATGTCACGCGTCACGGTAAGTACTCAATCCAATCCAACCATACCCACAATAACTTTACTAAAGTCTATCCTTTTTCCAAGGCCACAATCTTTATTAACACCTACCCTTGATGATAAGAGCACAACCACAGGATGATTTTAAAAAAAGACGATAAATTCGTATTCCTTTTTAATAAATTCCTCAAAGATAACACGAACTATGGGCATAACACTTGTACCTTTCGTACTCGTAATAAACCTGGTTGGTATTCGAGACAATTATGTTTCCTAACCCGGCGCTATTTATGGTCGAACAGTAATCAGAACTCCTTCCGTGTCATTCACTCACAAAGGTCTTTCGATAACCATTTTAAATTTTCATGGTGTTTTCTTCGATTTCTGCATAAACTGACCCTCACAAGTCTACAACAAAACAGAGTTTGTTGTTGGCTGTCTCTTGTGTTAATCAACAAGAATGCTACACAAGGGATGCGCATAAGTTGCCCTAAACTGAAGTTCTAAATTCTACTGAGAATCAAGATTACTTCATTTTTCAAAAATCCTTACTAGTCTATATTATCCGTGTCAACGATGCCTTCTTTTTGTATTTAAATGGGGCTCTGCTATAACCGACAGGCATTAATTTTCTTTCCCATCATGTACCAGCCCCATTGCTGTTTTTACTGATAAACAATTGTTAGTTACTATTTCAAATACATTAAAATAACCTGGCTTGTGATTTTTACCTTGAGTTATAAATTGTCCGGCTAGACGGCCTTTGTTGCGAAATAAAAGTTATTAGCGCTATGTAGAGGCCATTTAACTTCCCATCTAAAAGTTAATCAATTTTAGTTTTTGGGCATTTGAAGTTATCGCTGGTTTCATAAACAAAGTTATGTTTTTTTTTGAAATATTGTAATTTTTTGAAATTTTGCTTGTTTATATTGTCGAATATTATTAATTCACTTTGTTGACTTTATTATTCAGTTTCCTTGAGATTTCGAGTTGCGTGGTACGTGGTTGTGTACTGTGATATAGATTTGTCTCATTTCTTGTATAACAATTTTCTGCACGTTATTTTGACAAGGCATTATTGAAATTGACCACGAAATATTATTCTTAATAATGCCACAGGAAGGATCTCAAGTTGGCTTCAGGTAAAAATTGTTGGATATTCTGTTTTCAAGGTTTTCACTTCTAGAAAGGCTTGCGTGGCAATCAGTTAGATGGTGAGCATAGGCACTTTGTTTTAATAAATCTTATTTTAATATAATGGATAAGAGCATTAAGTTTGAAGACACAAAGCTGTTGACCGTAGGACTTGAGAAATTTAGCTTAAGAGTAAATGCTGAGGAATTTAATTGTCTTAATTTTTTTACAATTGCTCCCATTTTGAAAACCTGAATCTGTAAACACAGGGGCTCTCCTATGTTAGTGACAATAGGGCCTATAAAAAGATGGCGACCGCGCTAGAATACAATATGCGGAAATATATACCAAAGTTGGAGATCATACTAGTTGCAGTCATATGGATAGCTATGTAAGTCTCACCACGCACAGACCCAGACAACCATTTTGATTTGGTTGATGACGCAAAAATGTTTATAAAATAAGAAGAATGACCGATCTAACAGAATTTTTATCTCGGCCAGGTCGTCATTTGCTGTTAAATTGAAGAGGAACTTATCCAGCTTCAAAAAATTATCATGGCTGTATCAACTCCAGAGAACTGATCAGATGACTGATTTTTTACGTCAGGAAAAGATTTCAAATCAGCGTCCATCTGAATTTTATAATAAATTATTTGCCAAACCTATCGGGATTAATATCTCTCAAGAATTTTAACCAGAATATTCATAGCAGAATCGCCTGCTAGATTAAGACCCAAACTGGATACATTAGAACTAGAGTGATTAAAGCTCAGAGGATTAGATAAGGTTTACCGGCAGAAAAAACCAAAGATGTATGCAATAACTACAGAATCTCCCCTTCAGCAGCAATTTCGATACTTTTCAAAACGACTCTTAGCCTTGGAGATTGAATTTAGTAAATATTATGGGAAATGTGTTTGTTGTTACACAATGTCAAAAATTTCGCAAAAGGTAGGTCACATTCTCAAGTCAAAGGCCAATTTCCAAGTATCTGGCAGGCGAATCGTCTGACGGAATTCAAGGACCACGCGAGTAGTTCATTTCGCATTGTAGGTATGGTGAGATTTGAGTGTCAATGCGAGATATGCAACCTTCCACGGTTGGGTGGTCCCCGATGGAAATGTAGTACTTTTTCTGTGACTAGGTGCAATTCTGCGCAAAACAAGTTTAACCCCCACTGGTAAGAGCCATAGGGGGAGTGCGTTAACGAGGTATCCTAGGTTCGAGAGCTTCGATGGAAGATACAGGCACTAATTCATTCAGTAAGACTGTTAGATTTCACGTAAAAGGAGGTCTGGAAGGGGATGCTGGCTATAACAGCAAAAATTTATTATAACGGATGAACTGCGTGGTTTAAAATTCTCAATAGACTCGGATGCCGAGATGCGCATGGATCGATCCGATGTGGTGGAAATAGATTGCCCCAAATTCGAATATTATTTAGGGGCCGGAAATGGCAGTCCAATAATGGTTAAGAGCGTGAAAGATTTATCAGTGGCATTGGGGCAGGTATCGTCGCTTACGTGGAAATTTCTGAACGGTGACATAAAAGATAACATCATTTTGATGGATTTTTTATCCATTTCCACATAGCGTTAGATCCGAAGACCTGAACTATTGGACAAGACAGAGAGAGAGATAGTGACTTATACTGAGACTAGGCCATCATTGGTTAGATCAGTTCGCCTACTCAGATCCGTCGTCGCCGATAACTTAGTGAAAGCTATCAAGGAACATCTGTCAGTGTTTTCACCGTTCAATGTGCGGCGGAATAGGCTGAAGACAAGAATAGTACACCAAATCGTGTAGGTGCCACAATTACACTGTTCACTTAAGGCTCAACCGGTAGCGCAGCATAAGCATCAAATCGCAATCAAAGAATCTAAGTGATTCGGGGAGAAAGGAATTTTAGGCGCTCAATTACTATATTTGGCCTCCAAAAGTGGTAGTTCTCAAGCTTGAGCGGCAGGATAGCTCAGTGGTTAGAGCACCAGATTCCGAAGCAGACGTGCCCAGGTTCGTATCCTGTCCGCGGCAAATTATGGCCAGTACTTGATGAGTTCCCAATAAGGACGAAACCGGTCTACTCGATGAATTGCCTTTTCTACGCTATACAATTCTTAGTCTATACTGACATATGTAAGTAATTAATGGGTCAGGTGTTTATATCAAGATCGCAACCTTGATTATAATAATTGTTATCACCACCCGCGCAAACAATGTTCGTTTAATTATATAAAAGGTGATTTGTTTTCTTTACCAAACCGTGATACTTTGCTCAGATATATAATGGAAAATGAGGTTTACAAGACGATAAATCTGCAGAGAGCGTACAATCAATTACCTATGGAGGCAGAGTCTGCACCGCTCTCCGTAGTGCGATTTCAAAGAGGTGGATCGCATGAATTCTTGTGCACGACTTTTGGATTAAGGAACGCATGTCAGACACTCCAGCGTCTAGCGGAGAACGTTCTTCAGGACTGTCCATTTGCTACAGTGACATAGACGACATCATTATATATAGTCAACCTAAGGAGGAACACCGTGAGCACTTTGACGGTGTGTTATCAAAACTGGAACATTATCGGTTAGTTGTCAAGCCAGAGAACAGCAAGATCGGTTGCTCAAACGAAAAAATTTCTTCGACACTCCATTTTCAAGGATGGAATAAAATCCCTGGAGGATAATGTCCAAGCGATAAGAGATGTGCTAGAACTCATAACTGTGCGTCAACTGCGTAGATTTTTTGAAATTGATAAGTTAAAACCGTTGTTTCATTCCAGGTTTAGCTGGAAATTCACGATCGTCAACTCGACATTTGGTTCGTGAAAGAGGCACGATCAAGAAATCCTAGCCTATTAATTTTAGTCAAGACCACAAGGAGGAATTCCATAGGGCAAAAGACATGTTAAGCGAAATAACCACATTAGCACCTGTGGACGGGACTAAGCCGTTTGACCTGGTCACATACGTTTCCGGTGTAGCCACAGAGGCAGTGCTACAGTAGAGCGATAATGGTACTGTTAAGCCTATAGGATATTCTGTTGTCATGTTTTTCACTTCTAGAAAGGTTCATGTGGCAATCAGTGAGATAGTGAGCACACGCACTTTGTTCTAATAAATCGTATTCAAATATAATGGATAACGGCCTTAACTGTGCAGATACAGAGCAGCTGACCGAAAGACTTAAGAAATTTAGCTTAATAGAAAGTACTGAGGAATTTAACTGATCTAAATTTGATGACAATTTCTCCCATATTGGAAATCCGTGACCGGCGTCACGTGGTCTCTCCAATAGTACTGATCGTAGAGGAAGATATTTCCTCCGAAAAAATTAAAGTGACATTTATTGATAAATTTAAACCACAGTGGCTGATTGAAACGAATATTATTAAAAAGAAATTATTCGTTTATTTTCTAGAACATTCATTGTTTAGATACTTGACAGTATATAAACTTTTGAACTGTGCGTAATTTCAGTTTTGGTAATCTGTACCTGACTGGCCTGACTTTCCTTAGCAAGCTGCATTTGTTTATATTCTCTACTTTGTGGTTTAAAGATACTCGGTTTTCACAATATACATCTGCTATCATTTTGTTTCTTGAATCGTAAATATTGGGGACGTTCTGGAACAGGTAATTTAATAATTCTGGTTTTCGCGTCTTATTTCTTTCCAGATTACTTGATCGAATGTACTGCTACGTAAGAAGTACACAGTCCGTTGCCTAATAATAAGTTATCAAATATATATTTATGCTCGATCAATATGGAAGCTAATCTTAAGTTAGAGGACAAAAGCAAATTAGATCAAGATATAGCAGTCATGAACTTAATAGGTGTGAACGAGAATACAAGCTTGTCACACTCAAATAGGCATATTAAGACTGAAAACGACTTGGCATCTATGGGGTTCTCATTTACTAATAGGGTTGGAGCCTCCACAAAATATGACGACCGCGCCAGTCAAAAAATATTCACTCTACCACCGTATGAATCCGAAAAACACTCAAGTTGAGTCGGGGATGCCCAAATGTTATTCAAAGCTTCCGAAATTGTAAACCCTACGGAGAAATTTGCTGCAGCATGGATGGCATTGCCAGAAAATTTCAGAAGCACCTTGGAAAACTTTAGAAACAGAACTATGGAAGAAGAACCGTATAATGCATTTGAGTTGCTAATGGCCAAAATTCAACAGAGATATCAGCCTGGAAGGTCGACACAAGTGTGCGAATTATTACGCCAAGAAAAGATGGGGCGTCAGCTACCATCAGAGTTTTGTAAACGCCTTTGTACGAAAGCTTCCGGGTGGAATTAATCCAGGGATGTGGTGAATTCTATTTTTACAGCTGAGCTACGATCCAGGCTTAGAGCCATATTAAAGGTATTTGAAACAATGAATATTGATTGACCAAGTAAACTCAGAGGGCTAGAGCGTACGTATAAACAGCAGGGACCACAGGTACATGCTATAACGGTAGATTCTGTTATGGTGCAGCCAGGCAGGTCAGATACCGAAACCATCCTGACGATGCAAGTAAGTGTGCGTTACTTATGTAGAGACGTTTCAGGTATACACCGAAAAATGGATGATATGGTGAGAGCTATTTCGCAACAATAGAGTCAGGATAGAAATACTAGACGGCGAGGGAGTCACTCGTGTCAACGCTTTGATGGGCTGCGCGGATGGTGTAAGGCACATTGTGAACATGGACGAAGTGCAATGCGCCAAGGAGAGAATTTCATATACTCGCGTTTAGGTGAACCCAAATGGAAAGGAAGCACTAAATCGGTAGAGAGGAATTCAACACCGGGAAAAGGGTAAAACCCCCGCTATTAGGAGCCGTATGGGGGGTTTCCATTGCAAAGGCTCCAGATATGCCTTTAAAAGGCATACTGAAGGCGAAAGCAAAAGATGCGACTAGATCAAATAGCACCGAAACAGACGGCAAGAGGGTTAGATTCTTTCTAAGTGGAGATCTTGAAAACACTGCCGGGTTATCCAGCAATAAATTCATTATTAAAGATGAATTTGCTGAACTGGAGTTCCTCATCGACACAGGTGCTGATGTAAGCATAGTTAGGTCAGATGAGGTGGAAGCAAATTGCCCCACATTTTATTATCAACTATGGGCCGCAAATGGTACTCCGATAGGAGTCAGGGGGATGAAAGTATTGTCGGTAACTTTAGGCCAGAAATCTTCTTTTACGTGGAACTTTCTCGTAGCCGATATCAAGGGCCATATCATTGAGATGGGTTTCTTGACGCACTTCAAACTGACTCTAGATCCCAAAACTAGGACTATCGCAGAAGGCGTAGGGATGTTAACACACACTGAGTCTAACACTTCTGCAGTTAGAAGTCCTTTTACCCCATCCCACGGTCGCACATGACTTTGCCGACATCATCGATAAACACCTTGCAGCGATTCAACATTTCAGTGCCAAGAATATAGGATTGAAGACAGGAGTAGAACACCAAATAGAATTGGTGGCTCCGTTGCCTTGTTCACCAAAGGCCCAACCATTTGCACAACACAAGCAACAAGTTGCTTTGTCAGAATTTCACCAATTGCGCAAAGAGGGGATTTGTAGAAGGTCAAATTCCAATTTTGCTTCCGCAATAGTGGTAGTTCCCAAACCTGAACCGGATCAATGGAGGGTTTGTGGAAATTATCGTCTATTAAACTCAGTGACGAAGGGTGATTCTTATCCTCTCCCTAACCAGAATACTCTGCTCCAAGACACAATGGGATATGAGGTTTATTCAACTTTAGATCTCCAGAAAGCGTACTATCAGATACCGATGGAGGAAAGTTCTATACCATTCACCGCAGTCACATTTCCAGGAGGGAGTCGCATGATTTTTTTCAAATGCCTTTTTGTTTGAAGAATGCCAGTCAGACATTCAAGCGTTTGACTGAATAAATCCTTCTGAATTGTCCATTTTCGAGGATGTACAAAGAAGACATAATTATTATTAGTCAATCACGCGATGAACATCGTAATCATTTAGAAACGTGTTTGACCTGGCTGGAACAATATGGATTAGTGGTCAAACCCAATAAGAGTAAAATTGGATGCTCTTTAGTTAAGTATCTTTGACATGTACTGTCCAAAGACGGAATTAAACCTTTGGAAGACAAAATCCAAACTATCAAGGACGTAACGGAGTCCCGGACCGTGCGCCAGTTGCGAAGGTTCTTGGGCATGATCAGCTATTACCGACGATTCATTCCAGGTCTAGCCGGAATTCTAGGATCGTTAACACGCCATCTCACAATTGAAAAGAGCACGATCAAAAAATCTTGGCCAATAAACCTGAATCAGGAAGACCGAGGAAATTTCCACAGGGCAAAGGAAATGTTAAGTGCCATAACCACACTAGCACCTTTAGATTGGGAGAAGCCATTCGAGCTAATCACAGATTCCTCAGATGTTGCAATATGGGCAGTGCTTCAGCAAAGAGCCAAGGATATAGTAAGACCGATTGGGTTTTATAGCCGAAAGCTTAATGATCAAGAAACACGATATGCTATATTTGGTAAAGAGCTTCTTGCTGTGTATGACGCATTGCTACATTTTGTGCATTATTTAGACGGTCATCAGTTCAAATTATTGACAGATCACAAGCCGTTGATCAACATACTTGGAAAAACAGCGAGGTTTAATTACTCTCGCAGGGGGAATTCCCAAATTACCCAGTTAGCAGTCTTCGATTTCACTGTCTCATGTTGCTGGTAAAGAGAATGTTGTAGCCAATGCACTTAGCAGACCAAAGGAAGCAGATGTCGAGCTGACAAGTCAAGGCCCATTGAAAAATCTAGATGATTCTCCAAACAATTTAGTCAATCAAATCGAGGAAGCGTAGGGATTGGATCCCTTTACGTTAGTTTTGTCAAAGAGACCAGGATATGTTCGCCAGCTCCTGAGTGGCAAAAGGTTGTTATGCGAAACGCCCAGATATCAACCACGACCATGTGTGCCGTTGGAGTTACGTGCCAAAATTATTCAACTATTACACGATATGGAAAACCAATCCACAAAAGCCACCATTCGATTAGTTAACGGCAGATATGTAAGGCCGCACATGTCTAAAGACATACGGGTATGGGTAAGAGCCTGTGCTAAGTGTCAAACGTGTAAGGTGTGGAGACATACGAGAACCGAGATACAGAATATTTGGATACCAACTGGACGGTTCAGACATGTACACTTAGACATTGTCGAGATGCCTGAAGTCAAGGGTCAAAAATATTTGATAACAATGGTAGATCGTTTTAGTCGCCAATTCGAAGTAGCGATTTTGAAAAATATGACAGCGCAAGAAGTCTTGTTCGCGTTCCTACATAATTGGATATCGCGTTATGGTGTTTCGGAAAAGATCACTAATGATCGCGGTAGTCAATTTATGTCCGAGCTTTTCGTAAGATCTATCAATATCATGGGAACAAATGTATTTCATACTAGCGCATACAATCCACGAGCGAATGGGATGGTAGAAAGGCTGCATCGTGAACTGAAAGCTGCGTTAAGGTGTACTAGTTGAACAAGCTGAATACACGATCTATCTATAGTATTACTTGCAATGCGCAACAGATTTAGGGCACAATTAGGAACTTCAATAGCAGAATTGGTATATGGAGAACCATTAAGATTGCCTGGAGATCTTCTAATAGAAGCTCCAAGTAGTCTTGATTGGGCTTCTAGTTATGTAGATTGGTTTTTAGGAGCACTTAGACATAAGATGTGTCGTTCGGCTCCGACTAATACTAGAAAAGTAAAAACTCAGTGCTAATTGTCCTCTGATGTAAGATCGGCTTCGCATGTTCATATGACTAATGAAAATTGGAAGAGATGCCTGACACAATTTTAAAAAGGACTATATAAGGTCAGTAGCATGACAGACAAAAATTTCGTCTTAGAGGTAAATGGAATTGAGGATTGTGTTAGTTTTGATCGTTGGATTCCACAGTTTATCTGGATTGACAATAGGACTGAATTACCACATGAGTTGAATGACCATCGTTCCATGGACGAATCTGATGTGTGCAATCCAATCACGCAGGCACATAATTCAAAGCAGCAACTTTCACGAGACGCGTTGTTGAACACATCGACATCATGTTCTACCGAGATCATAACTTTCTGTCAACATCAGGCGAATAATCAATGCCGGTGACAAATGAACAGGGCGCAACGTTGACTACAGATGCGCCATTATGCACAACTCGCTCCGGAAGAGTACAACGTCAGCCGAAGAACAATGATTACGTCTATTATTAGCGGTCTTTTATGAGAAGGTGGTGTATGCAGAGGAAGATATTTCCTCCGACAAAATTAAAGTGACATTTATTTATAAATTTAAAGCACAGTGGCTGATTGAAACGAATATTATTTAAAAAAGAAATTATTCGTTTATTATCTAAACATTCTTTGTTTAAATACTTGACAGTATATAAACTTTTGAACTTTGCGTAATTTCAGTTTTAGTAACCTGTACCTGACTGGTCTGACTTTCTTTAGCAAGCTGCATTTGTCTCTTTTCTCTACTTTATGGTTTAAAGATACTCAGTTTTCACAATATACACCTGCTATCGTTTTGTCTTTTGAATCGTACATATTGGGGACGTTCTGGAACAGGTAATTTAATAATTCTTTTTTTTCGCGTCTTATTTCTTTCCAGATTATTTTATTTGATACATTGTTACGTAAGAAGTACACAGTTCGTTGCCTAACACTAAGTAATCAAATATATATTTAAGTTTGATCAAAATGGAAGCTAATCTTAAGTTTGAGAACATAAGCAAATTAGCTCAAGCTATAGATGTAACCGAGAATACAAGCTTATCAGACTCAAATGGGTATATTAAGACTGAAAACGGTTTGGCATCTATGGGGTTCGCATTTACTAATAGAGTTGGAGCCCTACACTGATCAAAGGGCCTCTTCAGTTAACATAATTTTAATTATAATTATTATTCCAAGATTGTTTGAGTGTCCTTGTAGGTAATCATTTCTACTAGATAAAGATTGTTGTCTATGAGTTGTACATTTTTTGTAAAAAGGCTGACCAAGATGTGTTTATCTTAAGTAAATGATTTATGAGTGTCAGTGAATATTCGGATGGTCTTCTCGAATATTTGGTAAACAATTAAGCTTACTTACTTAGTTGGCTGGATAAACTCTTGTCATGTTGAACTGCGTTATTTCGTAAGATAAATACGACATTAAATTAAAACTGTCCAAATGTAAAATATTATAGAGTAAAACGGTAAGGTTGCTACAATACATCATTTTGAATTAGTATGAATACTTCCTAAAATATTTGAAAGTTGTTTGGCATTTTCATCAATATTTAGTGACACTTACAGATATTGGCACAGTGTACACAGTATCATCAAGATATAAAATCCTCGTTTGCATCAATCTTCCATTTTTATGTGCACAGTTATTAATGTCTGTCATTTTATTCAAAACTTGTAGAAGCAAGAAATTGCGTAATTGTTTTGTAAAATATTGGTGCAAATGTGTAAAACATAAGCATTTTACAGAAAACCAAGCCTCATCACAAAAACTATTTTAAATCAGCAAATTTAAAATATTTATTTCATATGAAAGAAAACATCTCCGTGAATTTCACGGTGCATACATGAGTGCAAAATTGATACTTTCTTTATAAATTGTTACTTAAAGTAGTATATAAAAATTATAGGACGAATATTTGCATGTCTATAATAATATTGTGATATATAAGAACCCGCAAATTTTCCAAATAAGCAGAAAAGTCATACATTAAGGCAAGAAGCCTTGAATTTAAATAATCGAATTAGTTAAACAATTTTTTTATTGATAAATCTGTAAAACGTCCCAACTTCAAGTAAACGCCGTAGGATGTCACAAAGTCAGCTACGTACCAAGGTGATTGAAATTGTTAATGTTGGAGGCCTTTATTAAAACCGATATAAATAGAATTTTGAAGAATGGAAAATTACCAATCGATATACTAACGATAGTAGCTAAACCGTTGCCAAAAGTAAGTAAGCCAACGTGCGCCAGTGATTATAGATTAATCTCTATTATCCCTTCGTTTTTGAAGATAATAGAACGATGTAGAGGATGTTGAATCCTCCGCCTTTTATAAAATGACCTTGAATGATAAATTTAAACCACCATAGCTGATTGTAACAATTTTATTTAAAAAGAATTTTTTCTTTTTATTTTCCAGAACATTCTTTGTTTAAAGACTTGATTTTTATAATTGTGCGCTATTTTCAGTTTTTGAGTATCGTGCTTCCGAGCTGGTTGTAGATTTTCGTTTGCTGCATTTTTAACATTTCTCTCCATAATAAACGATTACAACATTGCACAATAAACATCTTTCGACACTTGCCTTGTGTTCTGATATAATAAAACACTGAGGAGGAGTCTTGGAACAGGTAATTTATTTATTATTGTGGGTCACGTACACATCAAAGCAGATTATTGCTGAAGATATAGCTTTCCAACTTTCACCTTCCAAACGGATAAAATAATTGTCAATTTGAGTACCATAATTCTTGATCATGAATGCCGATATTAAATTAGAAGATGTATTTCATTTAGGGCAGGACCTAATGGACTTAAATCTTATTGACACAGATAACAATGTAGGCAAAACAGACTCTACTGTGAATGTTAGGACTTCTAGCGAACTGGCATCTAGGGGGCTTACTAACACCAATAGGTTAGGGGCCTCAACAAAATTTGGCGACCACGCCAGTCCAAGAATATTTAGTCTACCACAGTATAAGTCAGAGAAACATGCAAGTTGGGTAGGAGATGCCCAAATGATATTTGAGGCTTATTGTATTGTGAACCCTATGGAGAAATTTGTTGCAGCATGGATGGCATTGCCTGAGAATTTCCGAAATGCTTTGGAAAATTTCAGAGACAGAACTGTGAAAGAAAAGCCGTACAACGCATTTGAGTTATTAATGGCAGAAATTCAACAGAGATATCAGCCTGGAAGAACAGCGCAAATGTGCGAATTATTACGCTTAGAAAAAATGGGACGTCAGTTACCGTCCGAATTTTATGAACGCCTTTGCACGAAAGCTTCCAGGTTGAATATATCTAGTGATGTAGTCAACTCCATTTTTACAGCTGAGTTACCAGTTAGGCTCAGAACAACAATGGAAGTGTTTGACACAATGAACATAGATTGGCCGACAAAACTCAGAGGGTTAGACGGCGTGTATAAACAGCAAGAACCACAAGTACATGCTGTAATGGCAGATTCTGTAACGATGCAGCCAGTCAGGGCAGATACCGAAAACCACCTGACCACACAAGAAAGTTTGCGTTTCTTATGTAGGGAAGTTGCTAGCTTGCGTAGTGATGTCGCACAACTTCAGAGTCAGGTCCAGGATATTAGACGCCGAAGGAGTCACTCGCGTCAACGCTTCGAAGGGCCACGCGGATGGGGTAAGGCACAGGGCGAATATGGACGCAGTGCGAAGTGCCAAGATGAAAATTATAATTACCCGCGATTAGGTGGACCCAAATGGAAAGGAAGCACAAAACCGGTTGAGAGAAATCCGTCACCGGGAAAAGGGAAAAACCCCCACTAGTAGGAGCCGTAGGGGGGTTCCATTGCAAAGGCTCCCAGATATGCCTTTAAAAGGCATACTCAAAGCAAAAGAGGCGACTAGTATAAATAGCACCCAGATAAAAGGCAAGAGAGTCCGATTCTCACTAAGCGGGGATCTTGAAAACATTGCCGGAGTGTCCAGCAACAAGTTCATTATTAAGGATGAATTATCTGGATTAGAATTTCTCATAGACACGGGTGCGGAGGTAAGCATAGTTAGGTCAGACGTGGTGGAAGCAGATTGCCCCACATTTGATTATCAACTATGGGCCGCGAATGGTAGTCCAATTGAAGTAAAAGGGATGAAAGAAATGTCTGTAAAATTAGGCCAGAAATCTTCTTTCCCTATGGAATTTTTCTAGTAGCCGATGTCAAGGACCATATCATTGGCATGGATTTCTTGACACATTTCAAGCTGGCATTAGACCCCAAGGCTAGGACTATCACAGAAGGCGTAGGGACATCAATAAATAATGAGTCTAACGTGTCGGCAGTTAGAACAGTCCTCTTACCTCGTCCATCAGTCGCACATGACTTTGCCGATATTATCGAGAAGCACCTAGCAGTGTTTCAACCTTTTAGTGCCAAAAAGATAGGTTTGAAAATAGGAGTAGAACACCAGATAGAATTGGTAGCTCCGTTACCTTGTTCACCAAAGGCTCAACCATTGGCACAACACAAGCAACAAGTAGCTGTGTCAGAATTTAATCAATTGCGCGAAGAGGGGATTTGTAGAAGGTCAAATTCCAATTTTGCTTCCCCAATAGTGGTAGTTCCCAAACCTGAACCGGGTCAATGGAGGGTTTGTGGGAATTATCGTCTATTAAACTCAGTGACGAAGGGTGATTCTTATCCTCTCCCTAACCAGAGTACCTTACTCCGAGATATAATGGGATATGAGGTTTATTCTACTTTAGATCTGCAGAGAGCGTACTATCGAGTACCAAATGGAGAAGAAAGTTCGATACCACTCACCGCAGTCAGATTTCCAGGAGGGGATCGCATGAATTTCTTCGAATGCCTTTTGGTTTGAAAAACGCCAGTCAGACATTCCAGCGTTTGGCTGAAGAAATCCTTCAGAATTGTCCATTTGCGAGAGTATATATTGATGACATAATAATTTTTAGTAGTTCACGAGACGAACATCGTACGCATTTGGAAACGGTTTTGACCAGGCTGGAACAATATGGATTGGTGGTCAAACCTAATAAGAGTAATATTGGTTGCTCTTCAGTTAAATACCTTGGTCATATACTTTCCAAAGACGGAATTAAGCCTTTGGAAGATAAGGTCCAAGCCATTAAGGACGTAACTGAACCCAGAACAGTACGCCAGTTGCGAAGGTTCTTGGGCATGATCAGCTATTATCGTCGATTCATTCCAGGTCTAGCCGGAATTCTTGGATCGTTAACAAGACATCTCACTCTTGAAAAGAGCACGATCAAGAAGTCTTGGCCTATCATCTTGAGTCAAGAAGACCGAGAAAATTTCCAAAGGCCAAGGATATGTTAAGTGACGTAACCACATTAGCACCTGTAGATTGGGAAAAACCTTTCGAACTAATCACTGATGCATCAGATGGTTGCATTAGGAGCAGTGCTACAGCAAAGAGATCGGGACGTAGTAAAACCGATTGGGTTTTATAGCCGTAAGCTTACTGATCGAGAAAAACGGTATGATACGTTTGGCAAAGAGCTTCTAGCCGTGTATGCCGCAGTGTTACACTTCGAGCATTACTTAGATGGTCACAAGTTTAAGTTATTGACCGATCATAAGCCATTGATCAGCATACTTGGTAAAACAGCTAGGCTTAATTACTCTCGTAGAGTAAATTCCCAAATAACACGGTTAGCAGAGTTTGATTTCACTGTGTCTCATATTGCTGGTAAAGAGAATGTGGTTGCAGATGCACTAAGCCGACCGAATGAAGCTGATGTCGATACGATATTTCAAGGTCCTTTGAAAAGTTTAGAAGAATCAATGCACGATTTCGTTAGTCAAATCGAAGAAGCGCAAGGACTGGATCCCTTTACATTGGTATTGTCCAAAAGACCAGGATATGTGCGTAAGCTCATAAATGGCAAGTGGTTGTTATGCGAAACATCTAGAAGTCAACCACGACCATATGTGCCATTGGAGTTACGGGCCAAGATTATCCAAGTATTGCATAACATGGGTCATCCATCCATTAAAGCCACCATACGATTAATCAACGACAGATACGTATGGCCACATATGTCTAAAGATATACGGGTATGGGTAAGAGCCTGTACCAAGTGTCAAACGTGTAAGGTGTGGAGACATACCAGAACCGAGATAAAAAAACATTGGAATACCAAATGGACGGTTCAGACACGTACACATAGACATTGTTGAGATGCCTGAAGTAAACGGAAACAAATACTTGCTGACTATGGTAGATAGATTTAGTCGTCAATTTGAAGTGGCGATTTTAAAAGACATGACAGCACAAGAAGTTTTGTTCGCGTTTCTACATAATTGGATATCGCGTTATGGTGTTCCGGAAAAGGTCACTAGTGATCGCGGTAGTCAATTTATGTCAGAGCTTTTCGTAAGATCTCTCAACGTCATGGGAATCACTATAATTCATACTAGCGCGTATAACCCACGAGCAAATGGGATGGTAGAAAGGCTACATCGTGAACTGAAAGCTGCATTAAGGTGTACTAGTGGAACAAGCTGGATACACGATCTTCCTATAGTACTACTCGCCATGCGCAACAGATATAGGGCACAATTAGGAACTTCCATTGCAGAATTAGTTTATGGAGAACCATTAAGGTTGCCTGGAGATCTTCTAATTGAAACTCCAAGTAGTCTTGATTGGGCTTCTAGTTATGTAGATTGGTTTGTAGGAGCACTTAGAGACAAGATGTGTCGTTTGGCCCCAACCAAAACTAGAAAACCTAAAACTAAATGCTATGTGTCCTCTGATTTAAAATCGGCATCGCATGTTTATATTACTAATGAGAATAGAAAAAACTGCCTAACACCATTTTACAAAGGACCATACAAGGTCAAGAGGATGACTGATAAGAATGTCATCATAGAAATAAATGGCATTGAGGATTGTGTTACGTTGGATCGCTGTATTCCCCAGTTTATCTGGATTGATGGTGTGACCGAATTAAAAGATGCGTTGAATGACCGTTCCATGGGCGAATCTGAGGTGTGCAATCCCATCTTGCAGACACATAATGAAATGCAGCAATTTGAAAAACCGTTGTCTAACTTATCAAAATCTTATTCTACTGAATCACAGCATGAAAATTATTTGTCGACACCAGATGACATTGAAGAACCAGCGAATGTTATATCGGGCGAGATGACGACGTCAGGGGCGCCAGTATGCACAAAACGATCTGGAAGAATACTACGTCAGCCGAAGAACGATGATTACATCTACTATTAGTCGTTCCTCTCTTTTTTTTGAGAAGGTGGTGTGTGTAGAGGATGTTGAATCCTCCGCCTTTTATAAAATGACCTTGAATGATAAATTTAAACCACCATAGCTGATTGTAACAACTTTATTTAAAAAGAATTTTTTCTTTTTATTTTCCAGAACATTCTTTGTTTAAAGACTTGATTTTTATAATTGTGCGCTATTTTCAGTTTTTGAGTATCGTGCTTCCGAGCTGGTTGTAGATTTTCGTTTGCTGCATTTTTAACATTTCTCTCCATAATAAACGAGTACAACATTATCCAATAAATATCTTTCAACACTTGCCTTGTGTTCTGATATAATAAAACACTGAGGAGGAGTCTTGGAACAGGTAATTTATTTATTATTGTGGGTCACGTACACATCAAAGCAGATTATTGCTGAAGATATAGCTTTCCAACTTTCACCTTCCAAACGGATAAAATAATTGTCAATTTGAGTACCATAATTCTTGATCATGAATGCCGATATTAAATTAGAAGATGTATTTCATTTAGGGCAGGACCTAATGGACTTAAATCTTATTGACACAGATAACAATGTAGGCAAAACAGACTCTACTGTGAATATTAGGACATCTAGCGAACTGGCATCTAGGGGGCTTACTAACACCAATAGGTTAGGGGCCTCAACAACGATTGATACTAGATCATTTAGAACGTATGTTGCCGGCTGATTTTGATTTATGTCAACATGGCTTTACGAAAGATAGATCGACAACTACTAATATGCTTTCTATGTGGAAACATGTAATTACATTAGATGAGAATAAGTTAGATGCATTAATTGTATTTATAGATATCTCAAAAGCTTTTGACTCTATATCTTTTGATGCTATTTTGAATGCGATTAGTTTGTTGAATATTGATCCGAATATTTTTAGATTACTTAAATACTATTTATATAATCGAAGAATGAGTATTCAAGTAAACGATTTGATATCAAAATCGAAAAGAGTAACAAGTGGAGTTCCACAGGGATCAAGTTTGGGGCCAATTTTATTTAAAATCGTATTTGCACATTTGGAAACTAAGATCCTTAACGGTCGAGTTTGCAAATTCGCTGATGATTTAAAAATAATCTTTCCAATTGATCCAAAAAATGTCGAATTCTCCAAAAATAATGTGACATTAGATTTGTATGATTTGAGTAGATATTTGATTACACTAGGGCTGAGAATAAACAATAAAAAGACGAGAGCTTTAAAAATAGGTAACAGAACAAACTTTCATTATGTTTATTTTCATGATGCTGTGATTAATGATGTGTTTGAGATTAAACTTATGCAAGAAATAAAGGATTTAGGCATAACTATTCAATGTACAGCTTCTGCTGAGAGACATATTGAAAGTATAGTAGGCAGTGCCAAGAAAAGATGGGCACTAATAAATCGAAATATCTTATCGAATGACATAAAACTTAAAATGTATATAATATGGATTAGACCGATACTAGAATATGCTGTCGCTACTTGGAATCCATTAAAAAGGGTTTGTCCAATAAGATAGAAGCTGTACAAAGAAAAGTTGTGAAACAAATTAGTCCTATCTCCTGCACTATATACGCCTCTAGATTACAGTTTGTATCACTGCAATCTTTGTGGTTTCGGAGGATGTGCTATTGCATAAAAGTTTTCCATTTGAACCAGTGGACTGGTGCCTATATGAATCCGATAAGAAAGAGTCATGAAGTTGGAACTAGATCTGGACATTTGGCAATATCTCCTCCTTTGGTGGGGAATGTAGCGAGCAAGTTATTCTCTTTCTCGAAAATCTACAAAATTTATAACCAATTGCCAAAGGGGCTTAGAGAAATGCCTCCATCTAAGATGTCTTTTAAATTTTTATCTACTGAACTAGAAAAAGTCTACAATCCTGCTGATATTTTTTATTTTGATTATGATAATACTTTCTCATGGTTGAATAAAAGACAAGGATAATTGTTATCGGAAACAGAATTTCTTGAGATTTTTATTTCCAAGTTTTGTATTATTAAAATTGAAATGTTATGCATTATATCATCATATTAGTCAACAATACATACAATCAATTGCTAGTCATGGTTCTCAATTTTTGCATAATGTTACACTCGAATTATACCTTAATTGTTCCTAATTTGATGATGTATCTATTATTCTTTTCAGTCGAACTTTCTGATATTGATATATTGTATATATAACTAATGAGATATACTTATCTACATGAGATTAATTGCACAATTATTGTGATTTGATAATTTTTTTATATATATTGTACATTTTCCAATTTTATTTGACGGAATATGTGTGGTTTGAATCCAAATAAAGATATTCTATTCTATTCTATTGATATTACGTTCTCCGGCAAATGCCGAAAGTAAGTTAATGTATCAGTGTCTAGAAATACTCCTAGACACTTGAGACCGGCTCTGGTTGACTGGATTTTATTCCTTCTGTTGTAGCTTTGACATCAGCGGCGAGAGACTGTGTGAAGGCTGAGTATTGTCTTGTTTATGATCTGTCAAGTTTCAATAAGTAGAAATTGCTTCGTCTCACTTAATGTGCAGCAACAAGACTGGCGTGACTGAAATTGACTCTGCGTATGAAGCAAGTCCAGAAGTCAGCGTAGGTGAAAAGTCAGTATGACAGGAGACAGCACGCACACGTAGTGCACAGCAGAAGGCAAACGTGAAAACTGACTGGCATGGTAAATTCACCGTGCTTATATAGTCTGAAAACAAAAGCTCGCACGCCATTGTTCACCGGCAAGTTTTGCTTGTTTTAATTTGTGCCGCGTAAATTAAATTTGAATTTCATTTACGCAATATGTCGGCGAATTGTTCTTGAGCCGTTACAAATTAATATTAGACTTCTGGCAGCAGCTTATGAAAAATTCCTCTAACATGTCTATTTCGTGATTGTAAACTACCCAGCTGCAAGTAAATGCCATGCGACATCACAAAAGATTTAAGAGCCGTGGATTGTTATGTACTTATTAGGACCAAAATCGATTTCTCCGTCAAATGCCAAGAAAGTTTGCAGTGTTGCAGTGTCTAGAAGTACTCCTAGACACTCGAGGCCGGCTCTGGTTGACTGGCTGGTGTTCCTTCGTTGTGGCGTCGAAACCAGAGGGTGAGTTGCTGTGTGAAGGCTCAGAATTGTCTTGTTGAAGATCTGCGACAACACCGTGGAGGCTGGCACACGTAGAGGTCCAATAAATAGATGATCGATTCGTATGACTAGTTGTGCAGCAACAAGATTGGCGTGACTGAAATCCCAGTGACTAGGTGACACAGTGTAACGCCAGTCCAGAAATCAGCGTAGGTAAACAGTCAATATGACGCGAGACAGCAAGCACACGTAGTGCACAGCAGGAGAAGTCAAACGTGCTAATGAAAAGCATGGTAAATGCACCGTGCTTATATAGTTTTTAGAACGAAAGCTTGCACGCCATTGGTTAACGGCAAATTTCCCTTGTTATAATTGGTGCCTCGTAAATGAAATTTGAATTGCATCTAGGCAACATGTCGGCGAATTATTCTGAACCGACTAGATAGCTGTGCAACATTACTAATAAAGCAAAATAAGGTGTAAACGCCCTGGCTACATGTAAATGCCGTACGACGTTACAAGAAGAAGACAAGACAGGAATTGTCTGAGAACAGTTACTGTGGGTGGCCCTTAACAGGGTCTGAAAAGCGTTCACCGGAAAATGCCGTGAAAGTGAAGTATGTTGCAGTGTCTAGAAGTACTTCTAGACACTTGCGTTGTATGATCTGGTTGGTTGGCTGGTGTTCCTTCGTGTGGATGCACCGGAATAAGTAGAGTTGTCGAAACCAGATATGAATTGCTGTTCGAAGGCTTGGAATTGTCTTAATGAAGATCTGCGGCTACACCGCGGTAGCTGGCTCACGTAGAAATTCGATTAATAGATGATCGATTACGTATGACTAGTTGTGCAGCAACAAGAAGATTGGCGTGACTGAAGACTAAGTGACGAAATGACGCAGCGGGGAAACGCAAGTCCAGAATTTGGCGTAATTAGACAGTCAAGTGGAGAGAGCGACAGCAATCACACGTATCGAGCAGAGCAGAAGTGTGATGCGTGGCAATTGGACCGTGCTTATATAGGTGCGAAATCGCACGCCATTGGTCAATGGCAATTTTGCACGCTTTAATTGATTCAGCGTATTGAAATTTTAATTTGATTTTGGCAATATGTCGGCGAATTAATCTGAGCCGTTACATCACTTTCCTCTCTGAAAAAAAGAAAAGGTAAAAACAAACCTCTCGGAGAGGCTTGATTAGTAATGTAGGGCAGAGTTTGAACCCAGTTAAGAAACTGGTTATTTACAGTAATCTGGATGGTACATGTGCAATATGTTGGTTGCTTCAACAATGATATGATGCCAAATAACCACTAGGAATTGCTACACAAATTGTTAGCTGTAGTGGCCGGTCATACCGCGTGAGGCAAAATAGAACAGTGTAAGGTTTGCGAGCCGCAGCGTGAGGATTTCAAGGTAGATTGCCACTGAAGTTGCCAGGTTTAAGTTAAAACCTGGGCAGGCTGGATCGCCGTCAATGTGTTTGAATACGACCAAAGGAGCTAGTGTGTGCTCGACGTTGTGGTCATGATATTCGTAGAGTGGTCACTGTGCAACTGATGAAGTTGAGATATGCATTGAAAGTGGCCTGTACCATGATATGAAGCTGATAACTACTTAGTGTTGCTACACAAAGGCGTTAGCTCTAAGTAGCTGGTCATACCAAAATAGGCAGTGTGAGCTCAGGTGTGAGCCATACGTTACAATGTAAAAATATATACATGAAAATCAAAAGGTAACGACAAAAAATGTGTACTCGAACATTGCCGCAGAGATGGCATAATACCAAAGAACTGTTAAAAAATGCTACACAATTGTTAGCTAAGAACAGATGGTTATACCACGTGAGACAAGTGAGTGTGAGAAAAATAAAATGAATCATGTGGATTCATAGGTCACGTTGCGTGACATAGGGCGCAAGTGGTGCGCAAAATGTTCAATTTTTGACACGTAGAATAACGCAAAATTAATGTTAAAAAATAAGTTACGCGTTATGAAATGCTGTCTATTGCTAGGTTGAAATTGTAGGCATGGAGAGCCTGAAACGCCTGTAGCAGGTTGTATGTCGCCAGGATCAGGCAGTTCGATAAAAGGTTTCAACCTGTCTATGCTTACCGATGTTGGTGTCACACCTTGCATGATGATGAAGTATTTCGGCTGTCTGAACAAAATCGGGTAAGGACCGCGATACTTTGGTTGTAATGGTGCAACAGCAGCGTCGTTACGAACGAGTACTCTCTTGCAGCTGTGGAGCTGCGGGTGAACGAAGACTGGCCGAGGAGTATGTCTCGGCTGCTGGTCAGACATGTTACCGAAATGAAGTCGAAGGCGAGAAGCTTCGACTTGTGGGTCATCCTCTGTGGGTAGTAAACGTGGGAGCTGACTAGGCAGGCGTAGGTCCATGCCATATAAGAGTTGTGACGCAGACGTTTTAATAGATTCACGTATACGAGAATAGGACTAAAGGTAATGCATCGACCCAGTTGCCATTAATGGACGAGGATGCTAAAGCTGCTTTGAGTTCCCTATGCATTCTTTCTACCATACCGTTAGATTTGGGGTGGTAGGCAGTCGTCTGGCGTAAAGTGCATCCCATGACCCGCAAGGTAGTTTTGAAGCGATCAGATGAGAAGCAAGTGCCTCTATCAGTAATGACCTCGTTGGGAACACCATAATGTGCTATCCATGCAGAGATAAAACCGTTAGTGACTTCGTCTGCAGAAATGATGCCAAGAGGTAAAGCCGCAGGCCATCGGGTAAATCTATCAATCATAGTTAAAAGGTAGCTAAAACCTTGAACCGTTGTCAGATGAACTATGTCGATGTGGACGATGGCTAGGCGTGAAGTAGTTTGGAAATGTTGCAACTTAGAACGAGTGTGCCGTGTGATCTTGTTTTTCTGGCAAATAGCACACTCGGAGACCCATCGCTTAGCGTTCTGCCTGAGTCTGTGACCCCAGAAACGATCTGTAAGAAGTTTGACAGTCGCCTTGCTTCCTGGGTGAGAAATTGAGTGAATTGAGTCGAAAACTTTTCTCTGAAGGCTGGTCGGCAGAACTGGCTTGTTGGGCTGCGTACCCGTGAAGTAAACAATTGGTAAACCTTCCCAGAGTCGGCATACGAACTTGGTGGGGTGACGAGCTACTGATCTTTGAATGTGAGTGTCACCGCGTTGTTCTGTTTGCAGGAGAGATGGCGTTAGTGCAGGTTCACTGAGAGTCACGGAGTTGACTGTGAATGGCGAAGGCGAAGGTGGTTGTAGCGAGACGTCTGGCCTGGAAAGGGCATCTGCAATGAAGTTTTGTTCGCCCTTGACATGAAAGATGTCGAATTGCCATTCGCTCAGACGTGACAGCTGTCTTTCTACTCTGGCAGGGTACTTTGCGACAGTTGAAGTCGCGTTTCGTAGTACGCTAACTAATGGTGCATGATCTGTAAAAACAACAAATCTGCTGCTGCCAATGATGCTGATGAAGTGGCGCACTGCGTCATGGATGGCGAGGAGTTCTCGACCGAAAGTGTCGTATCTGGTTTCTACTGGTTGCAGAGTACGCGAGTAAAAACTGATAGGCTTCCGAACTCCGTCGATCTCTTGTTCCAAAGTGGCCCCAATAGCAAACTCAGAAGCATCTGTTGTGAGTAGAAATGGTCGTTTGAAATCTGGATGCGTTAGCATTGTAGCATTTGCTAACGAGTTGATGGCGAGTCGAAGTAATTCCTCGTCTTCAGATGACCAAGAAATGGAGTTCATGCTAAGTCCTTTTTGATTCCGCAGGTGCCTACACAACGGATAAAGTTGTCTTGATAGGCCGGGAAGGAACTTGCGATAATAGTTAAGGACTCACAAAATTTTCCGCAGCTCATTAACAGTCTTTGGTGACTTTATATTCTTGATAGAATTTGCCTTCGACGGTAAAGGTTGAATACATTGTGGCGTAACACGATGCCCTAGGAAATCCACGGATGTATTTGAATTCTGCGCCTTGTCACAAGCGATCTTGGTTCAGTGATTTGATTATTATAATCAATGTTGCGGTCTTGATATAAACACCTGACACATTAATTACTTACATATGTCAGTATAAACTAAGAATTGTATTGTGCAGAAAAGGCAGCTCATCCAGTAGACCAGTTTAGTCCTTATTGGTATCTCATCGTGTACTGGCCAGAATTGCCGCGGACAGGACTCGAAATCAATGTCTGCTTCGGAATCTGGTGCTCTAATCACTGAGCCATCCTGCCGCACACTACACAGCACAATAATTTTCAGTTATATACTAACTAATGTAACTTGGTTAGTCTATTTTTCCTTTCGGTGGAGTTTTCTTTCATATGGCATCCATTTAGACCCAAAGTTCCCAATAAGGACGAAACCGGTCTACTGGATGAATTGCCTTTTCTACACTATACAATTCTTAGTTTATACTGACATATGTAAGTAATTAATGGGTCAGGTGTTTATATCAAGACCGCAACCTTGATTATAATAATTGTTATCACCACCCGCGCAACCAATGTTCGTTTAATTATATAAATGTTCATTTCAATACCACTTCCCCATGTAGTGTGGTGTCTGTTCAGTAATGACAGATTGGGGATGGTTAGTTGGAACTTTGGGTCTAAATGGATGCCATATGAGCTCCACCTAAAGGAAAAAAGACTAACCAAGTTACATTAGTTAGTATATAACTGAAAATTGTGTGCAGTGTAGTGTGCGGCAGGGTGGCTCAGTGGTTAGAGCACCAGATTCCGAAGCAGATGTGCCCAGGTTCGAGCCCTGTCCGCGGCAAATTCTGGCCAGTACATGATGAGTTCCCAATAAGGACGAAACCGGTCTACTGGATGAATTGCCTTTTCTACACTATACAATTCTTAGTTTATATTGACATATGTAAGTAATTAATGAGTCATATTTATATCAAGACCGCAACCTTTATTATAATAATTGCTATCACCACCCGTGCTACCAAATTTTGTTTAATCATACAATGATTGGATATCGGTAAAAAAACCTTTCGTAAATTCTTGGCATGAAATTCGGGGTCTAGACTAAAAACAATTATGTCATCAAAATTTGACATTTAGTAAGCAGCATAGTATGTTATTCATGAATCATTGAATTTCTGGGTAGCACACTTGAGATTAAAAAGCATGTACAGGTATTCAAAAAGGCCAAATGGATTGATGACCGCCATTTTTTCTATATCTTCTGGCGCTATCGGGATGTGATGGTAGGCTTGTCTGAGGTCAATCACTGCTGAGTTTGTCATGTAATGCGCTTAAATTGGGAATCGGATATGCATCGGATTTGGTCACAAAATTTATCTTTTGATACTCTCCACAAGCTCCGTACGATCCTTTTGAATTGGAGACTACGTGCAGTGGTGACGCCCATGAACTTTTTCGACGGTTTGATGATTCAATCTTTCTCAATAGTCTTGAAAATTCTTCTTTAAGGCTTTCAGCCATATATGGCTACTTACACACTATTGGTTAAAGTCAAGTTTTGCTTTTTCTCATTGGTGCAGCGTAAATCGAATTGAATTTAATTTACGCAATATTCCGGTAACTTTTTTGGGTCGTTACAATTTCTTATTTGTGTAAAAAATATGCACTGCTCCTTTGTTGTTGCTTGTGAGCGGCTAAAGTAGGAAATTAATATCCGTTTGTTAATCTCACCGAAAGCTGCGGGAAATTTCAGCATGTATAGAAATTATTTTTCAGTGATTTTAGCACCAATTCTTTGGAGTATATCGAAAGAATGGACAAGGATATCTCGATTTTTGTTTTTACTGATTTGACTGATATGAACGGAGATGTTGATTCGCGGAATAATTAACATGTTCTTTGTGTATGATTTACTTGTCGAAAATTTTAGTGAAATCTAAATAAGATCTCTCTAAGGAAAGATAGGGAACTGGCGGATTGACATTGAGCTAACTTAGGTAAGATGACATTTCACTTGGAATTAGCTTATATGAAATTAAAATGAGCACAATATAAACGCATAGATGGACTTAAATTTATTAAAATTTAATTTAAAACTCGCGCCCTGAAACTGTTCGTGTTAAAAAAAGCACTTAAGCAAACTGCGTCCGTTGTTTAAACTGAAAATTTTGAACCAATTGCCGCAGGTAAATTCGCCAAATTCACTAAATATCAGCCATGATAAATTGAACACAGGATATGGTACGAAAAATTGCAGTTGAATAAGCCCATAGACGTGTCCAAAATTCAAACCGATTGAACCAAAGAATTCGTTGAAAATAATAGGATATATTCAAAACTTTTGTGACAAGTTAAGCAACATGGAAAAAGCTGAATGATCCAGTAATAAAAATACGATACCGGTGAATCAGCTATACCGATGTCGGTTGTTTGCTGTACACTAATTAATTCCTGTCTAAATATATTTGTTACATAAGAATTTGTTTAATGATTTGTATTATGTATACAAGTTAGGTCAGTGAGTTACAATAGTAGCACTTCTCTCCGATCCTGACGTGGTCGTCATTTTAACGATCCGGCTAGTGCGCTGTGCAAAGTTAGTAATAAAACAAGTAAGGTTCCGGATGAAGCAGTTACAGATGTTGAACCTTAATAGGGCCTGAAAGACATACAAGGCCAAACGACGTGTGAGTTTTTGTGTATTAGCTCTTTGTGTTCTCTTCGTAAGCTGCTGATCCTTTGATCAGACACATGTGAACAAGTACAACTGACGAAGCAGGATATGTTAATTGTGGTTTGATGACCTTCACTAGTCTTGTTGAAATCTGCAGCAACACCGAGACTGCTGGTACACGTAGAAATCCGATTAATATATAATCGATTACGTATTACTGGATGTGCAGCAACAAGAAGATTGGCGTGACTGATGACCAGTCGAAATAATGAAACAATGTGGTAAACGCAAGTATAGCAGCCGGCGCAGATTGTCAGTGCAGCAGAGAAGGTGATAGTAGTTACGGATAACGAGCAGAGCAGAATGTATTTCGTTCTAATTGCATATTTTTTGTAAAGTTGTAAAGTCGTACGTAATTTTTCAACAGAAGTTTGCGCGTTATCAACGGCCCAGGGTAATTAAAGACAATGTTGTAGCACCGTTACCACTTAAATATCGCGGTCCTTATCAGATTCCATTCCGAAAACAACCTTTTTATTACCATGAAAAGTGTGACTCTTATATCCGTAAGCATAGATAGGTGGAGACTTTTTTATCGAACCGCTTAGTTCTGCTAGAATACAACCATCTATATGCATTTCTGACGCCTTATGTCAACAATCTCAAAATAGCTTACATTGCCTTTCAAGTAATTGATAGCATTTTTGCGTTTTATATTCTTTTATCTATGTAGGAAAAATTTTTCGCACAGCCTGCGCTCAATTTCACGTCGAACGTGATCATCTCATATGTATTCACATGTTTTTTATCTTATATTCTCATTTTTTTTACGTAGTGTAAGTAGTCACTGATTTCATTTCAAAGTATACGTAATTATCGTGTATAAAGCAAAATCCTCATTTACGCAATAGGCATATTCATTCACGAATATCATGGACTATTACGATAAGTAAAACTACGTCCATTTTTCTTAACGCACTGCCCATCGAACGTAAAAATAAATCTGGAATCGTCTATTAAATCCACTTTGCAATTTCAAGCTGCGGCTCTCAACGATTTTTAGCATCACTTTCATTTGTTTAACGCGGTATAATTAAAAACAATGGATAAAATTGTTTGTTCGAATAATCAAGTGTTATTTTGCATCATACAATTGACGAATAGTTTGACGAGTATGTTCTAAACCAGCATCAGAATTCATCGATTTCTTTTACGATAAAATATGGACGAATCATCAACCAGGCTACTAATTGTGTTTGAACCCTTTTCTAAAGCACTAATCACGCCCGACCAGCTGGAAATGTTTTACTCTTTTCCTTTTTTTAAAAGGAGAAATGGTTAAATGCATCAAAACATATTGTCTACATTTTTCCTTTAAATTCAAATGCAGCAAGTAATATCACCGACTGACAATAAGAAAGCATGCAATCTGACTTGATTCTTGACTAATTACGTGCTAAATGCAATGCCTTGATTTTTATATAAGCAAAAAGCGTTTGCCAAGCAACACTCTCTATATACGCAATTCATATATAACATTCTTAGTTCTCTCTGTGCATTGGTCTCATTCATTTGATTGCTGTTTTCATACGCTAATTCTCATACGCTTTTCACTTGCATAGCTTCCTTTAAAATATATGAGACAGTACCTTTTTAAAGCGAATCCATACAGCTATAAGCGGATTTGGTGTTAACGCACATATCATCAATATAAAGTTTTCCATATCCGGCTCCAATTAGTCTACTCTTTGACGTCCATTATAATATAAACCGCAGATCACCTGGCCGCTTCGTGCATTCTGCTAGGAGCATTATACGGCTATATTTACACTAACTTTAGCATTCATAATGCTGTGAGTATTTATATTGTATGGTATTAGAGAATTTGTAGGTGAAATTGTTCAAGAACATAAATTTGAAAAATTACGAATGAAAAACCAATGATTGCACAATAAGCAATTATATAAATCAATGTTACTCGCTTGATATAAAGACCAATTTCATTATATATATATATATATATATATATATATATATATATATATATATATATAATTGCAAAGACAGCATGAACGAGAATTATAATCTCGCGCATATTCGTTTCGTGCTTATTGAGCATGAAGTGAATGTGCACAAGATTATGCTCTCCGTTCATGCTATGAACATAGAAGATGTAAACATTGTGAGAGAGAGAGAGAGTGAAATAAAGGAAACACCAAATCAATTGCACGCGTCACCTCCAGTTCAAGCTCAATGCCTGAACATGCTTCTGTTTGCACAAATCCGGTTGCCATTTGTTTATATATATATATATATATATATATATATATATATATATATATATATATATATATATATATATATATATATATATATATATATATATATAAATGCATTCATACAAATTTACTGATGGATGGAACAAACATTTAAATAATATCTGGGAGGATCTCACATGGTTGCTTATATGTTTATTTAGATATCCAGATTACATATTTATGTATATATAAATATATTAGGAATATTTTAGATTTATATAAGATGTGAGAGAAACTCACATGTTTGCTTATATTTTTATATAAATATGCATAATAGATATATGTATATAATATTTTTCCGAATGTATCTTTTTGTAACACGCGGCTCCGTGTTACAACCCAACGAATGTCATATTCTTTACAAACGCTGTGCTCTTTAAGGTCAAATATTCTAACTCTGTCCTTAAACAATATTTCTCTTAGCTGTGATTTTAGGAACAATCTCTTTTAGTCTCAAGCAGTTTTAATCGATATTTCTTGAACTGCAATTTTATTTGTAATTAATAGTGTTTTTATAAAATAGACAGAACCGCGCGCGATCCGCGAGGATCACGCGGTGGACTATTGTGTCGCTGCGGATTTATTTCGCTCAGTTGGATTATTCGCAGTTTTTACTGTTGTCAGTTAATTGTGCCATTCAGAATTTCAGAGAATAATAGATTATAATAATGACATGAACTAAATATTCGTGAGTTTTTGGTTATTGAAGTCTTTATGGGGCTAACTCCTTCATTTTAGTGACAGCTTTTAACGATGACTTTTTACATATCTTCATATGTTTTAAATCGATGGTATAAATACAATTCTATTCAGACATTTGTGTAAGAATAACTGCTTGTGAGCAAAACATTTTTCTCTATAAACATAAATCAGTTTACTATGTTCATATTGTCATGTATTTTTAATCGTTTGACTATTCTCATTACGATCCAGACATTTGTGTAAGAATAACTGCTTGTGTGCGAAACATGTTACTTTATAAACATAAATCATTTTAATTCTTGCCGTCTAGAAGACGGACAATTTAGTTTAACTGTGAATGGTGTCTAAGATATAATTTTATGTTAAAATCTATTTTTTTATTGCCGACCAACACATGGTCAAATTGGACTATCTGTGAATTATATTTCTAATTGCAATATTGTGTAGAATATACGTATGACCCGATGGTTTGCCTTCTCACATCAACCATCCGAAAAAAATCAGAGACTGATTAGGCGCACGGGTAGTAATAATAGCCACCATTGATATGTAGTAGGGGTACAAAATCAGGAACGAGATAGCAACAACCCGGAAATCGACCCCTACAATATGGTGCCCCGGTTCGTCGAACACAGCCAGTAAGGAATTAATAAACAGCCAGATTTTGAGAAATTCAATCACTTTCAATGAAGGCCACTACACACGTTATTGCCTCGGAAACGTCTGCGACATACCCGCGCACAGACGCGACGTTCAAATGGGCGCGGTCACCCTCAACAACTCAGAGGATCCGCCCATGGAAGGTTCGGGAAGACGGGTGGGGTCAGCCTCCTCGGCGGCAGCAGAGGCTGAGCACCCTGATTGTTGGCTGCTCCACGTCTGATGGCTCGAAGCACGTTGCCTTCGCGGTAGAGCGTAATCAAACTATTGTCTTTACAGCGACGGCTCCACTAAGTCATGCTTCAAACGCCCTAATGCCAGCAACCAATCTCATCGTCGGTTGCCACTATCAACATACTTTCTCATCCGTGACGCAAATCTCTGGCGAATGAATTGTCATAGACACTGGATCAGATGTAAGCTCACTACGCCACAATTATCTCGAACCCACCCACCCAGTCGACACCAACAGTCTGACCTGCGCGAATGGCTCCAACATAGCGACGTTTGGGGTACGAGTACACACAATCTCGTTCTCCAACTCAAAATGATGTTTCAAATATCCGTTCATCATCGCCAACACGACATGAAACATCATTGGACGTGACTTTCTCGAACACTTCGACCTAACCATCCGTCCAAGAACGCGAGAGATAGAGGAGCCAGTATCAGTGTTGACAGAACCAAAATCAGTCGTTACACGGCATGACAGAGCAATAACACTTCCTGTAAGGTTAGCCCCCTTCATTGTGTACTAATTTTCACTGTCGGGGGGTGTATGTAACACGCGGCTCCGTGTTACAACCCAACGAAGGTCAATTTTTACAAACGCTGTGCTCTTTAAGGTCAAATATTCTAACTCTGTCCTTAAACAATATTTCTCTTAGCTGTGATTTTAGGAACAATCTCTTTTAGTCTCAAGCAGTTTTAATCGATATTTCTTGAACTGCAATTTTATTTGTAATTAATAGTGTTTTTATAAAATAGAAGAACCGCGCGCGATCCGAGAGGATCACGCGGTGGACTATTGTGTCGCTGCGGATTTATTTCGCTCAGTTGGATTATTAACAATTTTTACTGTTGTCAGTTAATTGTGCCATTCAGAATTTCAGAGAATAATAGATTATAATAATGACATGAACTAAATATTCGTGAGTTTTTGGTCATTGAAGTCTTTATGTGGCTTACCCCTTCATTTTTAGTGATTGCTTTTAACGATGACTTTTTACATATCTTCATATGTTTTAAATCGATGATAAAAATTCAATTCAATTCAGACATTTGTGTAAGAATAACTATTTGTGTGCAAAACATTTTTCTTTATAAACATAAATCATTTTACTATGTTCATATTATCATGTATTTTCAATCATTTGACTATATTCATTCCAATCCAGACATTTGTGTAAGAATAATTTCTTGTGTGCTAAACATTTCACTTTATAGACATAAATCATTTTAATCTTTGCCGTCTAGGAGACGGACAATTTAGTTTAACTGTGAAAGCAACCCGGAAATCGACCCCTACACTTTCGTTTCACCTTGTTGCACAATTTTGTTTTCTCCACTTGGTAACAGCGCAGGTGCGGATTGCAGTGTTGAATGCTCATATTGTTTCGAAATTTCTGTCACCGTATGTGCAGCTGTTTTTTCCTCTTCAGTTTGTTGCCAATCCGATCGAATGTTTGTTGAGTCTGGTCGAGGGCGTGTTCGGTCTTGCCTGGATGCTAGTAAATTGTTGTTGAATTTTGTTATTCGTGGCCAGTCGATTAGAATATCATGTTGATGAAACTTTTGAATATTTAGGCCAGGTGTTTGTTGTTTTATATAAAGGGCTTCATAAATATATAATAATTTTTCTGATTTTGCTTTATGTAGAATTGAGAAATTGGTCAAATTGACTGGGTGCCCTGTTTCCAATATATGATCGGAAATAGCTGATTTTCCTGACGGTGCCAAGCCTTTTTAATCAATTTCTGCGGTAAATGTTGCTGGATTCTGTTTATCAATTGCTTCTTCGTACGTCCAATATATGTGCTACCGCACATACATGAGAATTTGTAGACTATGAATGATTTGGAGAGAATTGGCAATTGATCTTTGGCATCCAACCTCATGATTCTCTGTGTACTAAATGTGATATTAACTTTAACACTGGGAAAATTCTCCTTAGTTATTCTATTCAGCCGCCGTGCAATTATTGAGGTCGGTACGTCGCCTCTAAATGGTAAGTTTAGGAAAGCCTGCTTGACGGTATCCTCTCTAGTGCGAATCTGTCGTGGTCTGATGTTGACATCAATGAACCGCTCTGGGTAGTTGTTCATTAGCAAAATTTTCCTCAGGTAGCCCAGTTCTTCCTCGATCTTGTGTTCAGAGCAGATCTTCCTGATTCTGTTTGCTAGGTTGTTAACTAAGTTTCTTTTGTGGGATTTTGGCACACTGCTGTTGTAATGAATGTATTGCCCGGTGAAAGTGGTTTTCTATGTATGTAGGTCAAATCCCCATTTTCTTCTCGAGTGAGTTTGATGTCAAGGAAGGGAAAACTATTGTCTTTCTCTACCTCGAGAGTGAATTTGATGTCTGGATCGGCTCCATTTGCTTGTTTGAGGATTTCGGATGGGTCTGCTGCTTCTGGGATGAACAAACAATAATATTGTAGGGGTATTTTGCGTGGTTGTTATCTACCTACATAGAACTGGTAGCTGCTGTTGATATCCGTGCTTATGATCAATCCCCGGTCTTTTCCCGATATTTGATGTGAGAAGGCAAGTTCGAATGATCACATATGTATTGTACACAACGTTGCATGGAATATTCATAGTTAGTCCAAATTGACCGTGCTCTAGACGGCAACAGAACGAAATACTGTTAACAAAATTGAATGTCTTATATTACAGTTAAATACTGTTTGTTGCGAAGAACTAATATATATGCAAGTATGTATTAGGTTTTTATGGAACTAGTAAGAAATTAGTTCAGTTGTGACCAGAAGGATAAACCAAAGGCAGCATGAACGGAAAGTATAATCTCATGCACATTCGTTTCGTGCTTACTGGCGACTCATCAGTAGGAGCCGGTATTACGCCCTTTAACCACTATATATTCGGTAGAAGAATGTGGAATAATAGGACGGTACAATCTCCTAGACGAATGTGTAAACCTGTAATAGTGAAGTTAACATAATCTGAAGTCAACGACAATACGACTTCAATGCTAACTCACACTATATAATATATATACCGAGTCTGTAAAGGATACTAACACTATGGCCATTGTGTTAGTAACTGGATACTCTTTGAAATCGATGAGTACCGATACCAACACTATGGTTTCCGGAGTCGGTAAATGATACCAACCTGATGGATATAAATTTATGCTAAAGTTCACCCAAATTGAGAATTACAACAATTTCTGAACACCCAGCATTCCAGTTAAACCATACACTCTTACCTTCATCGATATCAGTTATCACATTTCGCGATAAGCATGACATCATTCAATTCAATATATTACAGTTAAATACTGTTTGTTGCGAAGAACTAATATATATGCAGTATGTATTAGGTTTTGCGAACCTAAATAAGAGCCTGGGTTGTGACCAGGCATAAACCAAAGGCAGCATGAACGGAAAGTATAATCTCATGCACATTCGTTTCGTGCTTACTGGCGACTCATCAGTAGGAGCCGGTATTACGCCCTTAACCACTATATATTCGGTAGAAGAATGTGGAATAATAGGACGGTACAATCTCCCAGACGAATGTAAACCTGTAATAGTGAAGCTAACATAATCTGAAGTCAACGACAATACGACTTCAATGCTAACTCACACTATATAATATAAGCACGAAACGAATGTGCATGAGATTATACTTTCCGTTCATGCTGCCTTTGGTTTATCCTTCTGGTCACAACTGAACTAATTTCTTACTAGGTTCGCAAAACCTAATACATACTTGAATGTCTTATACACAAGTCACAGTTAAACAAAATTGTCCGTGCTCTAGACGGCAGCAAAACGATATACTGTCAACACAAATAATATTCCATTCACAAACGTCTGAATTGTGATGAATACATGTAACCGATTGAAAATATATGATGATATAAATAAAGTCACTGGTAAAAGTTGTCACTGATGATGAATAGACTAAAATCGTGTAAAAACTTCAATGAAAAACTTCACAAATAATTAATCCACTGTTTGCTATGGTTTTAACTTATTTAATTATAATAATCCATTGTACTCTGAAATTCTGATACGTAGAATTAGATACGAACAGTAAATCACTTGTATAAACTGCGAATAATCCAAAGAAGAAGAGTAATTCCACTATGGCACTATAATCCACCGCATGTTCCCTGCGTATTGCGCGCGGGTGTGTATATTTAATAAACAAAACCCTATTAATTACAAATAAAATTGCAGTTCAAGAAATCTCAATTAAAACTGCTTGAAACTAACAGAGATTGTTTCTAAAATCACAGTTAAGAGAAATATTGTGTAAAAACAGAGTTAGATTATTTGACCTTAAAGAGCACTATATTTGTCAAAATTGAACATCGTTGGGTTGTAACACGGAGCCGCGTGTTACAATATATCATCTACATACCTTTTGTAGAGTGCGCACTGGTCAATTATACATTTTAGGCTCGTTTTTCAAGATGATACATGTATACATCTGCCAGGAGGGGTGCAATGCAGCTTCCCATAGCTACACCATTGATCTGGCGGTAGTATATCCCTTCAAATGTAAATTGCACGTTTTTGTACATGCTAATATGAGGTCTTTGATGTCATTGGTGTCTATAGGGAAATCATAAAACTCATTTTTAATAAGGTCACACAAGATCTCCGTTGTCTTATCCAGTGGTATGTTCGTAAATAAGGATGAGACGTCAAGCGAGACCATTTTATTCTGTAGAATGTTCTTCCCCTTCAGTTCATCTGCTAGCTCGAAGGAGTCCTTGATAGTGTTTGCGTTTATGATGTTTCGTATTGGTTGAAGTATTTTGCAGAGAAACTTAGCTGGTTTATGTTGCGGGGCGTTGATCATTGACATAATAGGCCGCATCGAGGGAGCTCCTGAGGCTGTCACGGCTTTATGAGTTTTTGGTTTGCCGTACAATCTTGCGGTGTTTGTTCCGACGGGTTTTGCCTTTTGGATGTCTTCTATGAGTTTTGATCTAATATCGGAATCAGCCATCGATGATAAGACGTGTTTTTCCATCTTTTTCAGAATTGCATTAATTCTTGATTCGATATTTGTTGAATCATCTTTCTGTTTGATGTCTTGTTTGAATTTAGATTGATCATTTATAATATCGTTCATGGACTTTCTATAAGCGTCGGCTTCAAGTATAACAACTCCTGATCCTTTGTCGGGTGTGGCAAGTCGTATGGATTTGTCTGATTGTAGTTTTCGGAGTTCGTCTATGTGCTTTTTGTGATGATTTGGCTGCCTTTGAATTCCTTCTTGTATTGTTCTAGTGCGCTAACTATCTCAGCTTTCAGTCCTTGTCCATTGAATGCCTGTGGGGCGGTGTCTTTCGTTAAGTCATTGTAGAAATTTTCCGTTCCAGCCTGAATGTCAATAATGTCGCGTTCACTTAGGTTTCTCTTGACTATGCAGAATTTTGCTCCTAAGGAGAGTAATTCTTTCTGGTGTTTTGACAAGATCACTTTAAGCATACACAAAAAAACGCAATCTACACTTGAAGGGATATACTACCGTCAGATTAATAGTGTAGCTATTGGAAGCTGCATTGCACCACTCCTGGCAGATTTATACATGGATCATCTTGAAAAAACGAGCCTAAATGTCTAATTGACCAGTGCACCCCACAAAAAGGTATGCATATGTTATTTTGCTTTTCATCCCAGAAGAGGCAGATCCATTCAAAATCCTCAAACAAACAAATGGAGCCGATATAGACATCTAACTCACTGGAGAAAAAAATGGGGATTTGACATTTTTAATACATAGAAAATCCACTTTTGACGGGCAATACATTCATTTCAACAGCAGTGTGCCAAAATTCTACAAAAGAAACTTAGTTAACAACCTAGTAAAGAAAATCAGAAAGATCTCTTATAAAACAAGATCGAGGAATATCTAGGTTTCCTGAGAAAAATTTTGCCAATAAAAAACTACCCAGAGCGGTTCATTGATGTCAAAATCTAACCACGATAGATTCGCACTAGAGAGGATTCAGTAAAACGGGGTTTTAATAAGCTTAACATTTATAGGCGACATCCCAGTGTTAAAGTTAATATCACATTTAGCACACAGAGAATCATGAGGTTGGATGCCAAAGATCAATTGCCAATTCTCTCCAAATCATTCATATTCTACAAATTCTCATGTATGTGCGGTAGCACATATATTGGACGTACGAAGAAGCAATTGATTAACAGAATCCAGCAACATTTACCGCAGAAATTGATTAAAAAGGCTTGGCACCGTCAGGAAAATCAGCTATTTCCGATCATATATTGGAAACGGGGCACCCAGTCAATTTGACCAATTTATCAATTCTACATAAAAGCAAAATCAGAAAAATTATTATATATTTATGAAGCCCTTTATATAAAACAACAAACACCTGGCCTAAATATTCAAAAGTTTCATCAACATGATATTCTAATCGACTGGCCACGAATAACAAAATCCAACAAAATTTACTAGCATCCAGGCAAGACCAAAAACCCCTCGACCAGACTCAACAAATATTCGATCAAATTGAAAAAAACTGAAAGGGAAAAGCAGCTGCACATACAGAGACAAAATTTGAAACAATATGAGCATTCAACACTGCAATCCGCACCTGCGCTGTTACCAAATGGACAATATATATATATATATATATATATATATATATATATATATATATATATATATTCATTTTATGCAGAGACATATATATGATTGATTCTAAATAGACATATAAGGCGTGGGATGTACTCACATGACTGCTTAAATGCTTATTCGCAATCTACATCTGGAAGAATATTTAGATTCTAATATAAGATATGAAGGGCACTCACATGGTTGCTTATATGTGTATTGAGATATATATATATATATATATATATATATATTGTGTCTTGACATTTATATGTATGGATATTCATATATTCTCTCATGTGAAATGAAAAGTATAAATTTAAAAAATGTAGGTAAAGCAAACATACTATATACCCAGGGTGAATTGTAGATATTTGAGGTTCAAAGTACCCATTGGCTTGTTTATATATATATATATATATATATATATATATATATATATATATATCTTTATAATGTCCATGCCTTTTTAATTTAACACAGTATAATTATAATTAGGAAAACAGAACACATAAATAACAAAGTGGATAAAGGCCATTTATTTCGTGAATACTAATCATCTCTTATACAATCATACATATTTATACATTTTGGGTTTTCAATTGATTATGCTAGTGGTAACAAATCTGACTCGTTTTTACTTCTGTTTCTTGTTTTGGCTAGTTGGTGAGTGTGTATGCGTTTGTGTTTGTGTGTATGCGTGTTTGCATGTAAAGGTCATTCTCGCAGTATTGCAAAGTGATGTCTGAGATCTGGTCATTATTGTTTTGATGGCTTGAGAATTAACCATTTGTGCGCATTGTTCACTGTTACATATACAAGTGCTATTTTTCCCAGTGTAGTTGATCGTTTCACCTTGTTGCGCAAAGTTGTCATTTCCACATGGTAACAGCGCCAGTGTGGATTGCAGTGTTAAACGCTCACATTGTTTGGAGACTTCTGTCATCGTATGCGCCTCTGTTATTTCCACTTCAGTTTGTTGCCAATCCGATTGTATGTTTGTTGATTCTAGTCGAGGGCCTGTTTGTTCTTGACTGGATACTAGTAGATTGTTGTTGAATTTTGTTATTCTTCGATAATATTCAAAAATTTCATCAACATGATATTCTAAGTATTCACGAAATAAATAGCCTTTATCACTTTGTTATTTATGTGTGCTGTTTTCCCACTACAAGAATAATATATATATATATATATATATATATATATATATATATATATATATATAAAAAATTATATTTATACTTATATACACCTATATATGGGGAGGAAGATAATTCCTCCGCCAAAATTAAAGTGACATTAACTGATAAATTTAAACAAATCTTATTGATTGTGTGGAGGTTAATTTAATTATTGGACACCAATTAACTCCTCATATATAAATAAATCAATTTTTATTTTTGGACATTTGATGTTATCGCTGGTTTCGTAAAACAATATTGTATTTTTTGAAAAAATATTGTAAATTTTTGGAAGTTCTTTTGTTCATATTGTCGAAGTTTTTGACTTGTCTTGTCGAAGGTGAAAAGAGAGTTTTTTCTGAGTTGCTGAAGCGTACAAGCGGAACACTGCGTGGTTCCATCTACGATATCTTTGCTAATAAATTATTGTAGTATGGTCAACTATTGTTCTTATTAATTATCAGCGAAAAGAACAACAAATTTGCTTCAGGTAATTGACGTGGATATTTGTTTTAAGGTCTCAATCATCTTGTTCTGTAAACCGTGAATATCAGCGTATCCTGGTAAGCTTAATTAATATAATATATAAATTGCAAGTAATTTAATAATATTATGGCTGGTTTTTTAAATATTGAGGATAAAGAGCAGTTGCCTAGTGGACTTCTGGATTGTAGCTTAGAAAATAGTTCAGAGGAACTTAAGTGTTCCAAATCAGATGATCATACCGCATATATGGATATTCCGGGCCTGGCATCCCAGAGACTCTCTTATGGTAGTGACCAAAGGGCCCCTACAAAAAATGGCGACCGCGCCAGGATCCTTTATGCGGAAAGATATGATGTAGATGATCGTTTTTGCCGCAATTCTATGGATAGCAATGTTAAGCTCACCATGTACAGACCAGACAACCATTCTGAATGGGTCGAAGAAGCAAAATTTTATTTTAAACTAAAACGGATGACCGACCCTATAGAAAGGTTTGCCTCGGCCTGGTGGTGCTTACCTGAGCCATTAAAAAAGAATCTGTTTAGACTCAGGAATTTTGTTACTGAGAACGAACCAGAAAATGCATTTGAGCTTCTAGTAGAAGAACTCCATGGACGATATCAACCCGAGAGGATTGAACGGATGACTGACTTATTACGTCAGGAAAAGATGGGAAATCTACTTCCATCTGAATTTTATGACAGACTTATTTCAAAATCCATCGGGCTTGATATATCTGAGGAAGTTATAAATAGTATATTTGTAGCAGAATTGCCTGCTAGACTAAGAGCCACCTTGGATGTATATGATACATTGGAACTAGAGTGGCCCAAGAAGCTCAAAGGGTTGGACAAAGTGTATCGTCAGAAGGAACCTAAGGTGTATGCAGTAACCGCAGATTCACGCCTGGAGCAGCAACTCAGACATCTCTCAGAGAGACTCCTGACCATAGAGAATGAATTAAGTACCCTCCGCAGGGATGTGGGTTGGATAAAAAACAATAAGGAAAGTTCCAACAGAAGTAGGGTAAATTCTCGGAGTCAACGTTCAAATTCCAAGCATTGGAGAGGCGAATCGCGTGAGAGTGTACAAGGACCACGCGAGTGGTGCATATCGCATCGTAAATACGCCGAGTTTGGAAAATGTCAGGAGGGGGATGCACGTTTCCAAAGTTGGGTGGTCCCCGATGGAAAGGAAGTAGTCTTCCTGTAGCCTGGTCGAAGCTGCCGGAAAACTAATGAAGCCCCCGCTAATAGGAGCCGTAGGGGGGTTGCGCATGCAAGGCTCCAAGGTATGCATATTCGTGGCATACTAAAATCATCGAAGTTAGGTTCGGAAGCTTCGATGGAAGAGACGCGCAGTAATACAGTCCGTAAATCTGTTAGATTTCGGCTGGCAGGTAATCTTAAAGAGGTTGCTGGTTATAGCAACAATAAGTTCGTTATAACTGATGAACTTAGCGGCTTAAATTTCTTAATAGACACGGGTGCAGAGGTGAGCATAGTTCGATCTGATGTGGTGGAAATTGATAGCCCCACATTCGATTACCAACTATGGGCTGCTAATGGAAGTCCAATTGAGGTTAAGGGAGTTAAAGAATTGTCAGTGACATTGGGGCAGAAATCTCCATTTACGTGGAATTTTCTGGTCGCTGATATAAAGGATAACATCATTGGGATGGACTTTTTGATCCATTTTAATCTCGCTTTAGATCCCAAATCTAGGACCATTGGACAAGGCACTGGGATAGTGACTTATGCTGAGACTGGGACCTCAGTAGTTAGGTCAGTGAGACTACCCAGACCCGTCGTCGCCGATGACTTGGCGGATGTCATCGAGAAACACCTGGCCGTGTTTCTGCCATTCAATGCTAAACGCAAGGGTTTAAAGACAGGCATAGAACACCAAATCGAGTTGGTGGAACCACTACCTTGTTCGCCGAAGGCTCAACCGTTAGCACAACATAAGCAGCAGGTTGCTATTGAAGAATTTAAGCGGTTGAGAGAAGAAGGAATTTGTAGGCGTTCAAATTCCAACTTTGCATCTCCAATAGTGGTTGTTCCCAAACCTGAACCAGGTCAATGGAGGGTTTGTGGTAACTATCGTCTATTGAATTCGGTAACGAAAGGTGATTCGTATCCTCTACCGAACCAGAGTACTTTGCTCAGGGATATAATGGGGTATGAGGTATATACAACGTTAGATCTGCAGAAGGCGTACTATCAAGTACCTATGGAGGCAGAATCTATACCGCTCACAGCAGTGCGATTCCCTGGAGGAGAATCGCATGAATTCTTATGTATGCCTTTATGTATGCCTTTTGGTTTGAAGAATGCAAGTCAGACATTCCAGCGTCTGACGGAGGAAGTTCTTCAAGACTGTCCATTTGCTAGAGTGTATATAGATGACATCATTATATATAGTCAATCTAGGGAGGAACACCGGGAGCACTTGGACGTCGTTTTGTCTAAGCTGGAACATTATGGATTGGTAGTGAAACCAGAAAAGAGCAGGATTGGTTGCTCTACCGTAAAATTTCTTGGACACACCATTTCCAAGGATGGAATCAAGCCCTTGGAAGATAAGGTACAAGCAATCAAGGATGTGCCAGAACCCAGAACTGTACGCCAGTTGCGTAGATTTTTGGGCATGATTAGCTACTATCGTCGGTTCATACCAGGTTTAGCTGGAATTTTGTGGTCGCTAACTCGACATTTAGTTCGTGAACGGAGCACGATCAAGAAGTCCTGGCCTATTAATTTTAGCCAAGACGACAAGGAAAAATTCCAGAGGGCCAAAGATCTGTTAAGCCAAATAACCACATTAGCACCTGTGGATTGGACTAAGCCGTTTGAGCTGGTCACAGATGCTTCTGATGTAGCCATAGGAGCAGTGTTACATCAACGGGATAATGGTATAGTCAAGCCGATTGGATTCTATAGTCGGAAACTCCAAGATCGCGAGAAGCGATATGACACGCTTGGAAAGGAGTTACTAGCAGTTTATTCTGCAGTGTTGCATTTTGAGCACTACCTAGATGGACATCAGTTTATGATATTAACTGATCATAAACCGTTGTTAAGTATCCTTGGGAAAGCGAATAGGCTAAATTATTCTCGGCGGGTGAATTCACAAATAACCCGACTCGCAGAATTTGATTTTACCATTAGTCATATCTCAGGAAAAGAGAATGTGGTGGCAGATACTCTCAGTAGACCAGACGTATCAGATGAAGATATGATTCGTTCAGAGTCACTTGTATGCTCGGTTGTATCTTCCAATGATTTTGTCCAGAAATTGATGGAAGCACAAGGTATTGATCCTTTAGTAGCTGTGTTGGCAAAGAATCCTACATATACACACAGGAAGATTGGAGATAAGTGGTTATTATGTGAAATATCCAGGAGCCAACCTAGACCTTATGTACCGTTAGAATTAAGGTATGAGGTAATTCAACAGCTACATGAATGCAGTCATCCTTCCATTAAGGCAACTGTCAGGATGGTCGCTGATAGATATGTATGGCCTAAGATGCTAAGATGTCGAAAGACATAAGAGCCTGGGTAAGGACATGTGCCCGGTGTCAAACTTGTAAAGTTTGGCGTCATACCAAAACTGAAATTAAAACGATTGGTATACCAGCGGGTCGTTTCATGCATGTTCATATTGATATAGTAGAAATGCCTGAGATTTCTGGCCAAAAGTATTTACTCACGATGGTCGATCGGTTCAGTCGTCAGTTTGAGGTAGCAATCCTGAAGGACATGACAGCTCAAGAGGTCTTACTTATGTTCTTGCATATTGGGGTGTCGCGATATGGTGTACCGATAAGGGTAACTACTGATCGTGGTAGTCAGTTTATGCCTGAACTGTTTATCAGATCATTGAATACAATGGGGATAGAAGCAAGACACACATGTACTTATAATCCCAGAGCTAATGAGATAGTTGAGAAACTGCACAAGGAACTGAAGGTTGCATTACGCTGCACCAGTGGATCCAGTTGGATACATGGTTTGCCCATAGTTTTGTTGGCAATGCGAAACAGATACAGAGCTCAGTTAGGAACATCCATAGCAGAACTTGATTATGGAGAGCCATTGAGGTTACCTGGAGATCTTCTAATAGAAGCTCCAAGTTGTCTCGATTGGGCCTCTAGTTCAGTAGATTGGTTTGTTGGAGCATTGAGAGATAAAATGAGTCGTTTAGCTCCAACCAAAACTAGAAGTCCAAAGTCTAAATGCTATGTATCTTCAGATTTAAAGCTGGCATCTCATGTATATATAACTAACGAGAACAGACAGAATTGTCTGACTCCGTTCTATAAGGGGCCATTTAAAGTCAATCATATGACTGATAAAAATGCATTTATAGAAGTAAATGGCACAGTAGAGTGTGTAGCACTGGATCGCTGCATTCCACAGTTCATATGGACGGAGGAGGAGACTGAGGAACAGTATCCATCGAAGTATCCAGAAGCTGAGGCGAAATGTGACTCAGAAATGTGTGAGAAAAAGGAAGAGTCGAACAAATACGGAAAAGAAGTAAAGATTAAAACCAAGACAACTGAGAATAAAGAACAATGCAATATGAACATGAAATCTAGTGAAGTACCAGCACAACTTGTTGAAACTCGTTCTGGAGGAGTCATCAAGAAACCGAAGAATGAGGACTACATCATGTATGCTTAATCATCTTAAACATGAGGGTGTATGTGGAGGTTAATTTAATTATTGGACACCAATTAACTCCTCATATATAAATAAATCAATTTTTATTTTTGGACATTTGATGTTATCGCTGGTTTCGTAAAACAATATTGTATTTTTTGAAAAAATATTGTAAATTTTTGGAAGTTCTTTTGTTCATATTGTCGAAGTTTTTGACTTGTCTTGTCGAAGGTGAAAAGAGAGTTTTTTCTGAGTTGCTGAAGCGTACAAGCGGAACACTGCGTGGTTCCATCTACGATATCTTTGCTAATAAATTATTGTAGTATGGTCAACTATTGTTCTTATTAATTATCAGCGAAAAGAACAACAAATTTGCTTCAGGTAATTGACGTGGATATTTGTTTTAAGGTCTCAATCATCTTGTTCTGTAAACCGTGAATATCAGCGTATCCTGGTAAGCTTAATTAATATAATATATAAATTGCAAGTAATTTAATAATATTATGGCTGGTTTTTTAAATATTGAGGATACAGAGCAATTGCCTAGTGGACTTCTGGATTGTAGCTTAGAAAATAGTTCAGAGGAACTTAAGTGTTCCAAATCAGATGATCATACCGCATATATGGATTTTCCGGGCCTGGCATCCCAGAGACTCTCTTATGGTAGTGACCAAAGGGCCTCTACAATTGAAACGAATTTTATTTAAAAAGAATTTATTCATTTATTTTCCAGAACTTTCTTTGTTTAAATACTTGACTGTATAAATACTTTGAATTGTGCGCGATTTCAGTTTTCGAGCATTACTGTCCGTGACCGGTCGTAACTTCCTCGGCCTGCTGCATATATTTCATTTTCTCCATTTAGCGTTAACTCGATTTCTACAATATACATCTGCTAACACTGTCTTCTCTTTTCAATTTATGCACGTATTTGGGGACGTTCTGGAACAGGTAATTTAATAATTTTTTTTTCGCATGTATTTCTTTCCAGATTATTTGTTCGGGTGTTTTGTAATTTGAAAGGTTTCACATTCCGATTGACTAACATTAAGTGTCAAGTTAATAGACAAATTCAATCGGCATGGAAGTTCATCTTAATTTTGAGGGCACAAGCAAGTTAGCACAAGTCATGGCAGGTATGAATTTAGCAGATATGAATGAAAATACAAGCTTATCAGATGTTATTGTACATGTTAGAACGGAACACGATCTGGCATCTATGGGGTTCTCAGACACCAATAGGTTACGAGCCTCTACAAAATTTGGCGACCGCGCCAAAATCAACAATATTAAGTCTACCGCAATATAAATCGGAAAAATATTCAAGTTGGGTCGGGGAGGCCCAAATGATATTTAGCGCTTATATTATCGTAAACCCTATGGAGAAATTTGTTGCAGCATAGATGGCATTGCCTGAGAATTTCCGAAACGCATTGGAAAATTTCAGAGACAGAACTGTGGAAGAAAAACCGTACAATGCATTTGAGTTATTAATGGCTGAAATCTAACAGAGATATCAGCCTGGAAGGTCGGTACAAATGTGCTAATTATTACGCTTATAAAAGATGGGGCGTCAGCTACCATCAGAGTTTTACGAACGCCTTTGCACGAAAGCTTCCAGGTTGAATATATCCATAGATGTGGTAAATTCTAATTTTACAGCTGAGCTACCATCTAGGCTTAGAACCACATTATAAGTATTTGACACAATGAATATTGATTGGCCAACAATACTCAGAGGGCTAGACGGAAAGGCTCCCAGATATGCCTTTAAAAGGCATACATAAGGCAAAGGTTAAAAATGCGACAGGACCAGTTAGCACCGATACACAGGGCAAGAGAGTCAGATTCTTACTAAGCGGAGATCTGGAAAACATTGCTGGATTATCCAACAACAAATTCATTATTAAAAATGAATTATCTGGACTGGAATTTCTAATCGATACGGGTGCTGAGGTAAGAATAGTTAGGTCAGACGTGGTGGAAGTAGATTGCCCCACATTTGATTATCAACTATGGGTCGCTAACGGTAGTCCGATAGGAGTCAAAGGGATGAAAGAAATGTCGGTGACGTTAGACCAGAAATCTTCCTATACATGGAATTTTCTCATAGCCGATGTCAAGGATCACAACATTGCGATGGATTTCTTGACACATTTCAAACTGACATTAGACCCCAAAGCTAGGACTATCGCAGAAGGCGAAGGGTTGTCAAAACATACTGAGTCTAACACATCGGCAGTTAGAACAGTTTTTTTACCACGTACAACGGTCGCACATGACTTTGCCGATATCATTGAGAAGCACCTAGCAGTGTTTCAGACATTTAGTGCCAAAAGGATAGGATTGAAGACAGGAGTAAAACACCAAATAGAATTCGTGGCTCCATTGCCTTGCTCACCAAAGGCTTAACCATTGGCACAACACAAGCAACAAGTTGCTTTGTCCGAATTTCACCAATTAGGCAAAGAGGGGATTTGTAGAAGGTCAAATTCCAATTTTGCTTCCCCAATAGTGGTAGTTTCCAAACCTGAACCGGGTCAATGGAGGGTTTGTGAAAATTATCGTCTATTAAACTCAGTGACGAATGGTGATTCTTATCCTCTCCCTAACCAGAGTAATTTGCTCCGAGATATAATGGGATATGAGGTTTATTCAACTTGGAATCTCCAGAAAGCATACTATCAGATACCAATGGAGGAAAGTTCGTTACCACTCACCGCGGTCAGCTTTCCAGGAGGGGAAATGTGACAATAGCCACCTTTAAGACAAATAATGAACAAAGGGTCTTATCTAGGACAGACATTATTTCAACATAAATTCCTCGCAGAAGCGCCCGTATAAGAATGAAGCAGCCAGCCCAATGATAAAAGCAGACTTCGAGCCGAAGTGAACATAAATTAATTAATGTGTAAATTTGTTTTATTAAATCGATGCTCGTTGTGCGAGCAAAATTCTATATATAATTGAGTAAAAATAAAGCATGTGTGGTACATTTAAAATGGCTTCTGATGGGTTGGAAACGTTGATTCAGGGACTGACTTCTCAAATGAATAATTTAACTGCAGAATTAGGCATAATTAAGTCTCGTCTGGACGATACGCTGATAATAAACACAGACGACATACATGTACGTGGACCATCCAATATAGATGGACATAACAATGGCGACCGCGCCGAAGAGGAATCAGGAGGAAATATGCCGGCGTTTTCAGCCGAATTAACGAGTTATTTCAGACTCTCATCAGAATTTAAGCCCATGCTGGCACCACTAGATGTGGAAAGGCCACAGTTGTGGTTCGAAAAATTTGAAGCATTAGTTCGAGCCCAAGAATTTACTTTAGAAGCACCTATTGTGCGTGTGGCTGTCAATGAATTAATAAACCGGACAGAAGCATTCCAATTGGAATTGCCGGTTGACCTCACGTATGAAGAGTACAAAAGACGAGTGTTGGATCATTTCCGGGCCAGGCCGCAGGAAGTGTTCTCAGAATTATACAGCCTGAAACCCTTACTGGGTGTGATGCCCACAGATACCATGGCACGAATCAAGTGGTGGTTCTCGAAGCTTACCGAGTCTTTACCCGGGTTGAAACCAAATGAGGTCATCCTGTTCATGCTGCTCGATCCTACCAGATACGGTGCAATATCCAGCGCCCAGTGAGGCCTTGAAGAGAGACTTCAGGCTCTTCAAAGTTCGCCATGATGACAAACAAAGTGGCAGCTGCAACACCTCGCATGAATCCAGTTACAACATCTGGCAGGAGCGACATACCGTACTGGAATTCTTCGCGGCATAATAATCAATTCCTTGACAGAAGACAACAGTCAGTGGCCTGGAAGCAAAGTCAATATATATAAGGACTCCAGCTCCGACGAATACGGTGTATAAGCGTCAGCAAAACCAATGTACTGCTCCTCGAAAACAGCCAGTTCAGTGGCGAAACAGGGTTTACAATCTCACAAGTAAAGGTGGGCGAGAGCAGGGCACAAATATTAATCCTTTGGTGGCTCCGACGGGTAGATTGAATGAAGACCAGCAGAACAAACAAAAAAGTGGTCCGAATCAGATGGCCTTTGAAGAAAAGGAAGTGTGGGAAACATTGCCAAATGTAAGAATTTTCATTAAAGTTAAATTTTTAGAACTCTTCAACGGACAGCCAGTAATAATGCAATTGGATACTGGAGCTGATGTGTCGGTATTACCATTGACTTGGCCATTGAACAATGTAAAACCTACGAGAGCAAGTTTATGTCAGGCATCGGGCGCATCGATGGTGGCTGTGGGCGAGTGGGACACGAAGTTGTTAATAAATGAAAATGTCTATCATATGTCTTTTGTTGTTGCGAATACGCAAACGCCCTTATTGGGACTTGATTTCATTAGAAAATGGGTTAAGACGATAGACTGTCAAAATAAACGTGTATGCATATCGAGGCCTGAGAGAATAAGTTCAATAAAGTCTATATGTACCCCTAAGATGCAGGAGAGACCAGTTGTCTGCCTGGGTGGTGGAAGAATCTTCGAAACCAATATAACATTATATTCCAACTGCCTGATTGCAGCGAATGTCCAGGGCCGACGGTCGACCAGTTTAAGCTATGGCTAGAACTAAATGAAGGTTACGAACCACCAAAAGTATATGGTGCTCCTCCAAAGAAATTAGCAGCAGCGACTCGAGCAACCCAAGAAATGATAGAAGCTGGCGTTCTTGAACCGTCATCATCTGTTTTTCGTGCTCCGATGGTTTATGTTACGAAAAAGGATGGTTCGCTCCGACCGGCGGCTGATTTTAGGCAATTGAACTCAGTAACTAAACCGGACCCGTATCCCATGCCGGCTCTGCGTGATCTGTTCTTACAGCTAGCGGGAGGCAAATGGTTTGCCGTGCTTGATCTTAAACAGGGATTTTGGCAAATAGGCGTGCGGCCCGAAGACCAATGGAAGTTAGCGGTACAAGTACCCCAAGGTCATTTCCAATTCACCCGGGTACCATTTGGCCTTAAAAACGCACCGAAAGTGTTCCAAAGAATGATGGACTCGTTCGTGTCTGACTTAACTTGTACAACAGCTTACGTGGACGATGTTATTATATGGGCCACTACTGAACACGAATTACGTGTTAGGCTGCAGAAGATGTTGGCCAAAGCTGTAGAATGGCGATTACACTTTAATCCAGAAAAGGTTCAGATAGGTCGAGAAGTGCGGTTCCTGGGGCACTTAGTCTCAGTGGAGGGATGCATGCCGTTAGATTCGAATGTACAGCCTATCAAGGACTATCCGGTGCCTACTACTAGAAAACAATTGCGCCGGTTTATTGGTATGGTTAATTTCTATAGATCATACCTCGCAGGGATGGCGGTTACGCAACAACCCTTATCTAAGTTAACTAGTGCCAAGATACCGTTTCGTTGGACGGAGGAGGCTCAAGAAGCGTTTGTGCTATGCAAGCAGAAATTAATAGAGGCAACTATTTTGACTTTCCTGGTAGGTAATGTGTCATTTGTTACAGACGCGTCAGATATTGGGATAGGAGCGGTGTTACAAGCTGACGGACGTCCGGCACAATATATAAGTCGCACACTCACTAAGACGAAACAGAACTATATCGTCACAGAAAAGGAATTACTTGCGGTACAATGAGCACTATGTCAGTTTAGATATTTTGTCATCGGGGGACACGTAGACGTCTTTACCGACCTTAAAGCGCTAGTGCATTGGAGATCACTATGTATTGAGAAGAAACGAGTACATCGAGCCATTGAAGAACTGGAAGAATACGATATATCAATTCATCATAGAGCAGGAATCGAGAATGCGGCAGCCGATGCGCTCAGCAGAATTTCCGCTGTGCGGGTTTCGCCGCTTATAAAAGTCTCTGAAGAACAGGGAAGAGATGCTACATGTCAGGAAATAGTCAATCAATTAAAAAACGGCACAGTGGTGTCTGCACCATATAAAACGTTGAGTCTACAGAACGGCCTGTTGGTGCGGAAAGAAGGACAAACAGTGCAATGGTTTGTGCCAGAATCTATAAGAACAGAATTAATGGCCTTTTGGCATGAAACGTTGGGACATCCCGGCGCTGGGTGGCTCATTGAGACATTGCAGTCACGATTGTATTGGCCTGGCATGTCCAAAGAAATTCGTAGCTATTGTCAACAGTGCACTACATGCCAACGTTGTAAACCACAAAAACGAGAAAAAGTCACTCCGATTGCTTTCAATGCCACTGCACGGAACGAGTTTCTGCATATCGACCTGGTAGGTCCACTGCCGGTAGCTCGCGGCGGCGTGTCCTATGTGTTTTCCATGGTCGATAAGTTTACCCGATGGGTCGAGTTTGTACCACTGAAGAAGATCACAACAGAAAAGATTATAACGTGCTTAGAAGAGCGATGGCTCAGTCGATTCGGTGCACCACAAGTTATTGTTACCGATCAAGGCGCACAGTTTGAGTCGAAAGAATTTAATCAGTGGTGCAAAGACCTTGACATAAAGCATTCCCGCACAGCCACTTATCACCCGAAAACCAATGCGACTGCTGAGCGCGCACATAGGACGATGAAAGAGGTACTGCGATGTTGATGCCACGAGAGCCCGGGAACGTGGAGAGACAAATTACATTTGGTCGAGCGGGCCATGCGCTTTACAGTCTCAACAGCTACAGGATTCGCTCCAACGACCATGGTCTATGGAGGACACATAAGACTGCCAGGTGAACCTGTAATCCAAGGATCCCATGAGCGCTGCACCATAGCGGATATTCAGGAGCGACTAAAACAGTTAACTGAATATGTTGGCGCCACACAGCGACAAGGCTATGCAAGGCAACCGACACGCACTCGCCTAAAGGTCGGTGACTATGTCATGGTTGCGAAGGTCGAGCCCATGGCACTGCAGGCTGTCAATGATGGGCCGTATCGCGTGGAGAGGGTGGACTCAGAGCACAATACTGTTTTTGTTAGCATGCCCGATGGACCACGAGCTGTTGCACTGGATCGTTTAAGCAGAGTGCCAAAGCCGATTCCTGAGGGGGGAAGATGTGGCAATAGCCACCTTTAAGACAAATAATGAACAAAGGGTCTTATCTAGGGCAGACATTATTTCAACAGAAATTCCTTGCAGAAGCGCCCGTATAAGAATGAAGCAGTCAGCCCAATGAGAAAAGCAGACTTCGAGCTGAAGTGAACATAAATTAATTAATATGTGTAAATTTGTTTTATTAAATCGATGCTCGTTGTGCGAGCAAAATTCTATATATAATTGAGTAAAAATAAAGCATGTGTGGTACATTTAAAATGGCTTCTGATGGGTTGGAAACGTTGATTCAGGGACTGACTTCTCAAATGAATAATTTAACTGCAGAATTAGGCATAATTAAGTCTCGTCTGGACGATACGCTGATAATAAACACAGACGACATACATGTACGTGGACCATCCAATATAGCTGGACATAACAGGGATCGAATGAATTTTTTGAATGTATTTTGGTTTGAAAAATTTCAGTGAGACAATCCAGCGTTTGGCTGAAGTAATCCTTCAGAATTGTCCCTTTGCAAGGGTGTACATAGACGATATTATAATTTTTAGTCGCTCACGAGATGGTCATCGTAGGCATTTGGAAACGGTTTTGACCAGGCTGGAACAATATGGACTAGTGGTCAAACCTAATAAGAGTAACATCGGATGCTTTTCAGTTAAATATCTTGGTCATGTACTTTCCAAAGCCGGAATTCAACCTTTGGAAATTATGATCCAAGTTATTAAGGACGTTACGGAGCCCTGAACCCTACGCCAGCTACAAAGGTTCGTGGGCATGATCAGCTATTACCGTCGATTCATTCCAGGTCTAGCCGGAATTCTAGGATCGTTGACACGCCATCTTACTCGTGAAAGAGCACGATCAAGAAGTCTTGGCCTATAAACTTGAGTCCAGAAGACCGAGAAAAATTCCAAAAGGCCAAGGAAATGCTAAGTGACATAATCACATTAGCACCTGTAGATTGGGAGAAGCCGTTCGAGCTATTTACAGGTGCCCCAGATGTTGCAATAGGGGCTGTGCTTCAGCAAAGTGATCAGGAGATACTAAGTCCGATTGGGTTTTATAGCCGTAAGCTTAATGATCGAGAGAAACGTTATGATTCGTTTGGTAAAGAGCTTCTAGCAGTGTATGCTGCAGTGCTACACTTTGAGCATTTCTTAGACGGTCATAAATTTAAGTTATTTACCAATCATAAGCCTTTGATTAGTATACTTGGTAAAACAGCGAGGCTTAATAACTCTCGTAGAGTAAATTCCCAAATAACCAAGTTATCAGAGTTCGATTTTACTGTCTCATATTGCTGGTAAGGAGAATGTGGTAGCCGATGCACTTAGCAGACCGAATGAAGCCGATGTAGAGATGATATTTCAAGGTTCGTTGATGAATTTAGATAATTCTATGCATATGTGGAGGAAGATAATTTCTCCGCCAAAATTAAAGCGACATTAACTGATAAATTTAGACCACCTTGGCTGATTGAAACGAATTTTATTTAAAAAGAATTTATTCATTTTTTTCCAGAACTTTCTCTGTTTAAATAATTCACCGCATAAATACTTTGAATTTTGCGCGATTTCAGTTTTCGAGCGTTACTGTCCGTGACCGGTTGTAACTTCCTCGGCCTGCTGTATTTATTTCATTTTCTCCATTTAACGTTTACTCGATTTCCACAATATACACCTGCAAGCACTGTCTTCTATTTTTCATTTATGAACGTATTTGGGGACGTTCTGGAACAGGAAATTTAATAATTCTGTTTTTCCGCGTCTATTTCTTTCCAGATTATTTGTTCGGGTGTTTTGTAACGTGAAAGGTTTCACATTTCAATTTCGTAACATTTAGTATCAAGTTAATAATTAAATACGATCGACATGGAAGCTCATCTTAAGTTTGAGGACACTAGCAAGTTAGCACAAGACATGGCAGGTATGAATTTAGCAGATATGAATGAAAATACAAGCTTATCAGATTCTATTGTACATGTTAGGACTGAACACGATCTGGCATCTATGGGGTTCTCAGACACCAATAGGTTAGGAGCCTCTACATATATACATAAATACATAAATAGATATTTAAATATTAACAGATGCGCTTTGACTGACATATGTCATCCGTTGAGGGACTCACAGTGTTGCTTGTATGATATTCATATTATATGTGGTGTATACACGAATATATATGATGGATATATAGATATCAACAAAAAAAGATTTTGGAAGAACCCATATGGCTGCTTATATGCTTATCTATATATCTATAAGCTACAGTGTGTGGACGTATATATATGGATATTTATATAAAATGTGAGTACAAATAAATATAAATAAAATTCATTGTTCCCTTCTTATGTGCAAAAACAAAAAGAAATTTTATCAGATATAAGAAAATTTTCTTTCTCATGGTCTTCTCAAATATCTACTCATGAACATATCTTTATATATAAATTGGAAAGCAAAACAAGATAGAAATATGTGAAAAAAGCGAGTGTGAAAAATAGAAACCAATCAAATTGCGTGCGTCACATCCAGTTCAAGCTCAATGCTTGTACGTGCTTCTTCTGCTTACATAAATCCGGCAGCAATTTGTTTATCCATAAGGCTTCGTATGTGGCTAGCTCCCTTTTGTTTTTGCATTTAGTAATTACTTTGAATGCTACGTCTGGAGAACATACGTGCGTTGTTTCGATGATGTGTTGCGCAATAGCAGACGTGTATTCACCATTTGATTTAAAACAGGCGTTCAAGTTGCAATGTTCTCCCATTCGAGTAATTAACCGTCTGGTCGATCGGCCTACGTAAGTTGATCGACAACTTGCGCATGTATATTGGTAAATAATATTTGATATCGACATTAACGGCTGTTTCTCTTTGATTGCTGGTAAAGGCAAGTGTGTTACCCTAAATAACACTCGTAGTTTGGCTGCATTAAATGTGCGTGTCAATGCTGCTTCAACTTTCTTTTGTGCCATTCGGGAAACTGCATCCCCCTTAAATGGGATGTTTAGGTAGACGGTTTTCTTTTCTGGCCCATAGTACGTCTGTTTCTGGTTAACTCCCCTTTTAATAATTGATTCAATTAATTGTCTGGGATAGCCATTAGACATTAAATCGTTAATTGCTTTATTATATTCATTTTCTTTAGAATCTTGACTAACCAACCTGTCAATTCTTGAAAAGCAACCACGAACTGTTGATAATTTATATTGAAATGGCACAAAACTGCTGTAATGCAAATACTGTGCAGACCATGTTGGTTTATGGTAAATTGTTCTGTTTAATTTACCATTAGTTTCTTTCTTTAATAGTACATCTAGGAAAGGCAGACAGTCATCTTTCTCGTGCTCTGACGTGAAACCGATATTCTTATGTGCTTTGTTGAAACTTTGAAGCAATGTTCGTGATTGCGACCTGTTCTTAAGTACAAGAAATATATCCTCCACGTACCGTTTATATTGAGCACATTTACTTATGTCACTCTTTAATGGTGTATTTTCTAGGTGCCCTAGAAAAATCTCAGCCAACACTGGAGATAAGGGGCTTCCCATTGCGACACCATCAGTCTGTTTGTAGATGTTTCCATTAAAACGAAATCGTACGTCTTTCTTGCATAATAAGATAAGCTTGCGTAGAGTTTGACCTGGCACCGGCGATGGTAATATATCGTGTTCTACCGCTTTGACTATAATGTCAATGGTTTCATCAATTGGAACATTTGTAAACAAAGACGTAACATCAAAAGATACCATAATCTTGTTTTTAACATTTATATCTTGAATTTTGTTTACAAACTCAAACGAATCGGCAACCGAATGATTACCTAGTAGTTTACGTAATGGTTCAAGTAAACGAACTAGCCATTTAGCTAGTGCATGAAACGGAGAATTTACCATTGATAAAATTGGCCTCATAGGACAACCTCTTTTGTGTGTTTTTGGTAATCCGTACATTATTGGTGTAAATGATCCAACTGGCTTGAGCTTCTGTGCAGTGGCCTCATCAATAAAACCGGCATCTGTCAAAATCTTAATTTCATTTATTACTTTGCGCTCCACCTTGTCTATTTCATCTGATTTATCGTCTAGACGTGTGAATTTTGTATTGTCATTTAACACGTTTTCCATCTTTTGTACGTATTCAGATATGTCCATTATAACTGCGCTCTTTCCTTTATCAGCGCGTAGTATTTTGATGTCTGCATTTCTGCTGATATTTCTAAGTGCATAGAATAGAATAGAATAGAATAGAATAGAATAGAATAGAATAGAATAGAATAGAATAGAATATCTTTATTTGGATTCAAACCACACATATTCCATCAAATAATAAAATTGGAAATTGTACAATATATATTAAAATAATTATCACATCACAATAATTGTGCAATTAATCTCATGTAGATAGGTATATCTCACTAGTTATACAATACAATATATCAATATCAGAAAGTTCGACTGAAAAGAATAATATATACATCATCAAATTAGGAACAATTAAGGTATAATTCGAGTGTAACATTATGCAGAAAACCATGACTAGCAATTGATTGTATGTAATGTTAACTAATTTGAAGATATAGTGCATAACATTTCAATTATAATAATACAAAACTTGGAAATAAAAATCTCAATAAAATCTGTTTCCGATAACAATTATCCTTGTCTTTTATTCAACCATGAGAAAGTATTATCATAATCAAAAAAATAAAAGATATCAGCAGGATTGCAGACTTTTTCAAGTTCAGTAGATAAAGTTTTAATAGACATCTTAGATGGAGGCATTTCTCTAAGCCCCTTCGGCAATTGGTTATAAATTTTGTAGATTTTCGAGAAAGAGAATAACTTGCTCGCTACATTCCCCACAAAAGGAGGAGATATTGCCATATGTCCAGATCTAGTTCCAATTTCATGACTCTTTCTTATCGGAGTCATATAGGCACCAGTCCACTGGTTCAGATGGAAAACTTTTATACAATAACACATCCTCCGAAACCACAGAGATTGCAATGACGCAAACTGTAATCTAGAGGCGTATATAGTGCAAGAAATAGGACTAATATGTTTCACAACTTTTCTTTGTACAGCTTCTATCTTATTAGACAAACCCTTTTTTAATGGATTCCAGGTAGCGACAGCATATTCTAGTACCGGTCTAATCCATATTATATACATTTGAAGTTTTATATCATTTGATAAAATATTTCGATTTATTAGTGCCCATCTTTTCTTGGCACTGCCTACTATACTTTCAATATGTCTCTCAGCAGAAGCTGTACATTGAATAGTTATGCCTAAATCCTTAATTTCTTGCATAAGTTTAATCTCAAACACATCATTAATAACAGCATCATGAAAATAAACATAATGAAAGTTTGTTCTGTTCCCTATTTTTAAAGCTTTCGTCTTTTTATTGTTTATTCTCAGCCCTAGTGTAAACAAATATTTACTCAAATCATACAAATCTAAAGTCACATTATTTTTGGAGAATTCGACATTCTTTGGATCAATTGGGAAGATTATTTTTAAATCATCAGCGAATTTGCAAACTCGACCGTTAAGGATCTTAGTTTCCAAATTTGCTAATACAATTTTAAATAAAATTGGCCCCAAGCTTGATCCCTGTGGAACTCCACTCGTTACTCGTTTTGATTTTGATATCAAATCGTTTACTTGAATACTCATTCTTCGATTATATAGATAGTATTTAAGTAATCTAAAAATATTCGGATCAATATTCAACAAACTAATCGCATTCAAAATAGCATCAAAAGATATAGAGTCAAAAGCTTTTGAGATATCTATAAATACAATTAATGCATCTAACTTATTCTCGTCTAATGTGATTACATGTTTCCACATGGAAAGCATATTAGTAGTTGTCGATCTACCTTTCGTAAAGCCATGTTGACATAAGTCAAAATCAGCCGGTAACATACGTTCTAAATGATCTAGTATCAATCGTTCTATTATCTTCAAAAACGAAGGGATAATAGAGATTAATCTATAATCACTGGCGCACGTTGGCTTACTAACTTTTGGCAACGGCTTAGCTACAATCGTTAATATATCGATTGGTAATTTCCCATCCTTCAAAATTCTATTTATAAAGTTGCAGAGTGCATTCCTAAATGTTAAGGGTAATTGAATCAGATTATCAATCGAAATACCAAGGTGATCTTTTTGTTTTTTTGATTTGATTTTTAACATCAATTTTATCAATTCATCACTGTCAATAACAAGTCCTGGTTCCTGGCCTCCCAAAGGATCTGATAGTTCTATAAAAGTTCTCTCATTCTGTGGATTGCATATCAAATTGACAAATACTTCCTCCAATTCACAGAGAAATCCAGACTCAGTTTTATCCACAGGTAGTATAAGCTTTAACTTTTCCTTGTATTTACTGTAATCTGTGAGGAGTTTAAATCCTAATCGAGGATTACTCTTCATTTTGGCCAAAATAATTCGTTCTGATCTTTGACGAATTATTAGCAGTGATGAATTAATTTCGTTATCAATGGAATCTAACCTCATTTGTTTAATACTATTAATAAGACTACACTTTATTATATTATCTCGTTTAATTCTTAGTTTACACAATTTCCTATTAATCCGTTTCGGTATAATGTCCGTAAACGTAGATGCCTGAAATAAAACAGATAATAACGATGAAACAGAAGAAACAAATTCATCAGTATTCAAGAAACAAAAACTCTCATAATCAATCAGTATGCTTAATTCTCTAAAGAAATTCCAGTTGATTCTGGAACAGTGCACGTGTGCATTTTCATAACTTAGTTTCTGTGTTATGCCACTCAAGAATTTCCATTGTAAAATAATTTGTTTATGGTCCAATTCTTTGAAATAATTGACAACATCATAACTGTGCGATTTCACCATTTCAATTTCTAAATATACATGATCTAAGCATTGCGAACCTCTAGTTGATTCATTTATAATCTGCTTGAGATCATGGTTAGAAAAAAAATTGGATAATTCACAGTCCTGTAACTTATTAAAGTCACCTACCACTACATTATAGCCATGGCAGTCAAAGATAGATTGAAAAGAATTGGTAAATGTTTGATCATCAAATAAAGTAGCATACGGCGGTCTGTAAACCGCTGTTAAGATCAGATTATCAAATTGTATAGATAAGAAATCAATGATAGCATTATCATCACTAGTAAGTAAAATTTTCGCCTTAAATACAGATTTACAATAAATGAGTACTCCTCCACCTCTTTTATCCAGCGATCTGTCCTTTCTGAATAAAGAATAGTGAGGAATATCAAATTCATGGTTTTTAATATCCTTGTTAAGCCAAGTTTCGGATAATATTATAAAATCGAAATCGTTACTTATTATAAAATTACACAGTAAAAAGTTCTTATTTTTAACACTTCGAGAGTTAGCATAAAATAGAGTAAATGTAGAAAGCGACTTATCTAAACAAGTGTCGACTTTTACTGATTCAACCTTGATGGCTTCTTTACTATTCTTTTCCCGGGCCTCGAGGCCATACTTCCTTTCCCCCCTCTGTCCACAACAGTTAATAACGATACATCGTTTTTTGATGTTGCAGTCTCACTCGATTGATTCCGTTTAACAGCTTCATCAGACATTGGCGGTTTCCGTTCCTGATTGTTCTTTAACTTTTTTACTTTTGCCAATTTCCGTTGGAGGAACGTTTTGTCCCGTCCAATAAATATGCTGTGAAAGCTCAAATTCTCCTCTTTCTTTTTATTGATAGATTCTAATTGCATATTTGTTGGCCTTTTTGATAATTTTACAATTACAGGCCTTGGACGATCAGCTCGTTTCCCCACCCTATAGCATTTAGTTATAGCTGCATGCGTTTCTCCTTTTATTAAAGTATTTAATTTCTCGACGTCTTTCACATCGGCATTTTCATCTAGATTAAATAAAACTAATTGATCCTGTTTGCTATTACGTGCTGAAACTTCGTTTGCTAATATATTTAGCATTTCTTCACCAGATGATTTATCTTTAACTAGCATATCACCTTCCACAGTTAAATCGGCCAATTCAATCCATGGTTGAACATCAGTCTGTAACTTGTCTAACTTCACAAGTAATGTCTCATTCTGTTCAACTAGTTCAACTATACGCGCACTTAAAGTTTCATTATTTAGACGATTTCAAGTGTGAAGCCTGATCAACTAGTGTAGCCTTGAACCAATTTTTATAATCAATACTGGTAGGCTCCAAGTCAGCTGTTTGTTCAAATAACAATTCAAATGCTGCCTCAAAATCAACATCACATTTATTAGAAGGATGTATTCCATAATTTCGGCCCATCGATAGTGCCTCCATTGTTAGCTGATCGATTGGCACTTTTGATAAGTTAAGCACACGCTTATCAAGATCAGTCGGTATTAAATCACACAAAACTCCAGGTTTTACATCTTTTTCCAATTTGTTCAAAATTCTTGCTTTATCTTTCTTCATAACTGTCGGTAAAAACATCAAAAATTTCATTCTTGCAAAAAGACTTAGTTTATCTAATACACAAGATACACACCCAATTCTTGCCTGTAGCACTGCTTCATCTTCCTTCAACTGCTCAATTTTATAATACGCCAACCTTGTAAGATTTCTTCGGTTCACTCGTAGTTTTGACTTTCGTAAACTGCGTACCAAATCACCTGGAAACCGTAATTGTTTAATACACTGATAATAATGTTTTAACCACAATTGCGTTCTTTGCGCTCTACACTTTAACGTCACTAGTTCATCTAGTTTTCTGAAAGATTCTTTTGAAATGCGAGCTTTAATAAAATTCATTGTACCCTTCTTATGTGCAAAAACAAAAAGAAATTTTATCAGATATAAGAAAATTTTCTTTCTCATGGTCTTCTCAAATATCTACTCATGAACATATTTTTATATATAAATTGGAAAGCAAAACAAGATAGAAATATGTGAACAAAGCGGGTGTGAAAAATAGAAACCAATCAAATTGCGTGCGTCACATCCAGTTCAAGCTCAATGCTTGTACGTGCTTCTTCTGCTTACATAAATCCGGCTGCAATTTGTTTATCCATAAGGCTTCGTATGTGGCTAGCTCCCTTTTGTTTTTGCATTTAGTAATTACTTTGAATGCTACGTCTGGAGAACATACGTGCGTTGTTTCGATGATGTGTTGCGCAATAGCAGACGTGTATTCACCATTTGATTTAAAACAGGCGTTCAAGTTGCAATGTTCTCTCATTCGAGTAATTAACCGTCTGGTCGATCGGCCTACGTAAGTTGATCGACAACTTGCGCATGTATATTGGTAAATAATATTTGATATCGACATTAACGGCTGTTTCTCTTTGATTGCTGGTAAAGGCAAGTGTGTTACCCTAAATAACACTCGTAGTTTGGCTGCATTAAATGTGCGTGTCAATGCTGCTTCAACTTTCTTTTGTGCCATTCGGGAAACTGCATCCCCCTTAAATGGGATGTTTAGGTAGACGGTTTTCTTTTCTGGCCCATAGTACGTCTGTTTCTGGTTAACTCCCCTTTTAATAATTGATTCAATTAATTGTCTGGGATAGCCATTAGACATTAAATCGTTAATTGCTTTATTATATTCATTTTCTTTAGAATCTTGACTAACCAACCTGTCAATTCTTGAAAAGCAACCACGAACTGTTGATAATTTATATTGAAATGGCACAAAACTGCTGTAATGCAAATACTGTGCAGACCATGTTGGTTTATGGTAAATTGTTCTGTTTAATTTACCATTAGTTTCTTTCTTTAATAGTACATCTAGGAAAGGCAGACAGTCATCTTTATCGTGCTCTGACGTGAAACCGATATTTTTATGTGCTTTGTTGAAACTTTGAAGCAATGTTCGTGATTGCGACCTGTTCTTAAGTACAAGCATTGAGCTTGAACTGGATGTGACGCACGCAATTTGATTGGTTTCTATTTTTCACACTCTCTTTGTTCACATATTTCTATCTTGTTTTGCTTTCCAATTTATATATAAAGATATGTTCATGAGTAGATATTTGAGAAGACCATGAGAAAGAAAATTTTCTTATATCTGATAAAATTTCTTTTTGTTTTTGCACATAAGAAGGGTACAATGAATTTTATTAAAGCTCGCATTTCAAAAAAAATATAAATAAGTAAACAGTAAAATTTAAATGAAGCACAAACTGTTGCCAATATATAATATATATGTTTATATTTCATATATACACGGATATTTATAATGTTAGGACACTGATATTTAAATATAAAAATAAATTTTTACAGGATATGGTTATAAATGTGTATTTTGTAGAAATACGATTCGTTAGTGTACGCTCAGAATTCGGTTTTGTCCAAAATACTATATTATTTTAACAGTTTCATTAACCTCTCTCTATAACCTATTGCAAACAGGATAACCAGGGAATTTAAGGATTACTGAAATATTCACAATTTAAAAAAATTGTTGATCCTTCTACGGGTCTGGAACAGCAATTTAAAAATATACACATGGAAAGGCGTGTATTTCAATACATAGACTATTCTTATAGTCGTTCTATATATGTCTCTTTAGTAGATTACACATATGTGTATATAGGTTGTTGTGTGTGAGGAGGGTAACATGGATAAGTTTTTGTATACATTTGAGTTTAAGAGAATAGGTATAAAGACCGGATATTAGGGCAGACAATAAAATATGCATTAGGAATTAAAATATAACTAGATCTGTATTGAATGAGGATACCACATTTACCATAAGTTGTGTTTTATTCCTGTGCGTATGATGTCAACCCTCAAGATGAAACTAGAAATGAAATCCCAAACATTTGGAAAAAAGATCGGCAAATCTTGTTTCAATGTCATTTACAGACAAACAGCTGATGCAGGGCTTCAAAATGAAGGGACATGTGGGAACTCATCATTCCAAGCTAATAATCAATGCACCTGGAAATGTAAAGGGTTCAAGATTTTACCGACCTACGAGTGCTATCAATTGTACTGCACAAGAAAAAGGCGGCAAAAGTAACAACAAGGAGGATAGCACTGAACACTATAACTAAACATTTATAGACTTTTGTTGTGCGACAGTGAACTGCAATTGATAGTCCAGACTTCGAAGCAAATGTCACTGTGTTCAAGCCACGTCCGCAGCAAAATTCTAAACAGTTCTCTGAGAGTTCCCAATAAGGACGTAAACAATATTTTGAAGGAATTGCCTTTGATAACTTAAACCAGGCTAAATTTATAATGACAATATATATATATATATATATATATATATATATATATATATATGAGGTATACATCATAAACTCTGAAGTAATAAATAATTTGTACAATATATAAATGAAGTATTATATTATCGAAAATAATTAAGTCAAAATATAACAAGATATTTGGAGACTTTCTCACAATTTATGTATTTAGTAGCAAAAAATGAATTATACATACACACATACTGAATACTATTTAAATTACCCATATTACAACCCAGTTTAATATGATATCCTCTGAACAAAGACACCGCACGAACATTTCCATATTTCAACATTAAAACCTAATTTAGGTTTGTATAACAGTTTTTCCATATAAAATATGTATTATTAGGGTGGAAAAACACATTAATAACAAAGTGGATAATGGCCATTTATTTCGAGAATACTAAACTTCACTTTACAATCTTTTATTTAAATACATCCTGGGATTTCATTTGATTATGTGGGTGGCAACGAGTGTGACTCGGCTTTACTTCTATTTATTGTTTGGACTGATTAGTAAATGCGTATGGAAGTTATCAATGCAAGCACCCAAAGTCATTTCCAATTTACTCGGATACCATTTGGTCCTAAGAATACACAAAACGTTTTCCAAAGAATGATGGGCTCTTTCGTGTCCGATTTATACTGAACAACATCTTACGTGGACGATGTTATTATATGGGCCATTACTGAACACCAATTACGTATTTAGCTTCAGAAAGTTTTGGTCAAAGCCGTAGAATAACGATTACGTTTGAATCGAGAAAATGTCCAGTTATATCGTCAAGTGCGTTTCCTTGATCATTCAGCAACAGCGAAGGGATGTATAAAATTACATTCGAATGTACGGCCTATCAAGGACTATCCGGTGCCAAAAACTAGAAAATATTTACGCCGGTTTATTGGTATGGTGAATTACTATAAACCATAATTCATAGGGATGGCAGTTACGCAGGAAGCGTTTATCCTATGCAAACAGAATTTAATAGGCCCAACTATTTTGACTTTCCCGGTGGGTAGTATGTCAAGAGTTACAGATGCGTCATATATTGGCATTTAAGTAGTGTAATTAGCGGACTAACGTCCAACGCAATATATAATTCGCACACTCTCTAAGGTGGAGCGAAACCATACCGTCACAGAAAAGCAAGTTCTGGCCTTACAATGGGCACTACGAAAGTTTAGCTTTTTGTCATCTCTGGACGTATATATGTCTATACCGACCATAAAGCAATATTGCATTAGTGATCACCGTGTATTGAGATGAAACGAGTACACCAAGCCATTGGAGAGCTCGAGGAATACGATGTATAAATTCTTCATGGATAGGGTATCAAGAATTCGGCAGCCAATACGTTCAGCAAAATTTCCGCTCTGCGAGTTTCGCTATTTTTCAAAGCATCTGAAGAAAAGGGAAATGATGTCACATGCCAAGAAATGATCAATCAGTTAAAAAACGGCACAGTGGTATCCGCACCATGTAAAGCGTTCAGTCTGCAAAACGGTATATTGATTTAAAAAAGGAGGACAAGCAATGTAATGGTTTGTGCCGGAGTCTATACAAACATAATTGATGACCTTCAGTCATGAAAAATTGAGACATCCCGGCACCAGGCGACTCATTGATACATTACAGTTGCGATTGTATTGGTCAGGCTTGTCCAAAAGATTCGTAGCTATTGTCAAAAAGTTTTAAACCACAAAAAAGAGAAAAGGACACCTCGATTGCTTTTAATGCAACTACATGGAACGAGTTTCTGCATATTGACCTGGTATGTCCACTTCCGATAACTCATGACGAGATAGCCTATATGATTTGCACGGTCGATAAGTTTATCCAATGTGTCGTGTTTGTGCCACTGACGAAAATAACAACAGAGAAGACTATAAAGTCCTTAGAAGAGCGATGGCCCATTCGATTTAGTGCTCCACAAGTTATTATTACCGATCAGGGTTCACAGTTTTTAGTCGAGAGAATTTAATCTATGGTGCAAGTACATTGACATAAAACATTCCCGTAGAGCCACTTATCATCCGCAGACCAAGGCGACGGCTGAGCAAGCACACCAGATGATGAAATAGGTAATGTGAAATTAGTGCCACGAGAGCGCGGAATCCTGGAGCGACAAATTACATTAGGTCAAGCGGGTCATGCAAATATAATGTTATAATGCATAGTTTTTCGAATATAATAGAACAGACAGTAGTTCTTTTAAATTTCAAGAAGATACCTTGCTGACCACATTTATCCTTGTCATTTGTTTAACCACGAGAAGTTATTGTCATTATCCAAATTTGAAAGATCAATAGGATCGTATATTTGTCCATGTTCATTAAATTAAAATTTTAGAGACATCTTAGATGGAGCTTTTTTTAAGTTCCTGTGGCAATTGATTGTAAATTTTATAAATATTTATAAACGGAAAATATCTTTTCCGCAATATCTCCTAACAAAAGAGAAGAGATCCAAGGATTCAAGTGAAATAGTTTTATACAAAATCATATCCTACAAAATCATAAATTTTGTAGTGATACGAACTGTAATCTACCGCCCGCTGCAAAGCACTAGCGCGTTTCGACCTTCCATGATCATCATCAGATTACGACGGCAAACTGACTATCGAGGAGCAAACCACATCGAATATATATGGAAATCAAATTTAGATATGCAGCTCTTACTTCTAGCTGTCTCGCATACATTGAACTTCAATGGAAATGTCGACTGCACAGTTTCTATGCAGTCACGAACATTAGCTTCTTGCAGCTTTCGCCAAATATACATACATAGACAATAAATTTTAACAAAAATTGATTGCGTGGGTGGTGGTAACATTTATTTAAATCAAGTTTGCGATCTTGAAGTAAACACCAATCCCATTGTATTTAACCAGTCGTCGAACATCATAACAAAACTACCGCCAGACGCAAAGCACTGACGCGTTTCGACCTCCCATGATCATCATCAGAGTACGACGACAAACTGACTATCGATGAGCAAACAGCATTGAATATATATGGAAATCAAATTTAGATATGCGGCTCTCACCTCTAGCAGTCTCGCATACATTGAACTTCAATGGAAATGTCGACTGCACAATTTCTATGCAGTCACGAACATTAACTGCTTGCAGCTTTCGCCACATATACATATATAGGCAATACAATTTAACAATAATTGATTGCGCGGGTGGTGGTAACATTTATTTAAATCAAGTTTGCGAGCTTGAAGTAAACACCAATCCCATTGTATTTAACCAGTCGTCGAACAACATAATAAAACTACCGCCAGCTGCAACGCACTGACGCGTTTCGACCTTCCATGATCATCATCCGAGTACGACGGCAAACTGACTATCGAGGATCAAACCGCATTGAATATATATGGAAATAAAATTTAGATATGCAGCTCTCACCTCTAGCAGTCTCGCATACATTGAACTTGACTGGAAATGTCGACTGCACAATTTCTATGCAGTCACGAACATTAACTGCTTGCAGCTTTCGCCACATAAACATATATAGGCAATACAATTTGACAATAATTGATTGCGCGGGTGGTGGTAAAAAATTCTTTAAATCAAGTTTGCGATCTTGAAGTAAGCACCAATCCCATTGTATTTAACCAGTCGTCGAACAACATAACAAAACTACCGCCAGCTGCAACGCACTGTCGCGTTTCGACCTTCCATGATCATCATCAGAGTACGACGGCAAACTGACTATCGAGGATCAAACCGCATTGAATATATATGAAAATCAAATTCAGATATGCGGCTCTCACCTCTAACAGTCTTGCATACATTGAACTTCAATGGAAATGTCGACTGCATAATTATGTTATGCTGCTGATAACAATTATCCTTGTCTTTTATTCAACCATGAGAAAGTATTATCATAATCAATGTTAAATATATCAGGAGGATTGTAAACTTTTTCTAATTCAGTAGATAAGTTTTTAAAAGACATCTTAGATGGAGGCGTTTCTCTAAGCCCCTTTGGCAATTGATTGTAAATTTTGTAAATTTTCGAGAAAGAGAATAACTTGCTCGCAACATTCTCCAACAAAGGAGGAGATATTGCCAAATGTCCAGATCTAGTTCCAACTTCATGACTCTTTCTTATCGGATTCATATAGGCACCAGTCCACTGGTTCAAATGGAAAACTTTTATGCAATAGCACATCCTCCGAAACCATAAAGTTTGCAGTGATACAAACTGTAATCTAGTGGCGTATGTAGTGCAGGAGATAGGACTAATTTGTTTCACAACTTTTCTTTGTACAGCTTCTAACTTATTAGACAAACCCCTTTTTAATGGATTCCAATTATGCCATTCGATAATATATTTCTATTTATTAGTGCCCATCTGTTCCTGGCACTGCCTACTCGGCTTGAAACTAACTGAGATTGATGCTATAATCACAGTTAAGAGAAATATTGTGATATCATTTTATATTATAATCTTTTTCAATATTGTAATCTATTTGATGGAACATGTGTAGTTTGAATCCAAATAAAGACGCATCCGCTCAGCTCCTAACCCCCGGGCAAAGTTCGCTATCATCAAACACCAATTGCTGCAAAAGCCTAAAACCTCGTATATTAACTTTTCTCAGTCAGACGACTCCTGATTGGCCAACGATTATCGGACTTACCTCCTCGACTCCCTTTCCATTCCCACTCCGCCTGTCGAGATGTTAGACAACGGAGACACTGAGAACCTACTCTGGTTCTACGTCTCACAGGCTTCCGTCGCCCAAGCAATTAAAGGCATTAAATATAAGCACCAATTTCATCAATATGGTGTCTCTGTCAGCATTATTGCTCTTCTTGGCTGGAACGTCTTCTCTCCAATTGCCGATGTTATTAACCATTGTCTCGAAACCACCTATCTTACCCCGGACTGACTTTATTCGATGATCTCTCCTATCCCTAAAAATGGCACTTCGTCGATCTCCTCATTTAAAGATCTCCGCCCCATTACTATCGTCCCTTCTTTCACCAAAATCTTCGACAGGGTCTTATACAACCTCGATGATCAACATGGTTTTTTGAATGGCCGCTCCTCTTCCACCAACTTAGTTAGTGTTCTCGATCATTGCTACTCCTCCTTCTCTAAAGGTTGTGAGTGCACTCTCTTCTTCCAGAATATATCCATGGCTTTTGACTCGCTGTCATTTTCATCGTTCGAATCTGCCTTACTGAGAAGCGGTATTTGCGGTAACGTTCTCAATCTTATCAGTTACTATCTCCGAAGCCGATGTGCGACAGTAAAAGGCGGTAGTAGTCACTCGAGACCAGCCCATATCCAATCCGGTGTTTCCCAGGGCTCCGTACTTAATCCTATACTCTTCAACCTTACGCTCGCGCATTACAGGTTGAAGACAACCTTTTCAAGCTGTTCAAATATGCGGATGACATGGTTATCGTATTCAGTAACCCCACAGCATCCAACCCATCCTTACCCCTTATATCGGAGCTCCTATTCTCGCTCCACTCGCAGCTCAGCAGAATCGGTCTCAAACTAAATCCCACCAAGACTCGTCTAATGAAACTCTCCTCTGATCCATTCTGCTCTATCCCGGTTGCAAATTATCCCCTCGACATAGAAATAATAGATTCGGCCAAACACCTTGGTATTCATTTTTCAAAACCCCTAGACTTCTCCCCACACCTTACGCACACTACTTCCAAACTCTTCAAATGGGCCCGTCTGATCTGTTTTAAGACTAACAAACCCACTCTCCAACTCACGTTATTCAAGGTCTACGTTCTGCCCCTCATTTCCTACGCCAGCGAATTATACTGTCCTCTCACTCTCGCCTCCTCGTATACTATTGAACAGGTATCCTCCAGATTTCTAAAGCGAGTCTTCCCGAAATACCAAAATTATCGGGAACGCCTACTCCTGGCAAATCTTCTACCGCTTTGGTTTACCCGTCACCTTCGAGCCATTTCTTTTATCCATTAGATCACAGCTTGCTTACCACTTCTCCAACTTAGCTCACCCAAGTCACCACTACGCCACACGTTCTAGCAACTCTTCTATCCAAACTAACCATACCCCCACAATATTTAAAAAATCTATCTCTTCTCCAAAGCCACTAGTGTCTACGATTGGAAATGAAACTGGTTCCTTCTCAATCCATAACATTTCTTTTACTCCAAGATATTCTCTTTACTGACTTCGGAGGGCGAAATCCCTCAGGCAGTCATCTAATTTTCCACTTTACCCCTCTGGTTTTAATCTTTCATTCTCGACTCACTGATACCACTTCTCAGCCCATTCCTGACCCCATCATATCCACATTGTGGACACTTTACTACGTTTTGCTCATCCAATTCTTTTCTTTCTTGTTTCAGCACTACCGATCCACCAACGGTTTGCTTCGGACATCGACTCCCTCTCGTCTTCCTTCAATGGATGCCTGCGACACCTGCAAGACTCACTCACTTCAATCCAGCAGATTCCATCCAGGTCTATGCTATGCTCCATCAACTCAATCTCCATGACAATGGACTCCATCGGTCGACGTCTGCCTCCGGTCCGCCATCATTTTCGATCTCACACTTGAAATCATCTTTCCGGATCCAACCTACCCTGCCTCGATGCTCTGACACTTCATGGACTATCTCCAATTGATGTTATCTAGTCAAATGGAACTTCGTTTTTATTTTTTTAACCAGATTGAACTATCTTGATGTTAATGATAACTTTTCCCTTCATCAACCCTCCCACCTGCTATTAAATACTTTGCTAGTCACACCCATTCACCTCCACATATCTTACCCTTGATTTGTTATTTCAATGGTCGGGCCAGTTGGCCTTTGATGCCAAATAAATGTATTATTATTATTATTATATTTTATTCAATTCTATTTTAAACATATTCAATAATTTGGTAGACGTTATTTACAGAATAAATGTTGCTTAGTAATATGTATTCGAAATAAACACATAAGTAAACATAGGCCTGAATAGGTAAACAATATTTATTTTTGTCAGAAGCCATCTATATTTACAACAGTATTTTGTTTTTTAATTGCTTGGCGCTTTGTAAGACTCTTGCTGTTGCTTTCCGAAGTAGATATACAATTTTATATGATTGAAGAATATTTTTTTTACTATTTAAAGCAATTAATTTGATTTTTTTGTTCTTTTTGCGGAAGACGTGAAAATTAATTTGTTTTGACAGTTGATGCTATTTTGGCTCGCGATTCAATTTACGTGTTAATTCTGTCGTTATGAATTGCGTCTCCAGTCCTTCGTCTGGTAATGCTTTTTAAAAAATATTTTTAAGATTGTTGTATTATGGCACTTATCACACAGAACCAGAAACGTAAGTTTTTATTTGTGGCAGTCCTACCATACGAGTATGTTTTGTAACATTACTTAATATGTGAGCATCTTATGGACTAGGTTAGTGTTGAATTTATTTTAATGATATTATTATGTTTCTGTAAGGCTAAAAGTAAGTTTAAGATATTTGGTGATCCTACCGATGTATATGCTCAGTTCCCGTTTCCGTTTGAAATCATCCCGTTCGTTTCTGTACAGGTATCGGAATGCTCTCCACAATTAATTTATATTTAGTTACATATGTGTTCACATACAAAATATATTAGCTAAAACCATAAACTAATTGTCTTCATTTCGTTTCTGACACTGAATGTTCTTAAGACATGCATAGTGATAATACAAAATTAGACTATACAAATTATACCTTTGGAGCTTATATAAATTTAATTTATAATCATAATTCAATCCACATTACAACGGATATGTTTGATTTAAACTGGGATCCAGCCAATTAAGGAGTATGAGTTTGTGTTAATTCTATAAATTTTATTTTACAAATGTTTTATTCGAAGTCAGATAAATGAACAGTTCAATACGTTCTGTTCGACGCACTGCTCAACAGAACAAAAGTAAATAAATAATAAAATCGTATTTGGCAGAAAAAGTCATCTGGCCGGACAATTGAAAGGATCAAGTTACGAATCGAAAGTAGGATTATGTAGAAGTGAGTGAAACAGTTACTAGCAATTTTTATCAATAAGGACTGTAGTTATAGCAGAGCTCCACGTAGACCATCACCATCATCATGCAAAGCCATACAAAAGCCAAATTAGACTAATATTTCACTGCCATGTAACCATAAAAAACGTACATTGCAATTCGTACTGTTCATGGTTATATGTGGACTATGAAAAAATAAGGTATTGTTATTTAGGATAATATCGACTTGGATGGATTCTTATTGGTGAAAAAATCTCGAATCTCAGTAGTATTAAAAATTAATTTATTATGGCGCGTGCGCATACTTTTTGCAGCATTCTGATTGATGAACACGTGCATAAACTAAACCCGAACACTAGTAAATAACATACGTTGGTAACATTAATTTAAACAAAGAATGTTCGAAAAATAGTAAAATGATTACGTTTATGCACAGATTTGTTTAGATAAACCAGCAGTGATTAAACGATAAATAAATTTAATTCGAGGAGTTTTTGGCCACTAAACAAATGAACTCACAAATATATTCTAATATAATAATAATATGACATTTTTTATTTTTCAGCAAAGGTAATCTGGCCCGAAAGTTAAAAAATTAACATAAATCAAAAGTAAGATTATATATGATTATGTGAGACTATGACAGGCTGTTGTTTGTCGATAATGATAACGGTTGGACTAGTACAAGTTTGCAAAGAAGTGCTTCAGCAGCTTTATCGCAATGCTGCATATAGATAGGTAAAGTTAGTAATAATTATGATATAATCGAATAAAATGATAGACTGAGAATAATCTGGATGCCAATTCTTTATTCAGGATTAAAAGCCTAGTTGCTGAGTATGTAGCGGGCCTAATTTCTGCTAGGCTTCCAATTACCGGAAACACCACTGGCTTGTAGTAACAAGAGAAGAGGTCAAATACACGAATGGCAGAATCTCGTCTTATTATGTTGGGGTTCTGTTGGAGTAGCTGATGTCACATCGTTTGACGGTGTCAGTAGTAATCATGGGGATGAATGTTGGTGATATTCGAAGTTACTAGGTAGCGCCTAGGCTAGAGCCAAAGCACAAATAAATTAACTTCCAGAAAAGCTGTGAGGCCGGAGATATTCATTTCGACAGAAGTGTTACCTGTGTAAAAAGAACAAGTTACGATTCCTGTTAGTGTTGACGCTTATGCATTTATTAATGAAGTAGATTTTAACCGCTTCCTTAAACTCATAATGGGATAGAAGTTTTGTCTCCGCATGTAGTGTTTTGAGGTTTCGATTCGGCAAAAATGTAGATTTTGATAAAAGCGTTGGTATGGTTGGATTGAATTGAAGAGTTGCAATTGTGCGTTACATACGAATGAATAGGGTGGTTAAAGTTTAGCAGCGAAGGGAAAATTGCGACCTTATAAACTTAGGAGGTAATTCTTCGGTGGCAAGCAATTTGTAGATGTATGAGATTTATAAGATGAATGCGTTCCTGGTAGTTTTGACACTAAGAAATGACGCTTCAGAAATCGATATACAAGAATAGGGTGAGTAGATCGTGAGCTTTGAATAAAGTGAGTCTCATAGTGTGGTTTTTATTTCGTAGCAGGTCAACCTCGTCTATTTGAATAGTTTTTTTGCGATTTCCTTGAGGTGTAGATAGAAGTCCAGTTAGTAAACGAGATGCCTAGGTGCTTGGCGGTGTGAATCATCTCAATATTTAGGGAAAACTTTGCAGTCGGAAAAGGAGGGGTTGAGTCGGAAGCATGTTTCATTAAGCGAGTTTTATTTTTAATGTGTTTCAGCTCGATCGCGCTAAGGTGAAATTGCAGCAAAAATAACCGTTAAGTAGTTAGGGATGCTAGAGAGCTGTGGGTGACGACTACTGAATACGACTACCATAACAGCAGTATATACAAATGGTTTAAATTGATTATCCGTAACCTCAATATGTGCAAGTGATAAACTGAAAAGTAAAGAGCCAATTACTGAGCTATAAGAAACTCCAGAACGTTTAGAAGCTGATATCGCATGAACATTTCCGACTTAATCTTGGATCGGTTTCAGAAGAGGAAACAGAATCTCAAAGGCACTACCGCATATGCCATTACTAAATAAGGCCAAAGCATCTTATTTTTGTAATGATGGTTTTGAGACCCCCGCGTTAGTCGTAATATTGGATGAAAGCAAGGGCTTTAGACCAGCACTGGGCGCTGGCATTGGAGACCTGTTGATAGATCTTACAAAACGAGTGATGCTGCAAAGTCGATGTGGATCGTGAACTGGCTGTGTGTTGTTAGCAAACACAATGGATACTTTATTTAGCTTGGAATCCTTCGAAACAAGAGGGGCTCTGTGGTATATAAATGGATGATGAAGCGTCTCCGATAATGCCTCCAATTAACGAACAACTCTTAAAGTTTCTGCATCCGGGGTAAGTAGCTGTTTGCGGAAATTGGCGAAGTCACTGGCTGAGTGCTTGGGGCTTGTTCAGTTACCCATTGTAGCAATGTGCTATTCCAAGTCCTATTTTTTTGTGATTCAAGCTCATCGTTGCTGCGGCTTGTGTGTTTATTTAACAAAATGCACAGCGCTTGCTAACATACATCGTTTAGATGGTGAAAATTGTTCTCGTTCGACCGGATCATGTCACAGGCAAACTTGTCTTCAAAAACCGAGACAAAAGGGACCAGATAAGTAGATTGTGTTCGCTGTGGTTGCCCAAAACAACCTCTCTCGCAAGCACAAGGTGAAAATTATCGGCCTGGCGCAACGAGTTTGGCCGTAATTGATAGCTGTTGAGCTCGTCTTCCTTTTCTGCCAGAATAACACTGTCGTTTGTGTATTCGAAAACAGTAGGCCACCGCCTCTAATATTCAGTAAGAAGTGCTGCACTGACATCAGTAAAGTCTGTGGGCAGCATAACTTAATCAGATGGAAGCATAGTTATATCTTTGTCGAACGCCGCAGTTAATCACAAACGCTTAATAATGTGATTGTAGGCCTAAAATTCATATCAGGCTTCAAGTTATCAGACGATTTTGGCCGATAGACCATTCAGCATAATTTGTCATAGCATCTTCTGAGTAAGAATTGGAAGGAACTGTGTAGTCTATAAAAGCAGTTTATACTGAAGACACTACCCGAAATTGCGACGGTGCTTGAGCTTGGTTCATGCATTCCAATTCCGTCCTAAATCGTGTCTTTTTTAGCCTAACTCGTCACGAGTCTAGTATAATAGCAGTGACTACACTTCATGCAGTATATAAAAATTATCACAGCCACAAGGCGATGTCAGGCCTGATTTCCTGACTATATCACTAAACTTCCTGGGGTATATTCACCTCGCGTTTGACGGATCTCCGCCTACCTGTGTATTTATAAATTTAATCATCGATCGAAGACGTTTGAATGTTGTTTCCAAGTATACAAGTTTACTGACTTTTAATGGAAGTTCAATACTGTTAGAAAATAATTACATTTGCCTTTGCTTATTACGATAATTGGGTACGTACACGTCTTCGACTTTTAAAATTTTATTTAAAAAACTATTTGGTGTTCCAATAGGATAACATTGTTCTTTCCTGTAGCAAAATTTTGGAAAGAGAGTTAGATAACACGCTTTTATGCGAAAATTATATGCTATATTCTTTGATCAGTTTTTATTGATGTTGAATCTTGTTTATTAAAATATGGATAAATCCATAAATACAACAATGTCAGTTAATTGATCTTTGTGTTATGTTGGAAATAATGCTGAGGAGTAAATAAATTGTATGCACTATGCATACAATAATAGATTTAATTTTTGCAGATAGAAATAGAGATCTAGGTCTCTTGCAATATCCTAAGCTAATAAGCCTGAATTCAACAGGCCTTTCCAGAGAACTTCGTTTTTCTGATAGATTTTGAGAGATTGTTTCTCATTAACTTGTCTCTTGGTTGGTGAGTGACAGATCCTGTATTGTCGAGAACTTGCAGGAGTGCATAAAAAGACTGTGTTGGATTCAAGTCTTCAACCAAAGGGCGGTCGATATGAGATGTGCTTACTTGTTCCCCCGCTGAAGAAGCCAATGCATGAGCTTCATAGAGGTAAAGTGACCGGCGACATTGTCTTGTTTCAGCTAGGGCATGAAACACACCATTCGCCTGAGTTCAGGGGTGTTCTATGAAGCCCATACGCTCCGCAGAGATGGAAATCGCTGGTGGTGGCCGTTCTGCTGATTTAGAACATGCAAATGTTCTTTATGTAGAGAAACGCGATCTCTAGACAACTATTAGATGTGATCTAGAAGTATCTATTCACTGTGGTCTAAAGCGTAATGCTCCTAACCATTCAATTATGGTCGATGTGGTTTTCGAGTGTAAGGGTCTGCTTAACAGTGCTCTGCTACTTACCGCTAGTGAATTCAACTAGCTGGGCACTTTGGTAATTCATTTTTTCGATGTTTCAGCCCATTGCCAATTATGCACGCCACTTTGTGTCCACTCGCTCATTTTTGAAAGAATTTAATCCAGAGTCCTTAAGTCAAGCCTATTGTATATTTTTATCAATATCGATGAGACTTTAAGAATACATCGCCTTAAAACGAAAGTTTTTTAACATGGATGTTGAATTATTCAGACTTGAAATTATACGATGATAACGGCTACTCACGAAATGTAATATAAGTCAGCCCGTGGGCAGTATTATATTCAAATAGAGTTACGGATCTATAATTAAATAGTCAAATAATAATCACTGGTTGGAGATATGCATTCTAGCAGTTCTATTGCTAACAAATCCTATACAATAATTTACATGAACTTTGGAAGAAAAATGATACAATAAGCACATAATGATTATATTGTCATTAAGAGATTGTAATTACTGAGCTTTTGCACATTTAGCCTAGACAGTAAGTTTTCCGGTGAGTATGGGGTAATAAAACACATTGGAACATCGTGATTATGTGAAATGCTATTAAATGTTTGGTATCTGTTGTGTGCTGGCGCAAACTTGCGCTCAATTTATGTATGGAGGAATGAATTTAAAATTGAACGAAATCTATCAACTTGCATTAGAAATTCTAGCAGATTGGTTCTTGTTTAAAAATGGAGGCCAGACACAATCGACCTATGCTGTTTTCCTTGTGTATCTGTGTGTAAACTGTGTGCAGAACTAAATAATTAATTAAAAATTTGATTTAAAACAGGCGTTCAAGTTGCAATGTTCTCTCATTCGAGTAATTAACCGTCTGGTCGATCGGCCTACGTAAGTTGATCGAATGAGAGAACATTGCAACTTGAACGCCTGTTTTAAATCAAATGGTGAATACACGTCTGCTATTGTGCAACACATCATCGAATTAAAAATTTGTTTAAATAGCTTCAAAATGAGTCCAATTAGTTACTCTATTTATAAATTGTTCATGACCTCATGGTATGTACGATGATTCCATGATAGAGGATATGTTTGCCTTTGAGTTTTAAACCGAATATTATATACTATATATATATATATATATTGTAGGGTGTCTATATATATATATATATATATATATATATATATATATATGAATAAATAGGATTTCTAATATAGAAATGTTCATTTTATGTGATTTACTTTATCCCTAAATTTTACTTATGCGAACATGTCTATCATTTTTTTCTTTTTCCACAATTCCTTCGTAGTTGTCCATGAGTAGCTACACTTGTTGAGCCTCCGTCCTATATGTTAAGCTTGTACCCTAATGTATATTCAGCAATAACTTACGTCATTTGTTCTGCATTCTTTGAATAACATAAGCATATATTTTGGATTAATTTCCTAATAGGATTATTATTGCGGTTTACTCTTGCTTCTAGCTCAATCTCAAAAATTTTTATTGTACTATTTATTGTTCTAGTTCATAGTACATATTGTTAGTTGGCTTTAAAATCGCATTTTTAATGAATTTATATGAAGTCCACTCTATCACTACTTTAATACACATAAACTGGAGATTTTGCTTTTCAAATGTCTACCATTTATTGGCCAAACGTATCATGTTTTTGGTGTCGTACTGGTTCCTGTTGATGAATTTCCAGTAACACGATTCAAGTGTTGTTCATCTAACCTGCAAAAGTTAGATTTAGCCAGGCTAATACACCTGATTAATCCGTCCTGTGTTGTCTAGGCTCCTGGTTAGATATTTTTGATGACTTAATAAGTCTGTTAGAATGATCTTAGTCTTCGAGTAAAAATTGATCACAACGACCATTTTCGTAGCATTTTGCCTCAGAATGTACCGTATAGAACCTGTATGAGCATTTGTAATGGTACTCTAGTTTTTATCTTCCTTTTTCGCTTGCGTAGCGGGATTGCGTTCAAGATCAGCAAAATTTAACAAAGTTGAGCAATATCACATCCTCTTCGAATTTCAGTACCAGTAGAATGCATTCCGAAAGATAAGAACACAAGCTACTAAGTCAGTATTTCGAGTTTCTCTAAATTGGTCAATTTTGGTCAGAATGACAATTAAGTAATGATTTTCATAACATCATTCGCGCCATCGAATCGAAAGCTACTGAATGGTCTGAAGCGGTAATGATGTTCTTGTTGTAGAATTTTGACAAACAACATTTCAAAGCGTATGCTCTACTTGCGCGTTACAATGTGAAAAAAGAAGACAATACTGACAAGGATAGAAGTAAAATCCTGTAAAGAAGAAAAACGTAAAAATTTAGGAAGAGAAAGATCTAGACTAGATGGCGAGACCTACTTAAACAACGGGCAGACTCGAGTTTAACCTGGTCCTCTGCACAACCTGGCACAAGACAATATCACATTTGATTTTCGCTGCATCGCTTCATAAACAAGACCAAAAATTACTGCTTACTATGCACACAATATAGAAGACATTTATAAGAATGAAGGGATTATAAATCGTCAGCTAGATTCTCGATGAACATCGTTAGATGCCATGTAGCGAAGTTTTTCCAATTAGGAAACTATATTCGTGTTCTGGTGTAAATGGTGACGGTTCGATATTGGTAATCCAGCTTTTGTAATGCCCACATCATCACTATATTGTTTATATAATTAAACGAACATTGGTTGCGCGGGCGGTGATAACATTTACTATAATCAAGGTTGCGAACATGATATAAACACCTGACCCATTATGTACTTACATTTTGTCAGTAAAAAGTAATAACTGTTTAGTGTAGAAAAGGCAATTCATCCAGTAGACCGGTTTCGTCCTTATTGAGAACTCATCGAAATGGATGCCGTATAAGCCCTACCTAAAAGAGTTACATTAGTTTGTATATGGCTGAAAATTGTGTGTAGTGTGCGGCAGGGTGGCTCAGTGGTTAGAGCACCAGATTCTGAAGCAGACATGCCTTTTCTACACTATAAAACTTAGGTTAGACTGAACTAATGTAAGATCTTAATAGGTCAGGTATTTATATCATGTTCGCAACCTTTATTATAGTAAGCTCATATTGCTTGGTTTATTCATACAGCTATCAGGATAAATGAACCTGGTAATTACCTTCACATCTTCACCTTGAAGCTGCATTGTTTAAGTGAATGATGAGTGATAATAGGGCAGAATCTGACATCATGAGGGTGCTACTTTTTGCTAACATATAATAAAGACCGTCACTATACAACGTAGTGGTCGAATTATAATTAAATGTTGTCTGCGTTGTTAATGTTAGTTAGTTTATCCATGAGAACTTTGATGGCTGCATCCCGATGTATAGCATAGAATCTTTTTAAATGGCAATACTTTCTTGTCAGATAGGACTTCTGTTTGTAAAAATGTGCGATAATTCATTTCAGACTCGGTTGAAGCCAAATGGGTTTGTGTAAGGAGATTGGATTATTAATTTAAATCTAAATAAATTGCCGCGATACTGGGTAATACATAGTTATCTTGTCTGTGTTTTGATTAATGGGGTTGTTCTTTAAATCAAGTTTGCGAGCTTGAAGTAAACACCAACCCCATTGTATTTAAACAGTCGTCGAACAACATAGCAAAACTGCCGTCAGTTACACGTACTGACGCGTTTAAACCTTCCATCATGCAAAGTCATGCGGATGCTAAAATTGACTATTTCACTGTCATATATCCATAAGTCGTTCGTGGTTTTTATTCGGAGTTTTCCTTCTCTTAGACAGTCTGCCAACAAAGGCTAATGAACAGTATCTGCCCAGATGCCAGTAGCCGAAACTTGCCATACGCGCCTGGAGCGCATTCTCTCATTCCGTCAAACACATTTAACAATGAAAGTTAGTGCGCAGTTAAACAAAGCTCGAGGCTTCAGATGAAACAGAATGATGGCTGTGTCAATTTAGACCTGGAAAGGTTCATGCTTCCATTCCCGGACTGACTGGCTTCTGTCCGCCGGTCGTTAGACCAGAATTTCTATGGCTACAGGCCACCTCTTCCTGTTTAGCTCATTTCCCAATATGTTTATTTGCCATTGTGAAGATACCTTTTCCCATAGCTGTATTGTCGGTCAATGAAGCATTTAACTGTTGTATTTATCCTGCAAATCAAGTCTCCAAACCCTATATATTAATTTTTTACCTATCCTGGTCATTAATTAAATGCTGTTTCAATATTTCTACCAGTTTGGTATTGTTTCATCATCAGAGGACGATGGCAAACATACTAGCGAGGATAAAACCGCAATTCATATATATCGAAGGCAAACATCTATGCGGCACTCTCCTCTAGTAGTCTCGCATGCATTTTACCTGACTGTACTTACAAACAGTTCTTCGTTCTCTTATCTTGATTGGGTGCATGGTTTCACCTACATACAGGAGACAACTGTTTGTGCATGAAATTTCATCCACTCCTGGTGTATCTAAGGCTACAGTTTTCCTTCTGATTAGGAAGTTTACTGCCAAGAGTAAAGAATAGTCTCAAAGCGGTTATTTGGTTGTACATTAATACTACCGATTCCACTTTCCTGCTTGGTCAAGAATCCGGCAATACCATGACTCTACGATCCTCTTCCGAAGTGTCAGATTTTATATACTTCAAAATATCTTTCGCTGTCTGTTTAATTGTAACTCTCTTTGTTCTATATCATTTCATTCAAGGCTTAATATCGCTTATTTAAAGTCGGTTTTTAGCGTATATTGCTGATTTGATTTTAATTTAAGAAGGATTATGTAGTAATTTTCCTTTTTTAGATGTCTATTTAATTTATGACGTACTAATTATTTTTAAAAAAATCCGATTATTCACCCGATGTCTCACTTTTAATTGTAAATTTAAGTTCGGTCATCTGATTATTTAATTTTAAGTAATTTATAATATCTTCGTCGTGATTTCAGACAACTAATATATCAACTTTGATCCGTAAACACTCTTTGGGCTTCAAAACAATGGTGTTTACTATTTGAACCGCCAAAGGACAGCTATAATTTGCTAAAATTCATTCTTAAATGCAAAATAAATAGACGACACCCATATTCGTGTCTATTTGTCGTTTTACTTCCTTTTAATGTCAATTGATGATCTATTAAAAACCGTCTAAAACATTCCCGTGCTTCAGGTACCAATATATTTCTGTACATGCATACCACATATAAGCCTGCCAACCTATAACATTTATTTAGCAACCATTCATTATCATTTTGTATTACGTGATAAGTATTCATCAATGTATGTTCTAAGATGTAGCAGTATTTTCTTGTTCAGCGACTTGAACTTAGTAGTTTTTTATGTTAAGAGTATATACAAATTTATAACGGCATATCGTTTATGAATGAAATATCCTGCATTTACCACATTACACTGAGTTATTTTCACCATTGATGCATAGAACGGCGGTTTTTTGGAAGTATGCCGCAGTAAAAGCAATCTATGCATCCTCGTTCTTGTCGAAATCTAGCCTGTTCTTCTCCAATATTAGATATGCAGAAAACGCTCGTATGGTGTAAAATAATATGTATAAGGCTGTAGATAAGTTTATACCACGATGGTTATCATGTAAATTACGATTTATTTTTTAAAATAATGAATTTATAGTGAACTCAAACCATCAATCGGGCTTGCCTCCATATTCTATATAGCATGTATAGAGTTAGAAAAGAGTTTTTCACTATGTCTTAAAAGAAGTGCTTATAGCGCATCTGTACACTCAATTATATTATACGTTAATGAGACTTTTCCACGTAAAGTTGATGCTTTTAGACGCTCATAGGCATTCGATCATTGTTTAATTATCTGGCCCTTCTTTTTCCCAACAGGGTTTCGCATCCGCTGTCTTCAATTTTACTTCGGAAATTTCAATTTCCGGTGTCGGAAACATTTTTCAACCGAAAGCACATAACAAAAAAATTGACAATCATTAAGTCAAGTCGGAAATTTGGTTTAAAATGTTTCATTTGTACTTACTGGTAGATTGATTAAGCATGTCTTTTCATTAGGTAAGTGTGTGTAAAGTATGTGTTGGTATGTGTTTGCATATGTACATTCTTTTAAATGAAATAACAGTGATTTAATAATAATTCACTAAGCACACACCATGCCTGTGTATGTGCTCGTGTTTGTTTTGGATTGAAATGTTGCTGCATGCGTACACTCATCCAAGTATAATTACAACAATCTAAAGTGTACGCGCACGCGTTTGTTTAATACTGATAAGTAATTAGGTACATATAATTAACGGCACGTTTGTCACTCATCCAAATGAAACTAAAGTGATAAATGTCAATTCCTCTTTACGCACTTAAAACCTCTTTTACACACTTTCCTAAATGAAGTATTTACGAGTGGCATCCGTGTGGGAAAGGGGGCAAGATACTATGAATACTCGGTTGAAAATTTTTCACGATAAACAGTGAAGGCTTAGTAAAAATGAGAAAAAAGATAAAAGGTTTCAGTATGATATAAAGTTAAACTAAATTCTAAAATGGCCTATGGAAAGAATTATTATTGTAATTTAGCAAAGAACAGTTACCTTTTTATACAAAACATAAATGCTTATTGAAAGTGCAAAGCTGCACAAAAAACCTAATTGAATAAATGCAATAAGGTAACAAGTTATAAGAGATATTTAATTATTTATTCCCCGTCTTCTGTAAGTTAATGGTAGCCCCACGTTCTTAGTCTTTTACTTGAACAAGTTTCTGATTCTGATTCGTGAAACCTTCATTTCCTACCATTATTCAGTGACGAACCTAGTGATTTCTCTAGGGTTGTTTTTTCATAATGTCATTTCTCGATTTAATTTCGATGGCGTCTTATCAATATTGTCGATTCACTACGACCACAAATTGCTATTCGTCTGCAACCATCACAATTTATTGTGTGCCTTGTCTGTACTGTTTGATGTGCAAGATCTGATCTACTAACATGGCCATTTTTGCACTTAGTTCTATGTTCTTCTCTTCCTACATTTATTTGGTGCATTGTTTCACCAACATACATGAAATTTTTTCACTCATGTTTATAACGGTTCAGTTATATCCTATTGTTTGGGAAGTTCAATGCCTAGGGTAAGGATCTGTTTTAAAATTGTACGCAGACTACATTGTAAATATGGGTTACCAAAAACGCATAGCAAACGATGAAATATGTAAACGTATTTTTCGGATCGACCAACAAGTGCTCCTCGTTAAAAAAAATCTTGGTTCCATCAGCTACGTTGGCTTGATCACGTTTTCCATATGCTCTAAATTCGATGCACTGACATAACAAAAACAGTTAGTTAACTTCATCCAAACTAGGTTGTATATATATTTCTTGGTTGGAAACCCTGCGCGATATGGCATCGAGTCGGGCTCAGTGGCTATCTTGTTGCAGATTTCAATTACAATCATCTACACAATTTTCTTTCCTTAGTTGGACAAAGTTGGCTTCGACGTTTAGTTGTGTTTATGTCATGACACAGTGAAAACCTCAAGGAAGGAAGCTATGTTGCCGATGTTGCTTTGCCTTATTGCTGACATGATTATAATGGTGTTGGGAAGAGGTTTTTAGTTTGCCTCGTTTTGTGTTTTCCAGTTAAATAAATTCATAGTAACTAGGTGCATTCTCTCATAATTCTGTCTAATAAATTATTTTTCACGTTCCAATTTTTTTGTGTCTCTAATGTTTATATGGCAGTGAAACGTTAGTTACTACTGGCTTTTGTGTGTCTTTGCGTGATGATGATCCTAAAGTAAAGCCTGTATCAAATCATAGTGACCTACTTCTGTGGTAAAATTGAATTTGGTATTTCTTGTTCTTTCTGTGATCCGATATTCGAGATAAAATTTTTTGATATGGGCAGATTTTCGTCTATTGGAACTAGTGCAAGTAAGCAGGTCTTTCTGACTAAAGTGTTCTGCCTACCTTTCTGGATGAAATATTTTATCTGTTAAAAGTTTATTGTTTTTCTGACGTTTTTTTGGCACCCTTTTCGCGAATTAGTTAATATAAAGTTCGGTCGATACTTAAGACGAACGCTCATTCCATATCATCAGCCATTGATTTTGAGAAGCTTCTGTTTTATCGCTTTCATTGCGCATCATCTGCGCAGAAGTGTTTTGTCTTAATTTCGTTTACGATATACTATTATTAAATTTGGTCATTGATTGATCCTCGCTAGTCAGTTTGCTGTCGTACTCTGATGATGATCATGGAAGGTCGAAACGCGTCAGTGCGTGCGACTGGCGGTAGTTTTACTATGTTGTTCGACGACTGGTTAAATAAAATGGGATTGGTGTTTAATTCAAGCTCGCAAACTTGATTTAAAGAATTATTGTGAAACCTTGCAGCAAATTAGTATTTCAATTAATGCCTAAGTGGATTTGACTTGTCTCGATTAAAATAATATATATATATATATATATATATATATATATATGTGTGTGTGTGTGTGTGTGTGTGTGTGTGTTTCACATTTAGCGTTTGCGAGGATGAGAAAACGTATTTTTTAGACCATACCCTCATACTTTTGTATATTCATTTTATTTTCCCTTGGTATTAAAAATACTATCTGAACTGGTATTTATCCCCTTGACTTAAAAGCGTTTTACGGCGTTTCTTTCATAATATTCCTCATTTTACAAAACTATTCTGGATCCATAGAGTCATTCCTATGTGTAAAATAAAAAGTTTCATCTTTGAACATGGGAGTGGTAATTTTTTCAGTATTGTAAATGTATATTTCATTTCGAAAATACTATTTATACTTCGAATTTGTCTTTGAAAGTAGAAATGCTACGCCTCTGAGAAATTAGGCGTTTATTTTTCCACATTTAAAACAAACCATCGCGCATAACACGAATTATCTCACATAACCTGATTAAATGTCACATGCCTGGTTTATCATAATTAGTCAAATTCAATATCCAAAAAACCATTTTACTGAGTTTTTTGTGTTTAATTAATTTCTTCTAAATGCGAGCGTGTGACTTGGACACACTCAAAGTGCATTCGATTAAGAGCTTCTTTGCCGCAATGTTTAGCTATTTAATGCTAAGAATTATCTATGCACGTGTTTGACATTGCTTGCAATTAACCAAGTTAAAATTCAACCGATACTTCTTAGTTTTGACATTAAGTTTCTGGTTCAACGCTAAAATCGATTATCTATTTTTTGTAAATAATTTATTTTATTATTTATTATTATTTTTGCTTCTACTTTTGTATTTTTTTTGTTTAACCTAGTCTATGAGTTGGTCTTCATTCATTCATATATATATATATATATATATATATATATATATATATATATAATTATAGACTAAACATTGCATCAAGTATCAAAGGCGATTCATCTAGTAGATCGGTAAGGTCTTCATTTTGCCGCGAACAATGCTCCATTAGCTTCGATGTCTGGAATTTTTCCGCTGCGCCACCCGTTCCGCATTCTACACGCAATTTAAAGGCATATACCAATTTATGGTTTTGGATAGTGTTGCCTTCTGTATAGAAAATTCAGCATCTGTTTAACAAAGTTTTAACCAGCCACCAAAATCTGCTAATATTCAACAGATGTCATGTCACTTGTGATTGCTATTGACTAGACATTCCAGCAAGTAGCAAAAAGCAATAGATCCAGTAAACCGGGTTCTTTCATATTAGCACTCATAAGTAATGGCCAGAATTACCATAGACGTGATATGAACCAATTTTCATGTAGAACAAAATCATGCAAATCCTCTCCTACTCCGACGCAGCTAATTTTTGCGTGCATTTCACACTGATTTTCAAACTTGCTTTTCTCTGTTAGATCCTCGTGGACATAACCTTTTATTTGAAGATTTAACTTTCTCAGATCTGATATTATAAGACAATCGACCAAGTAGATAACATGCACTTTCTCTCTTATATTTAGTTTTTTCCTGCAAAATTGAAACCCTGCCATTACATTTTAATTCGACACCTATGTGGAATGGTTTTATCATCATCATGTCCAGCCATACAAACTTGATTTAAAGAATTTTTACCACCACCCGCGCAATCAATTGTTGTTTAAATTGTATTGCCTATATATGTATATGTGGTGAAAGCTGCAAAAAGTTTATGTTCGTGACTGCATAGAAATTTTGCAGCCGACATTTCCAATCAAGTTCAATGTATGCGAGACTGATAGAGGTGAGAGCCACATATTTAAATTTGATTTCCATATATATTCAATGCAATTTGATCCTCGATAGTCAGTTTGCCGTCGTACTCTGATGATGATCATGGAAGGTCGAAACGCGTCAGTGCGTTGCAGCTGGCGGTAGTTTTGTTATGTTGTTCGATGACTGGTTAAATACAATGGGATTGGTGTTTACTTCAAGCACGCAAACTTCATTTAAAGAATTGTTACCACCACCCGCGCAATCAATTATTGTTTTAATTGTACAGCCATACAAAAGTCAAAAGGGACTAATTTTTCACTGCCATATAACCATAAGGAGTGAAAAAAGTATATAAGTGAATTTAGACAAATTTTCAGTGAGATTTACGTGTGTGTGTGTGTGTGTGTGTGTGAGAGAGAGAGATAACGCATGAGAGGAGAGAGAGAGAGAGAGAGAGAGAGAGAGAGAGAGAGAGAGAGAGAGAGAGAGAGAGAGAATACCATGCTACTATGAGTAAATTTATCGGGATAACTCACAGAAATGAGGCAAACTAAACCTCTCCTCAACACCATTATGGCAAAGTTAGCATTCGGGCAAGGAGACATCAGCAATACAGCTTCCTTGAGGATTTTACTGTATCACGTCATAAAAAACCAAACCTTGCAGCTAACTTTGCCATACTAAGAAAAGAAAGTTACGAAAATGATTCTACTAGACATCTGCAACTAGATTGACATTTAGCTCGATTCGATGCCATATCGCTTATGGTTTCTAACCAAGAACATTGACCCCATCCTGTCAGACGAGTGGGTCCTATACTACCCAATATTGATGTAAGTGACTTCAATTGTTTTTGCCATGTCCAAATATGCCCATCTTGTTTCATACGCCAATTTGGTGCTGGATGAGATAACGGAGCTCTATTAGGCAATCGAAATGAGGGCATACGCAAAACTTGACCGAGAGAACGAAGTTGATGGAGTCTTATTTGTTTTTCTAACGACGGGCTCTTATTGTCAGATCAAAAAATACGTCTACGGATGTCAGGGTTAGTTATTCGTTGTTGGTAACCAACATGTGCTATACTTCTCAAATAACGATGATCGAATGCCTGTAAGTGTCTCAAATCATCAACTCTAAGAGGCCAAGTTTCACTAGCGTATAGTAAGACTGCGCGTACAGATGCATTGCCAACACGACCTTTAAGGTACAGCGAAATATTCGCGATTCTCCATAAATGACGAAAGTTCGAGCAAGCTTCTCTAGCTTTCGCGATTCGTATTCTCACCTCGTCGGACATATTGCCTACGTTGTTGATAGAGCTCCCAAGATATGTAAACCTGTCGACTATGTCTAGATCTTCAACCTGCAGGCGAAACGTTGGAACGAGTGGTGGGTGATCCTGTAACAGTATCTTGCATTTTGAGGGCGCGAATTTCATACCGAAAGACGGAACGTCTTAATCTTTTCAAGGTGGCCTGGGCAGCATCTTGATTGTCAAATAATAGTACGATATCGTCCGCATAGTCAAGATCGACTAGTTTATCGCCCGGGAGAACTTCAATTCCAGCATCCTGAATGTGTGGGAGAGTTGTTCATAATAGCGTCGATTATAAAATTAAAAATGGGGAAAGTGAACAATCTTGACGAACACCGCTGCTGGTTGTAAATTTGTGCGATAATTCGTTGTGGACCCCAATGCGACCAGAGGTATTTGTGTAGAGAGCTAGTATAATATTAACAATTTTTTTGGGCATCGCTTTTCGACAAGATATGGAGTAAAACATTGCGATCCACCGAATCAAATGCACCCTTGAAGTCTAGAAAGACGGCTATTGAGGGACGGTGATATAAATGTCTGTTCGAGAACTTGCCTCAACATAAAAATATTATCTATACAACCTCGTCCTGCACGGAATCCGGCCTGTTCTTCTCTTGTATGTGATTCACGTGAAGCGCTAAGACGACGTAGGATAATCGAAGCAAATAACCTTGATACGACCGGAGTTAAACTTATACCACGATGGTTATCGCATGAATTACAATTACCTTTTTTGAAGATGGGAATGATGGTCGACTCAATCCAATCAAATGGTACGGTTTCGTCATTCTATATAGTATAAAAAGTTTGGTCAACGCTCCTGAAACTATATTGCCACCATCCTTAAACAATCCTGGAAGTAAATAATCGTGGCATGCGGCTTTGCGGTGTTTAAGATTGCATCGCGTACTTCTAACTCGGATGGTTCTTCGGGACTAACATTTCAGACTGTTGATGCAGACATGTTTTCGGGAATCGGAACTGATGCGGGTAGCCACGAAAATTTATCTCTAAAGTGTTATGCCCACCTGTCAGGAGGACTTATTTTATCGGTTACTAAATCGTTGTTACTCTCATTTATAGTTTCACGAACTTTTAATTTTCTCTGACCTGTTGCGCGGATAAGTTGGTAAAAACAGTGACTATTACTTGACCCGAAAGCTATTTCCATTTCTTCAGCCTTTTTGGTCCAAAAGGTTTCGAGATTGATTTTTAGACTGCGCTTAAGTTGGCGTCTTATATTGCGACGGGTATTATTATGAGTCGAGCCAGGTGGAATTTTATTATCTATTAAAATAGATCGGGAATAGCTCTGTGTAAATTTTCGGCTAAAATGAAGCTCACGAGAACGCACCAGAAGAAAATAGTAATTATAAAGCATGTGTTGGCATGTTGGGAACTCTTCCAGTACTGTCTAGAATTTTCCGCAGATGGGACTCGAACCACCGTGCCATCGTGCCGCATACGAAGCAATTCAAGTAATGCTAACTTGTTTTCGGTTAGGCTCTCCTTCAGGTGGAACCACGAAGTGAATGTGCTCCAGTTCGAATGCTGTTCCCGGTAAATTCCTGACTGTATTTAATAAGAACGAAAACGGTCCACTGGATGAATTGCCCGTTCTGCCTGATGCAACATTTTCTTTATACTGACAACACTAAATCCGGTCATTAAACTCTAAATCCATATGACTTCCCTAAGTGGCATAATATCTGTTATATTATGATCGTAGTTGTTTAGTTAGAAGTTCATGTTTTGAGGGATTCCAAATAGGTTAACTCTGAAGGAAATTCTCATCGAAAACATTAGTTTGAATATGAATTGCGTATAGTTTGCGGCACACTTTGCACAGTTCATGAAGTCCCAGTCTCTGAAGTGAATTTGCCCAGATTCGAGCCCTGTTCGTGGCAAATTCTGGACCGTTCTTGATGAGTTCCATTTAAAGGCATTATTGATCTACTGGATGAATTTCCTGTTACCTGATGGAATGTTTAGTTTATACTGACAACACACAGTACTATTGAAGATACTACACGAACAAAAGTCAAAGGTAATTCAAAATCCCTGATTATTCTTCTGTGGAGGTTGCCTAAAAAATTAAAGTAAGTATATTCGCTCCTCCATTTGGCTCATAATTTATCCCTTTACTCTATTTTTATTTATTCTTTTTATCACCAAACTTGGACTACAGTAAATGATTTGGTGCATTGGCGTCGTCCTTTCGAATCAGCTGGAATATTCATAATAGGCCTCAGCTACCTCATCAGTCTAGCCACACTCTCTTTTATATCAGTTGTGGCCTACACATGCTTAGCTCTGCTTTGCTGCACCGGTGGTTATCGTCTTTACACGGAGATTGCCGGAATGCGTAAAAAAGATACTCAAGACAGTACCGACTCTCAATCTGCTACTGGCGTAAAAGCAAACAGTTTCGAGTAAGTGTTTTTCTTTCTGTATGAATTGTTCAACATACACTGTTTTGAACTCGACGGCGTGGCAACCGGTGGTCTTAAGACAGTTGGACGCTGAGCTGTTGGTTTCAATTTTCTGGTACTATAGGGATTTAATTGTCCTCTATTTTGAAACTAATTTTTATATTCCATTTGTTTGTGTGGGTTTTTTCATCATATAAACTGATTTGGATCGCTATATCCGATGAGTTTAAGATTAGTATCTATCATACGCATAGTCGAACAATTACACCCACTATTAGTCATTAAGTGGCGCAGTGATAAACCTTTATTTTTCTATTTTGATTTCATGTCATTCTGATGTCCGCTGTACATTCGACTACTCGTCATTTGTATCTGTTTGAGTCATGCAATGCTATGTGAAGTTCTAAAGCTCTATTCAAAGAATGGTACTAGCCACCAAAGGAAGACCATGGGTGCTCCATTCTATAACTCATATTCATATCGCAATAATAAAATACTGTTACGTTCAGGATTGTACAGAAATCGCGTATTGGACAGTTCTGGACAATTACGACGTGTGCATGACTTCAATGTCTGAATCCTGTATATATATATATATGCATTGGTTTTATCCTGCGTTGTAGTTCTCTGAAAATCGGAAGTAGAAACACGACAGTGAATTCGACTGATTGCAGCGTTTTCTTGTGCGATTGGTTCAAAAAATGCCGTAGAAGTTCATATAATGTTAATAGATGTCGTTTGTATATTCTTGGCTGTAATTTAGATAAAACTCCGTTAAAAGAGAAATTGAATTATCGTTGAACTATATATTTTATGTCAATTGTGATATTGTGTTGTCTTGACCTATTACCGTCATCATAATCATAATTGTCATCACCAACGTCATCGTCGAAATCACTATCACCACCATCGTAATAATAATCACCACCACCATCGTAATCATAATCATCATCATCATCATCGTAATCAATATCATCACTATTATAATCCTAATCAGCCCCACTATCGTAATAATAATCACTATCATCATCATAATCGTAATCACTATCACCACCATCATAATCATTATCACTATCACCACCACCGTAATAATAATCACTATCATCATCATTATCTTAATCACTATCATCATCATGAACGTCATCACGGATAGCGATACTAAGTGCTTCTTATCTGCCATTTCACAATGAGATAAATTAATGAAATAATTTAAAAAAATGTAATGATAATGAAACTGGATGATGGCCGTATCCCATTAGACCCAGCAAGTGGCCGGGAATTTGTATGGCTGCTGCCCCATACATATTTATGTAGTTTTCCCCTCTCATGGTTTATTACTACAATATACACATTAACTTTCTTGCGTTCTATATAGAGAACTAAATAATTATGTCATGAAGGTGACGGACTGTTCGTCGCTAACTGCTGATGCTGATTTATTACATTGCTTTAATCTGCCTACTTCATTCTAACTTGTAAAAAATTTTATACTAAGGAATATGTTGATAGAGACGATAGATCGATAACTGTTGTTTATATTAAGACCACTTTGTCTACAAATTTTAATTTTAAATAACATTCATTTTGTTATTCCTGTATTCTGCAAATTATCGGTGCTAGCTAAGACCACCAGTTAGACTTAATTTAGTGCCAATAAACTTTGCAATATGACTTTTTAAACATTTTGCAGCGAAAATCCTAGAAATTCGCGATATTTTTAGCTTCAAGCATTTGACTACTGCGTAGTCTTGCTACCATAACTTGCTACAACTTGGTTAATATGATACGAACGCTTCCACTTTATTTCAACATCATCCATAATTTTTATTCGGACATTTCCTGTCTTAGTAATTTAATTCCGATACTAAAATTTTTATTGAAGCGAAAGTGTGCTGCGTTGTAGCTCATACCTGGTGGTCAACGCAATTTTCTTCATTCTGTCGTTGAGCCGTCATCATCATCATCATCATGTCCAGCCATACAAAAGTCAAAAGTGACTATGTTTCACTGCCATATAACCATAAGGAGTATAGAAAGTATATATATATATATATCTTTTGAAATGCGAGTTTTAATAATATTCATTGTACCCTTCCCGTGTGCAAAAACTAAGAAATTTTATTAGATATAAGAAACGTTTATTTCGCATTGTCTTCTCAAATATTTACTAGTGAACATATCTGTATATATAAATTAGAAAGCAAAACAAAATGGCAATATGTGAACATAGAGAATGTGAAAAAGGAAACCAATCAATTGCGTGCATAATTGAATCAATTATTAAAAGGGGAATTAAACAGAAACAGACGTATTATGGACCAGAAAAGAATGGCATTAAAGAAAGTTGAAGCAGCATTAACACGCACATTTAATGCAGCCAAATTACGAGTGTTATTTACGGTAACACACTTGCCTTTACCAGTAATAAAAGAGAAACAGCCGTTAATTTCGTTATCAAACATTATTTACCAATGTAAATGCGCAAATTGTCGATCAACTTACGTAGGCCGATCGACCAGACGGTTAATTACTCGAATGAGAGAACATTGCAACTTAAACGCCTGTTTTAAATCAAATGGTGAATACACGTCTGCTATTGCGCAACACATCATCGAAACATCGCACGTATGTTCTCCAGACGTAGCATTCAAAGTAATTACTAAATGCAGAAACAAAAGGGAGCTAGCCACATACGAAGCCTTATGGATAAACAAATTGCAGCCGGATTTATGTAAGCAGAAGAAGCACGTACAAGCATTGAGCTTGAACTGGATGTGACGCACGCAATTTGATTGGTTTCTGTTTTTCACAATCTCTCTATGTTCACATATGTCTATCGTGTTTTGCTTTCCAATTTATATAGAAAGATATGTTCATTAGTAGATATTTGAGGAGACCACGCGAAAGAAACGTTTCTTATATCTGATAAAATTTGTTTTGCTTTTGCACACAGGATAAATATATATATATATATATATATATATATATATATATATATATATATATGTGTGTGTGTGTGTGTAAAACTATATATTATATGAATGTCATACAAGCAACACTGTGAGTCCCTCAACGGATAAATTATATCAGTCAGAATTAAAATAAATATAAATAGATGTCTTGAATGAGGATACCACATTTGCCAGATGTTTTTTTCCTGCTCGTATAACGTGAACCCTGAAGATGGGACTGGAAATTAAGTCCCAATACTTCGGAAGAAGTGCAAAACCTTGTTACAACGTCATTCTTAGGCAAGTAGCTGACGGAGGGCTTGAAAGTGAAGGGACAAGTGAGAACCTATCAAACAAGACCAATAATCTGGAAATGCAAAGGATTTAAGATTTTACCGATCTACGAGTGCTATCAATTGCCCTGCACAAGATGAAGGCGGCGAAATTCACAGTCAACACCGTTGACAAGTTGCGCCTTGCACTACGGAACCACTCGTCCATAACTGTAAACGCCAAAATACAGGATCGTTGATTAAATCTTAATGTAGGATCTTCTGTATGCAGCTCAAACAAAGACACCACTTTAAAAGCGTTGCAGCCTGATGCTTGTCTAAGCTTTGTTTAGTTTTCTGTCTACTGAGCGCCTGAAGGAATTACTCAATTACAAATTTTTCGAGCCGGTTTACTGTACCAATTCCGGTGGATACCTCAAATCATTTAAGAGATAAAAGAAAATCTCTTGATCGACCGCTATTTCCCCTCGTATTGGCCTCTTGGTCTGGTCGATCTATACCCTAGTTAACTAATTTACTCTCGAGCGGAACCCTTGCCACCAGCAGTGTCTAACCGAGAGAAGTTTCTAATTTTTCTTTTTAGGCCTAAGTTACGTTAGAACCCATTGTAGTGAATTTATAAATCCGTTTTTGTATGTATACCATCATATTCTTGTGACATTATTAAGTGTTTACAGTTTTTGTATTGCTCCATGGTCATAAATTGAGTTATTGGTTACAAGCTACAAATTTAACTAATTTACATATTTGTCAAATAAACGAAATTGGCGCATTTAAAACAAATATCTATCCAGTAAGCACGAAACGAATTTGCATGAGATTATACTTTCCGTTCATGCTGTCTTTGGTTTATCCTTCTGGCCACAACTGAACTAATTTGTTACTAGGTTCGCAAAACCTAATACATACTTGCATATATATTAGTTCTTCGCAACAATCAGTATTTAACTGTAATATATTGAATTGAATGATGTCATGCTTACCGCGAAATTTGATAACTAATATCGATCAAGGCAAGAGTGTATGGATTTACTGGAGTAACAGGTGTTCAGAAATTGTTGTAATTCTCAATTTCGGTGAACTATAGCATCCATTGATATCCATTGGTACCATGTACCGTCTCGGAAACTATAGTGTTAGTACCATATGCCTTTTGGTACTATAATGTTGGTATCGGTTACTGACACAATAGCCATGATGTCAGTATCCTTTACAGACTCGGTATATATATATATTATACAGAGTGAATTGAAGTCGCATTGTCGAGACTTTATATAATGTTAGCTTCACTACTGCAGGTTTACGCATTCTTCTAGGAGATTGTACCGTCCTATTATCCCACATTACTCACCCAAATATATAGTGGTTAAAGGGCGTAATACCGGCTCCTATTGATGAGTTGACAGTAAGCACGAAACGAATTTGCATGAGATTATACTTTCCGTTCATGCTGCCTTTGGTTTATCCTTCTGGTCACAACTGAACTAATTTGTTACTAGGTTCGCAACATCTAATACATACTTAAATATCTAGCTCATTTTTCAACCGCTCGCAAATTTGGTAAATCTCCCATTCAGATGTACGTACTGACTCGTTGCCACCATCCTTGGTTTAAGCATGACAAAGCCTACTGAAATAGATAAACTCGCAAAAATATCCGTTAATGCTCTTAATATGTCTGCGTATTTAGCTTAAAACTTTGTATTCGTTCACAATCATTACGTATTTCCAGCTTTCACTATATTAATATTTGATTGAAAAGCTGATCTCCGAAATAATGGAATGTCATATAATTCAAATTAAGCCAACTTGGTTTAAATGAATAAAGGTTTTCCAGCAATTTTGAAAATGCTTTTATTTGGTTATTAAATGTGTTAGCTGCAATTTAATCTGCTAACTGTTTCATTGAAGTTGTTCGTTGAAAAAATCTAGTAATTGTCGTATACTATTTCCATGGAACGCCGGCTTCACATCCTATATATTTATTGATTTTATGTTATAGTGTATTTGCTTTCTGTCAACAGCTGCAGTGAAGCACATGTTAAGCCTTCTTTTTCTCACGAACTGGTAAATTTTTCGGTTGATTTTTTTGTGTATGTGTGTGTAGAAAATGGTTGTCCAAAGATTTCAGCCTACCTAAAGAGAAAATGCTGGAATGGTTTTCTAATATTATTGATCGTTTCAACTTTTACGCCAACCGAGCTCGTCAGGTTTTGATTATTGAAAGCTATATTGAAACATTTATGGTAAGTTATTTTTGCACCAATTCAAATATTTCAATGCAAATTATCTCATAGTGTTAGTCGTTTTATTTCTTACAGATATTATTTATGTATGACAATAAGCTCATCTATCTGATGAGCTTTAAGCCACTTCTCGTTAATGACAACGACCAGGGAAGTAAAGAACGAATCAGAGTGCATATACCTCATAATACACATCATTATTAAAAAAACTAGTAGCTAAAAAGAATAACGAAAACCGTGAAATTTTTAGATAACGAGAAATTAGTATTTTAGGCATACAAATTATTTGACAGATTTATGAGTGAGAGTACCTAGTTACTATGAGTATGTTTTTCTAGATAACACATAGTGTGAGACAGACTAAGCCTCTACACAACACCACTATTGCTAAATCAGCTTTAACTCAAGGCAACAGCGGCAATACAGCTTCCTTTTGGTTTTCACTATCTCACTCCATAAAAAATATAGTTGTAGAGCTTCTTGTTGTCCAGGTTGTTTTAATTTTCGTACATGTAATACACCAGCGTTAAAACTTTATCTAGGTTTAATGAGGAGTTTATTTTAAATATTTTCGACATTGGGCAATCTAATATTGGGCTTAGTGTTATGAAAACACCCCCCATATTCTTGTTCTCAAGACGAAGAGAAGGAAAAGCGGCAGAATCGAAGATGGAGATATCTGCAGTAGCCTGATTTCGTTTGTCCATCCTGTACGACTCGGCCGATAAGGAGACCTCTCATCCTGCGCGATGGTCGATGTAGTGTAGATTGCTTATTGCTCGAGTTAGGATTATATGTTGGCTGTAAGAAATCTCGCCCATTCCTAGTGGAGATGGTTTGTATTTGAAATCTTCCTTCTCTTATATTATCTGCCGGCCAAGGCTGATGAGCGCCATCTGCCCAAATACCAGTGGCCAAAGTTTCCTTCAGCAGCTGAAACCTGCCCTTCGACTCTGCCACGCTTGCCATCATTCCGTCACTACCCATTTAACACTAATTGTTCATCACCATCATCATCATCACGACCGGCCATACAAAGGCCAATAAGTGACTAATGTATCACTGCCTTATAACCATATGCCAATCAAGATTATATGTGGACTGCAAAAGAACACTTAAAACGAAATAATGACTATGCACAATTAGACCCGCCAATATTCATGCTACCATTCCCGAGTTGAATGGTTTGTGCCCACCGGTCATCAGGCCGAAATTTTCCATGACTCCGGGCTGATATGATTATACAGTGGTCTAATATTATTGTGTAAGTAGTGATAGCTGAGCCTATTTCCACATCACAATCACTGATATGATGCTCCCACGTGTACTCGACTGTGCATTTGACAGTTATATCGCAGGAGACTATACTTCATTTTTAGTTTAATTTCTCGTCTATTGTTAAAACGCCTTGGGTTGTACGGAGGTGGCTCTTGTTCTGTCAGCGTTTGATATACTAGACAAGTAAACGAGAAAGTCTCAACCACCACTATCAGTATGTGACTTGATGTTCTTTTACAGCTACTGAAATGTTTTTTTAAAATTTATTATAGTCTTAAAATCATGTGGTACCAAGCATTTTTGCCCATCAGATACTCTTAGACATTTGATGTGAACTTTATCCATTGAAGTAATATTCCTATTTTATTTCTTAACTCGTATTCCTTACGCGTTTTATGTTATTACGATTTGGATTGTGAGATTACACGAAGATATGCTAATTTTGTGCCAGTCATATCAGTACGATTGGCATGAGTCTTGCCGTTACTGTATCGATGCCTTCGTACTTCTTAACGAATGGGTAATACGTTGCTTAAGTCCTTTCCACCGTTTTTTTACCATTATAGGGCGCGCCAACATGCATGAACTCCTGAAATAACTAGTAGAGGAGTGACTAAGAAACCGCATTGTATTAATCGAGCGTGATTTCTGACATGTGTTAATTGATTTTATGGCTGTTTGTGGCGCTCGATGGTCTTGTCGTGTCGCCTGGTTTATTTGTCCATATATTATCTTGTACTTACGGAAGCCTTTCTCTAGGAGATTGGCGTTTTTGCCTATAGGTTTTGTTATATACCATTGAAAATTTGCATATATAAATAAATGCACACAAACATATATATATTTATATGGTTGTATCTATGTATACATATGAGTATGAGTAGCTTTATGTAATTCTATGCGGTTTTCCATCATTACCTTCTAGTTTGCTGTTATTGCGTACTTTGTCGCCAGAATTGGATCCTGCATCAATGTTATGAATCTTGTTATATTTGGTGAGTTAAGGCAATTGCAAGCCAAATGTGTTACATGATTACTTCTTATTAACTTCAATTATGTGATATTTACTTACTATTGTTTTCAGTTTATAATTTATTCCATTTGGCTATTATATTTATCTAACTTTGGCCTTTTAAATCAACCGGTGGAGTATGAAGCTCGTCAATTATGCGTTTTTCTTTAAAGCGTCAAAATACCTTTTATTTTTTGTGGCGACCAAATAATTCAGTAATTAAACGCACATTGATTGCGCGGTGCGGGGATAACAATTATTATAATCAAGATTGTGGTCTTTATATAAGCACCTGAACCGTTAATTACTTACATTTGTCCGTATAAACTGAAGAGTGCATAGTGTAGAAAATGCAATACTTAGTTTATACTGGAATATGTAAGTAATTAATGGGTCATGTGCTTATTAATTATAATAAATAATTCAGTACTTTGAATATTCATGTTTGCACCGTGATTTAAGGTCCTATTGGACCAATCAAACCACACTCTACTGAACCCTTCGTGAAAATGCATCGTAATAAATTTCCTTAAATGTATATTCCTCGGAATTACTGATTTCATTGTGAAAATAATAAAATAGGCATTTGAACACATGCTTTACCGCAAGCGTACCATAAGAACATAGTAATAAATAATAATGACAAAGTTCTGCTAAGCAAAAATGAGCAACATTTAAGTTTCTACAATTCTCAAGGCTCAGTTCCCTGAAGGCAAAACAGCACTTGCGGATACATTGTACTTCGAACTTCAAAGCGAAGTGAGATTCACTCGTTTCCATTCAAATGACGTCAGTTGATTTATGCGATTCTCATATTCACATCTTTATCCATATTATCAATTATCGTTAGTACATAAAAGTGGAAATTTTTATTGTGCAGCCACCAGAAGCAGTGTTAAATGGATTCTGGCCGCCAAATTAAGCATCAGATCCATTTACTAAACCATTGCAGCATATCATATGCACTAGCGTCCAGAACAGAGAAAAACCATCATCTGTTTAACAGAATGATGCGTTGTCGTCTTACCGACATGATTGATGTGGCCCTATGCCGTATGCCAAAATGCACAAGCTAGGCCACGGTTAGAGTCTATTTTCCTGCTACATGGAACCGTATACTGCCTAATCACTTTCCCTGTCTTGATCTAGCTTAATGTTGCAATCATTGGCAAATGCTAAATTTTCTTAACGCTGCTCACGGCTAGGCTTTGCTGAGTGAGTTGGTGTAGTGAAGTTATAGAGAAGACGACTAGGAAGATGCTAACTTCTTTATTGCTCAATTTAATAATGTGTACTCTGTTTGTTAGCATCGTAAAAATGGAATTGTATATTTGTAAAGAACCTTAATAATCATTAACTTCCTATGTACTCTGTTGAGTAGAACTGTGTTAATCTGGCCTATTACCATTTGGTTTATTGGTATAAGCATTTAACACCACTGAAGTGCTCTCAATGATGCATCAGCTATACCATTTGATATAATATAGTTGTGTTGAGGATTCTTTTCATGGAATCTCTGGTGAAAATGAGTGGTCAATTATTATTAATTCATCTTGACAAATAAAAAATATTGTCTACTGTTGGTTTTATTGTGCGTATGCGAAAGTTAAGCATATACTTTATTTTCAACAGTTTTCTCGTGCACTTTTCCGTCGATCGGTTAGCCTATTTCCTTAAGTGTTAATAATTTTTTCGAGCGAATTTTAGTTTGCGTATATAATAGCTTTGTCTTCGATTTTTCTAGTTGAACTTGTGCTTTATGTTCTCTCTTTGCTTCTTCAATCTGCACATTTTCTAAAAATCGATAACTTTTTGTCTATTATGTGTCTGATGATTCAGTCTAAATTTTAACATCTGTTTAGACACTATTTGCAGTAGTCTGCCAGGATTACATTTCGTAATGTTGGCGCAAAATCAATAATCTATCGGTTTGTGCATCCTCGTTGTTCGATATTGGCTGTTTTAGTATGGATAAGCAACATATGGCTTTACTTTATACGGTTTGCTTGAATTATTCTTTAAATCAAGTTTGCGAGCTTGAAGTAAACACCAATCCCACTGTATTTAAACAGTTGTCGAACAGCATAGTCAGACTACAGCTTTACTGTAAGTCATTTTAATTATTCATTTCGGGGAATTGGATTTTTCACTTTTGATAACAAGTCAGATGAAAGGGATGCATCACTTTCAAAATCCTGTAATGCCTAGACTCTAGTGATATGCCAATTTTGATTTTTATGTTATACAATGCCTTATAGCCTGCGGTTAATCATAAACGAATTTAGTTTTAATACCCATGCATAAAAAAATAAATTGTAACTGCTGACCATATTATTTTCTGTATGGCCCTTTTCTAATAATAGTGACTTTGGCATCTCATTCCTTATCCGCGCATAATTGTTCTGCTTATCCATATCTTGAATGCAAATTACGATGCTCCAGGCGAGTCTGCTGATGACTCGCTCCTTGTTTCACTAACGTGCACTTGTATGAAAATTAAGGAGGTAAAGATTAGCCACGCTACCTTAATTCTGTTCGTAATTCTCATCGTCATACGCTCAGTGCTTTCATTGCAATCTTTGATTGTTTCCGAGTCTTCAAGTGGAAAATCACTGAGTTTCTGGAATATCGTACCTGGCTCTACTGAGGCCTACTGTGTACGAGACTGATCTCCGTTTAGTTATGCATATTGATTTCTCTGCGAATTTCCGACGAGTTGTTCCGACGCTCTGTCTGTTTCGAAAATCTCTTATCCCTGCAGAATTTATTTTGTAAGTACCAATTGAATGCATTTACAATTTCCACGGTTGTACGTTGGCTGTTGACGATTGTCTTACAATCGAAGAAGCTAAAGCTCCTTCGGATAATTATCTAACTGTTGACTTCACCGATATTGGTTGGTTCGTGTATGTGGATTCACACAGAATTAACTATTATTGTGTCGTCCAGCCTGTACTTAATTATCCCTAACTCTGCAGTCAGTATTCATTTGTGCAGACAATATTCTCGCGAGGCTTTCCATACTATCAGACGAAGTCATTTTGTTCAACCCATGCTTTATTTTTAATCAATTATTTATAGGAGTGTGCTCCTATAAAGCGCGTCCATTTAGTAAGACAATACAACTATTTATTATTTGATATTCACTTCTGCGGCTCGAATACTGCTTCCATAATTGTCCTAACTGTTTCATCTTAATTCGTGCACTTCTGCGAGGACTTTCTGTTTTATTCACGTCAGACTTAGGTAGGGCCATTGGAGAGTTCTTGGCCACAAAGGTGGCTACTGCCACCTTAATTTCTGTGGCATTGGTGGTCACATTTAGAACTAATAAATACTATTCGCATTCATCCATTTTGTATATTAATAAACAATGATGTTAAACGGGCGTTGATAACAATTACTTTTAATCAAGGTTGCGATTATGATATAAATACCAGTCCCATTGTATACATACATTTATCAGTATAAACTGAGCATTGTAGATAAATCTACATTATAGAATGCTTAGTTTATGCTGATAAATTTATGCTTACAATGAGACTTGCGTTAAAGTCGAAACATTGATTTAAATGATTTATTGGTATGACTATAGTTTCACATAGATTTTCTGCCTTTTTCAAGCTTTCGCTCGATTTTTATATATTATATATTTAGCTAAAAGATTCCTACATGCTTTGCTTTTACTTTTAGGCTTTGTTGTTGTCTTCACTATGCCGAAAATCTACGAGCTCTATCAGGTAAGTAGTGCAACAAAAATATTTTATGCAACGGTACGATGTCTTCTCTTTATCACAACGAAGTTGTTTGTAGAAGCATTACTTTTAAAATTATTAAGCCATCTATTCACTGACATTAATTTTTTAAACAAACCTTATACCTACTTTAAACAGGCGCCTTCGCTCTGTCACATTAGCTGATTTTCAGGTAAACTAAAACTCAGGCCCTCATAAATTTTGAGAAAACTACGGGGCTCGCTATGCCTAATCGTAATTCCAATACAGGAAACGAAATGGTTTAGTTTGCCTAGTATAGAAAATGTCTATCTATGGCAATATCCTCCAAATAAAGCATCATGCTCACGCACCTATTCTAAATTTGAATTAAAAAGCGTTTATCGACGTGCCAAATTTCTGATATTGTAGATTATTATTAGACGTCATATGTAGTTTGCAGTAGAATTCTGTTCTTTACCCTAGGTAGAGGAAGAATGATGGTGGATGTTACCAAAACTAAGCTACCTGTAAAATATGGAATGGTTGCGATTCATTGCCTTTTTCTGTTATTATGTAGCCAAATATACACCGATTTCCTATCAACTACCAAATGTTCACAACGAGATTTATTATACCATTAGATTTATAACTATCTATAAAGTGGGTTGTGTGACCGCTACTGATAAGAGTACGACATCAATAACGAATCTAAACTGTCAATGTGCCATTGCCGCAGATTTTCTTAACTTCAATGTTTAGCTAACATTATTTTAATGCTTAAATTGAAATTTCAGTCAGCAAAATCAAACAATAATATTAAAATCAATCAGTATGAAATATCAAGTTGTGCATATTCTGTCTTTTTCGTTTTTATATAATTACGTGAACAATGGTTGCGCGGGCGGCGATGTCCAAAGCTTTGTCCAAGTTTTCGGTCTCTATATGAGCAATTGACCTATTATGTACATACATTTTTCAGTATAAACTAAGTATTGCATAGTGTGGGAAAGATAATTCTTCCAGTAGACTAGCTTCGTCCTTATTGTGAACTCAAATCGCAGGGTGGCTCAGAGTTTAGAGCAACAGATGCCGAAGCAGATGTACCCAGGTTCGAACCCTGTCAGCAGCAAATTCTGGACAATACGTGATGAATTTGCAATAAGGATGGAACGGTGTACTGGATGAATATTCTTTTTTCCACTATAAAACGATTAATTTATGCTGACAAATGTATGTATGGGTTGTTTTTAAAATTAATGTATATATATATATATATATATATATATATATATATATATATAAATTGACAATAGTGATTTAATTGTGTGTGTGCCTTCGCGAGTTGAGTCAATTTTTTATTCAAACATCGTATCATAATTCGATTTTTGCGTATATGTGATAATACAATTTAACAATAATTGACTGCGCGGGTGGTGGTAACAATTCTTTAAATCAAGTTTGCGAGCTTGAAGTAAACACCAACCCCATTGTATTTAACCAGTCGTCGGCTTGCGGTAGTTTTGTTATGTTGTTCGACAACTGGTTAAATAAAATGGGATTGGTGTTTACTTCAAGCTCGCAAACTTGACTTAAAGTATATTGGATCATGTCTGTTCATGTCTACAGTTCTCAAGATCCTGAACATCGAATGCACTTATTGTTGCTAGTTTAATTGTTTCCATTTGTCTGATGCTGATATTTCGTCTATGGCTTCTTTCTAGTAAAAAATATTTGAAGCTTGTTGTTGGCGGACGAAGTCTTTAGGCCTCCATTCACACAATAAACTCACCGCACTCTATGTTAACTCCCGAATAGTTAAGTGAAGTAACTGGGTTATTACACGGCAACTATTATCTTAATTCGGGTTTTCTGATGATCTGCTTTATATCAGCGATATTGTCTGTGAGATGTTGGTATCCTTACTGCCATCAATATCTGTTAACGAGTCACGACGCCAGTTTCTCTATTTTTTAATTTTTTGTTTGCTGTTTTAGCCGCAAATCGACAAACTTATTGCTCAGATGAAGGTTTATTTGAACCATGTACGAAATCTGTAAGTTTTGCATGAATTTATTTAACCTTTCGACCACTTTACATTTACAAGATTTTGCAATTTGTATGAATTCTCCGTGTATAAAGCTGCAAATGTAGTCCTACGGATATTATTGGAATTTCTCTGTATGACAAACGATAATTTTCAGAATTTTATGTAAAATGTATAAAGCATGGGGTGACCAGTATCTGACCTGTCTGTCTACAACAAAAGTCAGTATGTGCAGGTATCTGGTAATGTGGGCAACTTAACAGTTGGCGCCGCAAATACGCTCCCAAATCTCTATTTAGTTTTAACTTTGTAATGTAGAACACTTGGGCGGTGAAATAGCATTGTTGTTTGCTTTTTGGAGCCGAAAAGAATACAGCATTCTGCGAACACGCTCATGTCCCTGCCATTTCTTTCGTGTTAGGTGGCTTGTTTGTAGGTAATTCAATTAAAATTTGCTTGGTTGTTTTTGTCAAATGATAACAACAGTTGCAAGTTGATTTTAAAAAGTATAAATGCTGGCGTGAATTTAAATAACGCTCGTTCGTCATGAATGCCATACCTTAAAGTATGTGCCTTGTGTCAGCCACGTTTGCATAGAGATCAACATAATTTCTTAATCTTTAAAAGAAACATGTTGCGCGACAGGGAATAGATTATTTACCTGATTTTCGGATTGCGTACCGAATTGTTTAAAACCACTGTCATCATTATTTTGCCAGATATTTCGATATCCTGGTACGGATATCCTTTTCAATGGCAAGCACATCCACCAAGTTGACAATCAATATGTTAAACGAGCATTGGTTGCGCGGGTGGTGATAATTATTATAATCAAGGTTGCGATCTTTATATAAACACCTGATCCATTAATTACTTACATATGTCAGTATAAACTAAGAATTGTATAGTGTAGAAAAGGCAATTGAGATTATACTTTCCGTTCATGCTGCCTTTAGTTTATCCTTCTAGCCACAACTGAACTAATTTGTTACTTGGTTCGCAACACCTAATACATACTTGCATATATATTAGTTCTCCGCAACAAACAGTATTTAACTGTTATATATTGAATTGAATGATGTCATGCTTACCGCTAAATGTGATAACTGATATCGATCAAGGCCAGAGTGTATGGATTTACTGGAGTAACAGATGTTCGGAAATTGTTGTAATTCTCAATTTGGGTGAACTTTAGCATAAATTTATATCCATCAGGTTGGTATCATGTACCGACTCGGAAACCGTAGTGTTAGTATCCGGTACCTCATCGATTTCAAAAAAGGTATCAGTTACTAACACAATGGCCATAGTGTTAGTATCCTTTACAGACTCGGTATATATATTATATAGTGTGAGTTAGCATTGAAGTCGCATTGTCGTTGACTTTCGATTATGTTAGCTTCACTATTACAGGTTTACACATTCGTCTAGGAGATTGTACCGTCCTATTATTCCACATTCTTTGACCAAATATATATTGGTTAAAGAGCGTAATACCGGCTCCTACTGATGAGTCGCCAGTAAGCACGAAACGAATGTGTATGAGATTATACTTTCCGTTCATGCTGCCTTTGGTTTATCCTTCTGGTCACAACTGAACTAATTTGTTACTAGGTTCGCAACACCTAATACATACTTGCATATTGATTAATTCAATATCGCCTAATTTATTTTGATTATTTCATCCTTGATTACTTGTTGTTAGTGTAGCGCCTTTAACATACATTTATCTATACATGATGACAAGGTTTATTTTTATTTTCATTTTCTTTGCACTATTACTAGTATCTTCTTTATCAGGCAATTTTTAATTTATTTTACGTACCGTTTAATTTAACTTTCTACCCTATTGAAACACTTTATCCGTTTCTAATTTAATTTTACTACCTATTAATTATTTACTCTATTAATAGTGTCATTGCCCCCTCCTCACCGAAATGCCACTCGTAATTACTTCATTTAGAAAAGTAAGTGTAAAATAGGTCTGACGTGTGCAGTTAGAAAATGACAGTTATCATTTTAGTTTCACTTGTATGACCGCTACACGTGCCTGTAATTACATGTAACACATTAGCTCTCAGTCTTAAGCAAACGCTCACACACATACACACAAACACGCTTATCCAGTGAATAGTCAGATGTTGCCAAATCGCTGTAATTTCACTGGGATGAGTGTACATTTGCATTAACTGATTACCTCCTCAATCCAAAACAAACGAGAACACATACACACAGGCATGACGTACGCTTATCTAGTGAGTTGTCAGTAATTGTCATTAAATCACTGTAATCTCATTGCGAAGAGTGTATACATCCAGACATATACACAAACCAATTTAACATACACTTTCCTAGCATTTTTATTTAAAAAAATGTTATGCTTAAGAGATCTAACAACAAATATAAATGGAGCAGTTTAAACTAATATTTCCACTTGACATATTGATTGTCAACTTAGTGAGTGATGTGCTTGCCATTGACAAAGATATCCGTACCAGGATATCGAAATATCTGGCAAAATCATGATGACAGTGGATTCAAACAATTCGGTACGCAATCCGAAAATCAGGTAAGAATTTCTTAATCGTTGACCAAATTGCTGGACATCGATGAACATGCCTGACGCTCAATAAGATTGTCTTTCTACGAATGCATAATGTGTAGCCGCTATATATATATATCTAGGCATGGCTAGACTAAATAATCGCTAGTTTGATTCTTGACTGCACCAAGTCTGGTTACTACGAAGAAAAAATATATATATAAAGAGAGAGAGAGAGACATAGAGCCTTCACTGTGGACTACACGATACGGTTATATGGATTTTGGGCCTTCATCACATTTTGATAACGTTTCAGCTCACACGAGATGACTAATTTTAGCAGAACATGACTACTTCGTAGGCAACATTCCTTAATCATCATCCTTCTCAAAAGTCATAGTTTTTACCACCTGTTTTTTCTTTATTAGTGTTAATACATGTCGTCATTTGTTACTTTTAAATCTGACGTATTATTCCTATTCATTCAGCATTGTAGGTTCTGTACAGCCTAGCGAACAATCTATAACTCGACCCCACTTCATTTAGATTAAATGACGGCATATTGGTGCGCTATTTTTAGCTTCACATTACAAGCGGTAGGCAATCGAAGTCTATGTGATTGTCCAATTCTTGGTTAGTTATTCCAAGATAGAAGAAATAATTATCAATATGTAGTAAACTTGACGCATAACGTTGCAAAACTACCATCGATCGCTAATTTTTATCCCTTAAAATGCATTGATTTTAATCCAAAATGTCAGATTGTGTAACTGACACAAATGCGGATAATTTTTAAACAGAAAAGTTAATCGTTTCTTGACATTTCAAACGATTGTGTCGATGCCTGTGTTTGAGGAGTCATGCTTTGATTCTACAACCGTCTTTAATACTAACTCTATAATTTCTCTCGCATATAGCCTATTTTATTTAACACAAACGTCATACTTTTGTTAGATGTCAACTTGAATGCAATGATTTACTTGCGTTTTAGTTGCCTGTAGTTGATACTGAGGCATTTTGCTGTTAACAAGATTATTTTAGGTTTCATTGATTTCATTAAAACGATAAGGTGTTCAATTGTTTCAAATGCTCGAAAAATAGTTGCGTAAAATCTGCATTATCATCTTGTGTTTATCCATATTCGTTGTTTTTTCTTATTGATTTGTTCAGAGTTGTTGCAAAACTGCAGTCGTTACCTGTTGTCGGCAACAAACTAAAGACGAACTAGATGATGGCTTCGTGAACGAATGAGGTGTGCGGAGTGTTGTCCTAGAATGTTATTATAGTCATCACATTAATCCTTTTTTCCAGGTAGCTGTTATAAATATTCTACAACATGCTTTTGTGGCTAAAAGCTTCCCTTCTGATCATATATTAAACGTGTGCAGATTTACGTTCCTATTCCATATATCATATGCACCGCAATTTTGCGTTTGCCTTAGCTGTGTACAAGTGACAATCACGTTGATATTAAATGACTTATTACAAAAATTCCTTTCACTTATCTTATGTGTGTATGCATATAAAGTCTATTACCTTGGTTCCTGCCATTTTCATGTACGTACGCGTAGCGAGTTAACTTTTCCCAGTGATAAACTATTATTCTGTTTTGCATGCTTAATTGCTTTTTCGCATTTTCTGTCATTTTTTCACTTATTTTTAAATTGTTAAGTTTAGAAAATTATATAATTCATTTTATTGCGAACATATTATTTCTTGTTGAGGATATCTATCCAGGTATTTTAATGTGACGCCGCAGTTCTGTCGTAGTGAGCAGTGAGGTACATCGTCGACTATTTTTTGTGTCTGTGTGGCCCAGAAAATAAATATCAAAATGTCGGTACCAAGAGATTTAAATTCACTTTACACCCTAAACACATCGTGAGGCTGTCAATCAATTCAAACAATAATAGTAATGCATTTCGAATTTCAGAAAGCAGTACTGTTTGGAATAACAAATAATGCGTTTAACTATACGTGTTCTTACGATTTGTAATAAACGAACTCGGCTCGAACAAAGATATGTTTATGTATAGTGAACAAGCATATATCTATATTTGTTTAACTTAGCTTTAATTGATCATCCAATCTTGAAAAGTAAACATTATTTATGGCCGATTTTGTTACAATCTCTATTCATTTCAACCTCCAACTAATTTTTCACAACAACTTATGTTGCATACATATTCTCGAGATTTTATCTATAATATTGACTGTGGCGTAGTTAAGAGGTTTTTGCAAAGTACTTACCCGACTTTGTCATTTATATCATTTCTAATGCATTACTTTTACTATTAGCTTATCCGAAATTTCAATTCATTGTTTTTCATATCAGACCAGAATGGCAATTATCTTTAGGTCCTGTCGCTTAGCTGGCCCTCTTTGGTACATATAGTCTATGGCGTTCCTTTTTCCTGCCCGCTGCCCTAACACCTGGACTCAACTCAACTCACCTTTATATGCTACATGATGTTTACCTTTTGCTCGATACTTATCGTATACTTCACAGTTTTAATCCTACAGTATTGAAAAGTGTTTTTCCTCTTAATGTCGCCCTGTTCTGACAGTGAATCAATGTGCAAGAACTCTCACCATTTCCCTAGATTATGTCATGTTTTTTGTCGCTTTTGCTATGTTCTCCATCGAACCATTCTAATACACGCCATGTAGGTTCGTATTACAGCTAATGTCTAGTTTAATTTTACTATGTCCCCATATATTCAGATCAGCTGCTACTGTATGCTTTGTTTCTAAATAAAACTTGATTGAAAATAAAACTCCTGTTAGTGTGACTACTTTTTGATTGTTTTTCTCTAAATTAATTTTTCCAGAACACTAAATTTAGTTAGCTTATAACTAAAATACGTGAAAATTAGTTTGCCTCTAGTTTATTAATATTAACTTGCGTATTAAGTTCGTGATACTTGGATATATATATATATATATATATATATATATATATATATATATATATATATATATATGGTATAATCTAAATTCAGTATAAGGTAGAATCTACTGTTCTTGTCTTAGGCTTGTTGTTTTGACTATGCCAAAAATCTTATTCAACTTTAATATTGGTACATTTTGGTCCAATAATTTACATTAAAATTAAATTTCTACCTACTAGTAGGGAATACGCTTTAAAATCTATTTGCACACAATATTCATGAAATTTAATCTCCTTTTCCTCCTCCCCTCATGCATTATCAACAAATAGGTACAAATTGTGACATGGTTTGCAGTCACTGTTTTCAAATGTTAGTTAACCGTTTTTCTCTATCTATCAGTGACAATCTACCATGGCAATAGAGTTAATTCTATGTTATTTACTCTTGTAATAGATAGAAGCGTAATTTATTATTATCTAAGTCAGAAATTCTCACACACATGCACGTCATTACATATATATTTACTTTTGTTGTCATTTTCTTGCTAACTCGCGTAAATTCCGGATGGTGTCTATAATCAATGCGGCGATGCGCATCCTACTGAAGTTTACATATTTCGCTCGGCCTAAAGTGTGGTGAAGACGCCTATCAGAAGCCAGGATTTTGAAGTACAGCGTTTGCTGTTAATTATGTATGACTAAATTTAGTGAACATGTCACGCTGAGACAAATTAAATGATTTTAAGCTTCTGCACAAAGCGCAGTTTTCTAATTATTCTGTTGTTAACTATTGTCAGCATGTGAATTCTTGTTTTGCATACTGTTTTCGTTATTTTAATCTAGTCCGTAATTTTCTATTATACGCAGTAGACATTTTTGACCGTACTATTTGAATACTTTTCTAATTGATGTTGCTTAAATTTTGTTTCCGTTTGTTTATTATCTTGTCTTGCTCTGCACAATCTATTGCTGTTTTTATTATTTGTGTGCGCTTAAAATTGCCCTTAATTTAATCAACAAGACTTGAGGCTTTTCTTGCCAGTTTCATTTTTGGAATAATCTTTCTATGAAAATTCGGTTGCTCCGAAGACAATCAACTAACGCACTTATATACAACAGAATACATAATAAAAATTATTGGGCAACAGACTGCTTTTTATCAGCATTCATTAGAGTTAAATTAATTTGACTTGGTTTTTTGCTTTGACCCCTTGGTTTTTTTGTCATTCATTGGTTAAACTCTGAAAGCTTATTAAAAAGGAATGCGAAGTTGAAATGGTTTATTTTCTGTTTAATTCCCTGTCTCCTGTGTTGGTTACCAAATATAGATGTTTCTTCGACATTTTCACTCATAAACTTTCTTTTCCAAATCGCACTAAAATCGTTAGAAAAAAGTATAAAGCAGACTAGTCAACTTGTTTAAACCGGTTTCTTTATACTTCATTATTAATAAAGCCACCTGTTTATATCAGCTTAATAACTTTCTTTATAACTTTTCATTAACTGGGGAACTGCAAACAGTCGGTGAATTTGTTGGTTTTATCACTTTTCTGAGCAACGAAAATAAAAGTTGAAAAACACGAACCGTAGTAAGTCATCACAAAGAACAGGTGCCACAATTTATTGTCAACCTTGCCATTAAACTATAGCAATGCATCCATCGTTAGCTGCCAGGCGTTTAACAACAAAAATCTAATAACTGTAATTAATTACTTAAATCTAGTTGTGAGTCAAAACTAAATGCATTAAAATATTAATTTTGCACGATTGCAAACGCTAAGGATCAATGTTGAAATCTTCTTTGAATAATCGGATTATTTCTAACGGTAAAACTTTTCCTACTCCATATTTGTACTAAATGACGTTACAAATAATTACGAACTATAGAATAAATGCATAGAATTTAGGAATAAACTACCAATGTGCTAAATGATATAAAAAGAACTGGATTTTGCAAACCAGTAGATGCCATGAATTGTTGGAACACCGACCCATATATTTTTCCAGTCGCCAAACACAGCAAATCTAACGCCACTTACACATACTAGGTATCATCAGCACACGGCAGAAAAAGAACTAACGGGAAGCATACATAGCAGTTGTACAGAATATCAGCTGCACAGACTGTTGGTTGAATCATCATCAATATCATTTCCAGCCATACGAAATTCAAAAGTGACTATTGTTTCACCGCCATATAACCATAAGGAGTGAAAAAATGTATATAAGTGAATTTAGACAAATTTTTGTGCGATTTACGAGAGAGAGAAGGAATACCTTCTATTATGAGTACATTTATCAGGATAACTCACAGAAATGAGGCAAACTAAACCTCTCCACAACACCATTATGGTCAAGTTAGCATTCGGGCAAGGCAACAGCAAATTAGCAATACAGCTTCCTTGCGGATTTCACCGTATCACGTCATAAACAAACCAAAACTCGCAGCTAACTTTGCCCTACTAAGAAAAGAAAGTTACGAATATCATTTTACTAGACATCTGCAACAAGATCGATTCGATGCCATATCGCTAAGGGTTTCTAACTTAGAACTATGATGTGCACGAGGACCCCATCCTCGCAGAAGAGTGTGTTCTATACTACCTAATTTGGATGTAAGTGACTTCAACTGTGTCTGTCATGTCAGAATCTGCCCACCTTGTTTCTTACGCCAATTTGGTGCTGGATGAGAGAAAGTGGACAACCTTGACGAACACCAATGCTGGTCGTAAAGTTGTGCGCTAATTCGCTGTAGAACTTAAGGAGACCAGATGTATTTGTGTAAAGAGCTCGTATATTATTAATAAATATTGTGGGCACCGCTTTTCGACAAGATATGGAGTAAAACATTGCTATCCACCGAATCAAATGCACCCTTGACGTCTAGAAAGACGGTTACTGAGGGACGGTGATATAAATGTCTCTGTTCGAGAACTTGCCTCAACATAAAAATATTATCTATACAAACTCGTCCTACACGGAATCCGGCCTGTTCTTCTCTCGTATGCGATTCACTAAGACGACGAAGGATAATCGAAGCAAATAACCTTGAAACGACCGGAGTCAAACTTATACCACAGTGGTTATCGCACGAATTACAATTACCTTTTTTGAAGATGGGAATGATGGTCGACTCATTCCAATCAAGTGGTATGGTTTCCTCACTCTATATAGTATAAAAAGTTTTGTCAACGCTCCTGAAACTATCTTGCCACCATCCTTAAACAATCCTGGAAGTAAATAATCGTGGCCTGCGGCTTTGCGGCGTTTAAGAGATAGGATTGCATCGCGTACTTCTAACTCGGATGGTTCTTCGGGACTAACATTCCACACTGTTTGATGCAGACATGCTTTCGGGAATCGGAAATTGATCTCTAGTTTTCAGCCCACCTGTCAAGACGTCTTATTTTATCAGTTATTGAAGTCTCACTAACTTTTAATCTTCTCGTATCTGTTGCGCGAGCAAGTGGGAACAAACAGTGACTATTGCCTGACGCGAAAGCTACTTCCATTTCCTCAGTCTTTCTGGTCCAAAAGTTTTCGAGATTGACTTTTAGACAGCCTTTTGCTTTGATTTTAGTAGACGTATTTAAACGTGCCGCACACAATCGACTATATAAAGGGATCCATTCAATTAAGCAAGCTTCAGCTCGCGCGCTAAGGGCAATACCAACGCCCCATTTACCGGCTTGAGAGAACTCTGTGGAACCAGATGTTCGAAGCCAATAACGCGTAGATAGGGATGGTGCAACTAGTTCTGTAATACACGTAGGATCCTGTATTCTGGTTTCAGATACGCAACATGTCGATTTCTAATTTATCCAACGTACGAGCAAGAGATTCTTGTTTTAATGTTCGCACATTAAATGCGCCTACGTTAAAACCTAACCTAGGTTTAATGAATGATCGTCTACTAGAACTATTTTCGATATTTGGCAACCTGGTATTGGGCTCAGTGGTACGAGTTGGTTGGAAGTAACTGTTTTCACTAATTTTACCTTTTTACAAGACTTGCTTTCCTATTTGAAAATATAATTTCGTAATTCTTAAGAAACTCGCCAGTAGCAGTAATGACATCGGAAATCGGCGTATAAACTTCATTAATTGGAGGATAGAATTTATTTCTAACCTAGCTACTATGTTGATATTTGCTGCCTCAGTTGAGGAAAGAAGTTAAACAAGTATAATTAAACAAACATTTGCTGCATGGGCGGTGATAACAATTACTATAATCAAGATTGCCCTCTTGATATAAATGCCTGACTCATTAGTTACATACAATTGTCAATATAAAATAAAGCTTTGTATAGTGTAGAAAAGGCGATTCATCCAGTAGACCGGTTTCGCCCTTAACACGTACTGTCCAGAATTTGTCGCGGACCAATGTTCGTTCAATTATATGAATGTTCATTTCACTATGACGTCCTCAGGTAGCGTGGTGTCTGTTTAAAAATGATTGATTGGTAGTAGTTAGTTGGAAATTTATGTCTAAAGGTATGCTATATAGGCTCCACCTACAGGAAAGGCTATCCGAGAAACAGAAGTTAGTATATAAATGAAAATTCTGTTAAAATGCGTCAGGGTGGCTCAGTGGTTAGAGCACAAGATTCCGATGCAGATGTGCCCAGGTTCGAGCCCTGTCCGCGGCAAATTCTGGCCAGTACATGATGAGTTCCCCATAAGGACGAAACCGGTCTACTGGATGAATTGCCTTTTCTACACTATAGAATTCTTAATTTATACAGACATACGTAAGTAATTAATAGGCCAGGTGCTTATTTCAAGACCGCAACCTTAATTCTAATCATTTTTATTACCGCCCGCGCAACCAATGTTCGTTTCATTATATAAATGTTCATTTCAATGCCACTTCCCCATGTAGTTTGGTGTCTGTTCAGTAATGATAGATTGGGGATGGTTAGTTGGAACTGGGACTAAATGAACTCCACCTAAAAGAAAAGTAGACTAATCAAGTTAGATTGTCTCAAAGATTAAGCCATGCATGCCTATGTATATGCTCTCGTACAGTGAAACCACGAATGGCTCATTAAATCAGCTATTATTTATTAGATCTTGCCCGTTACATGGATAACTGTAGTAATTCTAGAGCTAATACATGCCTCGAATCCGTGACCCGCAAGGGAATTGGTGCACTTATTAGAACAAGGCCAATCGGGCTTCTCGCGAGGGATTCTTGCAGTGTCGTGTTGACTCTGGATAATTTCTACAGATCGCAGTCGGCCTAGTGTCGGGGACAGTTCTTTCAAGTGTCTGCCCTATCAACTTACGATGGTAGGTGACCTGCCTATCATGGTTAAAACGGGTAACGGGGAATCAGGATTCGATTCCGGAGAGGGAGCCTGAGAAACGGCTACCACATCCAAGGAAGGCAGCAGGCGCGTAAAAGGCCTATTCCCGGCACGAGGGGGTAGTGACGAAAAATAACGATGCGGGGCTCTTTGAGGATCCGTAATCGGAATGTGTACTGAAAATTGTGTGTAGTAGTGCGCGGCAGGTTTTCTCAGTGGTTACAGCACCAGGTTTGAGCCCTGTCCGCAGCAAACTCTGCACAGTACAGTAGGAGTTCCCAATAAGACGAAACCGGTCTGCCGGATGAATTTCCTTTTCTACACTATACAATGCTTTTACTGACAAATGTTTGTACATAATGGGTCAGATCGATATAAAGATTGATTATAGTTATCTTTCTTTAGTTTGGACCGATAAACGACAATTGTTACCACATGAAAAAGTAATATATTATATTTGTCACCACAGGCGATGCTTGACTGCTGAAACATTTTTCTTTTATAAACAGTCAATCGCTACTTAGGAATGAAAAGTTTGTATACTCTTTAAACGTCGTTTAGTTTGCTATATGATTTCAAAATTGTGCATTCGTTGGCTAATCGCTTCAATTAAATTCTAAGGAATGATTGCCTTGTTACATTCTCCAAGAATATTTTCAGTATATCAAAAGTCTCATCGTAGACGAGCCCTCACGACAAACAAGACGACGAGCCGTAAGCTTATTAATGCCATGAATGTTGCTACACAGGACTACGATGACGCTTAGCACCACTTTACATCGTTTACGGCTGTCTGACATGACGCAAATTAATTTTTCAACAAACTAAAATTCGAACGGTTGGTAGTAAATGACGAGACAGCCAACGGATTGCCAAATTTTTCTGTGCTCGACGTTAAATCGGTCTGATTCAGACGAGAAAGTCAAAATAAGCTTAAAGCGACATACGATAGGCCAATTGGGTATCAACTATTTGGCATGTATACAATGCAGAAATCCGCTGTCAAGATTGTCGTTTAAATATTGTCTGATACGCGACTTGTGTATTGAAGATTCGAGGATGGATACAAATTCCGTCATACCTATTTCCTTGTCATACTTGGCCTGAAAATCAGAGTTAAAAAATGTATAACCTGACAAATAATGCAAAGCATTGAATGCAGAAATCTGCGGTTTATATGCTTCATATGTGTGGATAAGTACAAATCCAGGCATCCAAAACAATTTTGTGTAAAGTTTATCATACGCTGCAGTCGAAAATGCATAACTTTGTGAAATAATCGAGCAGAATATTTAGGAGCGTTATGGGTAACATTACTTTGATAATACTTAAGCGTAAGTTCCCTCGTGCTGTCCACGTTTCACTCCTAGCTGTCATCGCTATTCCTTTGACCATCCAGTTTAGGTGTCTCATTTATGCCGTCATATATAAAGAGCCTATAAAAGGTAACCTTGTTAGGATCACGCGGTTTTTTATTAATTTAGTGCTTCAGCCTTTCAATAGTTCCACTGACAAAAGTCACGAAGCAAGCGATGATCGTTTATTCGTCATACCATTACGAAGGCTACGTATGGTTTAGCATGTTGTATGACTGTTCATAAGATTGAAATCGACATCATTTTCGAGCACACGAATTGAATTTAAATAAATTTACCAGTTGTTATTCGTTTTTTATTTCGCTGCTAGCCATAACTGTAATGCATGTCCTATTATAAAAGAAAAGAAACCGAATATTCACAATGACCCGTGATTTATTTTATAATGTAAATATAAATATATTTATGATAAATAATGTCTTTAAAATATATGTTAAACTTTAAAATAACGAATATTATTTTCAAAACGCTCAAATAAAAAGCATGCACAAAAAATTGTGTTTCACAGTACGGATTTAGCACATTTTACAGAATAAACCCGAAAAATGTAATTGTTTTTCAGTATGACATTTTTACAAGATACTTCAAATTGATGCAATCATCTTAGGCTCAATTTAAAAAAATTAATGTGTGAGTTCGGGAAAGAAATCCTACTAAGGAAAAATACAAATCTGTTTGTCAAAGATTTTGATAATTTCTACACGAACAAGTGGAAAAGGCAAATAGGCGATTGATCGAATGGAACGACACCAAGTCTATACTTCAAAAATGTAATCAGGACAGCTTCCTATTTTACTCGTCTCTTCTCCCCCTCTTTCTCTCTCTCTGGGCGAACTATCCCCAGTTATATTGTCCGACCACTCAGTTTATATGAGACTTCTTTCTGTAAATGATTTTTTCTTATATTAGTCAACATTATTTATTTCATCACTGCACAATAAGACAATGTCTGCGAATCCTGGAGAAAATGGAATCGCGTGTTTGGCAGTTATGTAGTTAATACCCAAATGTCACAATCTTGCTGTCATTCCAAATAAATAATGATAAACGATACAGAGATCAATTAATCTTTTTATAAATATACATTGATTTCAGTTTTATCCGTGTTATTTAATTTTCTGCTTGCCTGTCTTAAAAAGTGATGAGTGTCGAACCGTACTTCGAAAGCAGACACTTCTCAATTGTGGATGGCAAATTGCTCAAGAACAGGAAACAAAAATCTAAATCATCAATAAGCGATTAAGTGTTCTTTTACAATTGTTACAAGATTTCTAAAGCGACTAGAAAACCATAAATCTGCCCGTAATGGAAGTTAGATAAAAACACCACGTACGGCTGTTCAACGTACGTGAGCTTCAATTTCTCTGAAGCATATTTCGCTCGGTTTGATATATTGATTACACCTAAACCTCAACATCAAAATCACACGCATGCCAATGGTTTATAAACTGGCTTATACAACAATGCGACACAAACTCAACAAATGCGTTATAGGCAAGATCTATTAGATCACCATTCGCTTTAACTAAAAGGATGTCAAAAGGCTGCATAAAATTGAATTTCGAACGCCTAAGTAACATCTGGTGAACAACGAAATTTAAATTTTTTCAACAGGCCTCGATAATTAGAAATTTGAACTGTAGCATCGTAGGGAAACGTTTCGAGGTGCACAAAACGGATGTTTTTATCGTTGATGTTCACTAAGTTCGCATTCAGGTGGAAGTCTTTTTAGTTATTTATTCCACATTACAAAGCACAAACATCGCGCATATATTCAAAACAAACTTAGAAGCTTAATTCTTCGGAAAGATAGCTGAATAAAGTGGAGAAATATCAATGAAGCAAAATATTATATTTATTGCCAAATATGTTAAGCAAAGACAGTAATAGAAACTGAGACGAATCAACTCGTTTTTAAACAGAACGCGATTTTTTTTAAATAAATAAATTTCTACTAATTAATTACTTTCAAATATATATATATATATATATATATATATATATATATATATATATCAGAGACAATTAGACAATGTTGAATTGATCTTCTAAAAGCAAATTTGGTTAACTATTATCAATCAAAATCTGGTCGGCATGATTAATATAAACATATACTAAATATCTGATTGCACATCGACCCAAAGTTAATATTAACACATGAATTGTACTAAGTTTAATGTTATATATATTTATATACACGATCATAAAATTTAAATAGGTTAAAAAATCTTTAACGTGTCAATATAACTAATAACAAAAAGAGTCACACAAGTAAAGTAGGTATTACAAATAATCAACTGTACAAATATATCGAATCTACTATCTGGAATAATATGAACGATGGTTTTTGCTAATTTGAATATGTTAAAGTTCCTGACACAAGAAAATTTCGCAAGCCGGAAGTGAAATCAGGATTCAACCACAATTATTATGTGTGTATGTATTTATGTATGAATCTGTTATCCGAAGTAATAATATGATCGCTGGTTTCTGCCAATTGTGATGCGCCAGAAGCGTGACAAATTCTCAAGCCAGACGTCACATCAGAAATCATTTACAATTAGCCGCGTGGGCAGGATAAAAAATAACCTAGAATGAGAGATAAATATAGCAAATAAAAAATACGTAAATGTACTAAATACAAAATCAAGTTTTATTTTAATCAAATTTGCTAAACTTAATAACTTTTATGTATGAAGCGAAAGCGGCAGAAAAATGTTAATGCCTGTAGCAGCATAGAAATATTGCATCCAATGAAAGAACATGACGAAATCGGTCTACTTGTTGAAATTCCTTTTCTATCTGAATCAATTTTTGTTTATTTATCGAATTTCTCTTTTTCTTTTTATTTATTTTTTTCTAATAAGAAAGAAAATACCTAATTAGGAATATACTGTGTAATATCTGAAGTCAATAGACATAATAAAGATATATATATATATATATATATATATATATATATATATATATATATATATATATATATATATATATATATATATACGTAAATAATTCCAGTGAACACTGCCAGTTAACACAAATAAAGTTTTTCCGAAGAGCAATATGTTGAATCATGATCATGCAATAATGAAATAAGGGTTATCGATGCGATACCGATTTTGGACATAGAGCATAGTTAAATTCAGACCAAAAAAATCTGTGGCTACAACCAGGGGGCCAAAGTGAACACCGTTAAATTATGCAACTGTTTTGTACTGTGACCTGTCTAATAACCTTGAAATCCTTAACCTTTTACAGAGAATTTATTGTCAGAAATTGTCTTAAAACTAGTTTTGAGAAGCGCGAAAACGCGTCTATTCAAGTGCCACTTGTCTCGGTGATAGCCTTTAAACTGTATCGTGGTTCCAAATAAATTTGTGGGACACGCTACCGAGGGAAGTTGTATTGAATTAAAGATTTAAAATTAAACAATACCTGTGTAGCTTTTGCCACATAGGTAATACAATTAAACAATCATTGATTAGAAATGCTGAGAATGAAGTTTGCGAGCTTCAAGTAAACAACAATCAGTCGTTGAATAGAATGGCAAAACTACCGTCGGCAACACGTACAGACGCGTTTCGATTAGTACTTACTTCAAGCTCGCAAGCTTGAGTTAAAATATTCATCCAGTAGACTGGTCTCGTCCGCATTGGGAATTCGCCAAGTACTGTCTAGAATATTGCCGCGGACGTGAGCTCGAACCGAGGCACATTTGCTTCGAAATCTGACTACATACACTGCGACACACTGACACACAATGTGGTGCATACAAGCTGGCCACGTCTAATAAGAAGCAAAAGGCGCGTTATAATTAATTTTGACATGTAGTATATAAATGCATATTATTATCATCATTATAACAGTATATTATTGTTGTTGCTGTTGTTGTTATTAGCACTATTGTGTTACTTTTTAGTTTTAATGAGTATTCTGAAAACCTTTGAATGACCAAATTATCAGCAGATTACCCGAGTGTCTAAATGCGCAGCTACCGGAGGAATGCAGTGATGCAAAGTTTCATTCCTTGCCAAATAGCCGCCTTCGCTTGGCTGATGGCTTTGCAAACGTGATCTTTGGGCATTCAATTGAAGAAGCCACTTCAAATGCAGAAATGGCAAATGGATCACTTATGACATCGGCATCGAAGTTTTCGACAAAAGTACACGAAGCAGTCGAAATAGTACCAGTATCTGCGTCAGTAACTGGATCTGCCACCTCACTGAAGCGTTGTCTTTTATGTGCACCATCGGCACTCGTGCTAGTCGAACAAGGGGCAGAAACAAGTTCTAATGTATCGGCAATTCCCCCAGCACTTATGCTATTCTCTCCAATAGCATCCTCATAAACGGATATCTCACGAGAGCACAGCATCGTGTCTGCACCATGAACCTGATTTTCAGGTCGAACATCTTGTTCTTCAGTCTCGTTCCTCTGCATCTCGTAATTCTCGTATTCTTCACACTCGTTATCTTCATCAGCATCATCATAGTTTTCGGCTACTTTGCTATCAATCTATTTAAATAAATTGTTTATAATGTAAACATAAATTACAACTCATGCTAAAAGGCAAAACAAACCTAACATTGCAGAAACCCCGCAATTATTTGGTTTATATACACCAAAAAATTAGTGCTTAGATCATAACTGACAAAATTGAATTTCAAGGATTACATCGCCAAGCAGTTTTCTGAAATATTTTCTAATAATGAAATTGCATTTGTTGATAAAGACGACAGCGTGTTCATGAACAATTTAAACGCAAGTGGTCTACAGTCACAAAAACTTCCAGCTTATTGACCGTTGGGCCCTGAATCCAGATATCCTAGCAAAGTCCAGCTAAATGGCTTATTTACGAAAGCTGTTCCGGAACTCAATACGTGGTCGATCAAGTTTTCTATTCATAGTTAACATTTCGGTAATCGGCGGCCTGCTTAATTATATCTGGCAGAACATCTCTTACAGAAAAATTCAATAAAATTGAAGAATACGCCGAAACAAGCGTACACAAATAATTATATTATTCATTTTACCGAAAGAAAATGAACATTGAGCAAATTAGAATAAATATTTTTGACATCTTGTAAAATTGCATTTGTTTAATATTTGACTGTCAGAAAAAGTTAAATACATATAAGATTCCCCTTATTTAAAACAACAAACACGAGATCTGAGTATACACACTTTCCACCAACGTTATAGTGCATTTAGTAGCTACGAGTAACCAAAACCAGAAACCGTATTTCAGTATTCCGTCAAACTGACCATCCGGTGGATCAACATCATACAATCAACGGATATCGATCAAGGCCAGTAGCAGGTGTTCAGAATTTGTTGTAATTCTCAATTTTGGTGAACTTTAGCATATATTGCAATCCATTGTGTTGACACCATGCACCGAGTGGACAACTATAGTGTTGGTACCCTTTACAGGCTTGGTATATATATTATATATAGTGAGTTGACTTTGACATTTTCGAGAAACTTATATGAAGCTAGCTCCACTAATGCAGGTTTACACATTCGCATAGGAGATTGTACTGTCCAATTGTCCCACATTTCTCATCCAAATATATATAGTGTATAGGGCATAATACCGACTCCTACTGATGATGCATCAGTAAACACGAATCGAATGCGCTCTTCCATTCATGCTGACTTTGGTTTTCCCTTCTGGTCATATTCTTTTTTAAATTGTTACTAGATGCGCAACACATAAAACACAAATCAGCATCCTTACCAATATCCACGCCCGAAACTTTACAATAAGAAATTCGCTTAATCCTAGGATCTAAATACGTTAAAAAGCACACGACTGTTGTAATTAAATATAGATAAAACACAAAATCAGACTGCTTTAATAGGCGAATAAATTGATTCATGTTGATAATTACTCCAAGAACATTTATTCTCAATAATTCTAAACTATGTAGCGTCTAAAAATAAAATCTTCATAATAATTAAAAGCCATTTCTAGTATATATATATATATATATATATATATATATATATATATATATATATATAAAATCCCAAGAATATATCAACTTTTCTTACCTCTTGTAAAGCCATTAGTTCTGCCTCTAATATTTCGGCTATTATTTTTTCTTCTTTATCTGTATTCACGACATTTGTCCCTCTACCAGTTATTGGCGATTTGTTAACGCCCAGATTAACGGGCAAGGCGTCACTTGCCTGCGATTCTGTTTGTGGACTAGGATGATTTGGAGCCGAATTCGTTTTGTCACTAAGTAGACTATCCAAAGTGGAGCTCCTCAGTTTTGACCGATGAAAGGCTAGCATTTCCTGCATTCCAGCTCTGATAAAGGGTACACCACTGGCTGGATTAAACGGCCATATGCCCAACCTGGCGAAGCCCTGGCGCAATCTCGACGATAATTCGCAGCTGCCAATCTGGTCAGAAAAATTTTGCTTAGGCTTTGCTACTACGACTTCTCCAGATCTTGTGGCATTGATAAGAGACTGGGCGAGACGAAGCAACAGACAACTGTCATCTGCTTTTTGATTTAGATTAGAACCATCTAGCGAAGCACCATCGTAATGGGAATCCACGAGACGAAACTGTTGCGGTATGTCTTCTGGTAACAAATCTGATGGATATGCAACAACTCTCCTAAATTGGCAGGCTTCATTTCAAATATGTGCAAGAGTAAAAAAAACAGTTGAAATTTCACGTTAAATCCACAAATGCATGCAACAAGTAATCAAATATAAATAGTTATATAAGATTATATAAATTTCTATATGACAAATTTCGACTACAAATTTGGAATCTTAGTTTCACATCTAACAGTGGACGCAAAGAGCTCTGATTTGAAAATACGTTAAAGAACTGAATCTTCGCTGCGGGTCCTAAACACCCAATATACCATTTATTCTTTTGCAATATATCTAACAGTATTTGTGCCAGCGTTACCTGGTAATAACGCATTGATAAGGCAATCGGTTGCAAAATCGTGCATTCGAATGCTCTTTCTTAAAATTTTACTCTCAAGTTTCTGTTCAAATAAAATACTAATCGAGTCCGTGGAAAAAACAAAACTAGCACCAATTCAAGCGAAGATACCTTGAAACGTAAAAAAGAAACAATTAAAATCGATTTAATCCACATTTTAAAAACCAGTTACAGAGGAGAATTCCGTTAAATAATCAAATCATTTAAAATTAGCCGATTTTGGTCAGTTATTATAAATCATGCATACACGCAAAAAAATACAGAAAAATATTACTTATCTTACCTGTTTGGTTTGCATCATCTAATGGTAACAAGAAGTAGCTTATGTCAGAGCTGGTTCGAAGAACATCGCTGTCTTTTGGTGTTTCTCCAGTTGAAGATAACTGTTTTACCATCCAGTGCACGATAGATTCCCGTGCTCGCGCACAATTCGCATCGTTTGGTTTGATAGTCAACGTCTGAGAAATTTCAAGCGGTTGATTCTGATTCACACTAGCCGGTGGAAGCGAAGAGTCGTGGTCTGTATCAGTACCTGATTCCATTTCTACCTCATCATCGATATACCGGTAGCAGAGTGGCGACAGGCCGGGATAACCACCTACCGGTAGAGCGACCAATCGCATTCCAGAGTTGTTCGCCGATTCGAACAGAGCTGGGCTGTCACATGCCAAAAGCGCCAGGCCAGGATTCAACAAGAGGAGACGGCCATTACGACGTTGGCTTTCTTGCAAGCTGATACAATCTAATCATATACAAATTCGTGTAACAAAATTGAAAACTATTGTTGAGAATTTTGCATTTACAGACAGAGAACAAATGTAAGCTAGATAAAAATGCAGTTTAAGATTATTGTAAGGGATCGGAAGTGTTACAGACTTAGCGTACAGCAGGCACTAAGTACTAACGGTAGTTTATCTGTTTGGTGTCTGTTTGAAAAAGCGATTGGCGCTTAAGCGACGCGAATTGCACCTAGGCTAATGGTGATCGACTGCTGGAAATCTGCGCGGAGCATAGATTTTTATTGTGTATAAAGCAGACATTGTAAGACATTTCAAAATATGGCGTTCTCCAGCCTCCAGACAACTGTTGACTTAAATAAATCATGTAGCAATTGATTACAAGCGGCAAGGCGACCGGCATGACTGTCGATCATTGTTCATGACATATCAATCCGGACCATGCGCTCATCAGTTTTAGATTTGCATCCACGTTTTCCGGCGGGCTAAAGAATACACCTCGAATAAATGTAAGCAAACTCGAACAGTCGTGTTTCCGACACAAATATGATGATGATGATCGGTTTTGATGATGAATATTCGAAGATAGGAACCGCTACGTACACTGCAGGTGCCGCTGTGTGTGGCATTGTACGCTTATGTAGATTCTGAAAATTCTGGAGTTTCTCGAAATTAGGCGCAAAATTCTTGATAGTGCGTGCAGGTTATCGCAGATTTTCCATGTCATGTGAATGTGTGAATAAAATTGGCCTGGTGTATATCTAAAGTATGCAAACTTGACTTAAAGAATTGTTATGACCACTTGTGCATTCAATGAATTTTTACTCATAGAAATACTGGCAATAAATGTAACACTAAAAATGGGCAATCGTACGCTCTTTTAAAACACACGCTTAATAAATGCGACAGTGAAGCATTGGTGTATAAATGAGGCGTATTGTCGCCTTTGATGTAGACAGCATCGATGATGAAAATATACCACTTAAACTCAATATCAGACTAGAACCCATCCACTCAACCAAATGGATAATTCTGAAAATTATAATATAAAAAACGTATACATGTTTATTAATATTTTCTAAATAAATTTTATTAAATCCAAAACAGACTTCCTCTAAACTTTAAATGACCTTTCCTGTTTTTATATTCATTAACTATTAACAATAATGAATGTGTGCACCTGCCTTTTTTCGGTAAAAACTAAATTTCCGCGGCCGCTAAAGCTGCATAAGGGAAGAGTTGCAAGTCTATGAATCAAATTCTTCTTGGTTCGAATCCCAGCCGCAGCGATTCTAGAAGAATTCCATATTCTGTCTTATGTAATGTTTAGTTTACATTTCTCTCTGTGTGCATGTGTGTGTGTGTGTGTGTCTAATCCTCCGTTATAATTGGAAATACACAAAACGATAATAGATAAACTACGAGGTACTTACTTTCTCCGGGCATGAGAACCGCTGGACTCCCGCTCCATTGAAGAAATGCAGCCATCCAATCATGAAACAGCTGACCTGTAATACGACCTGTCGGAGAGCGGGCGACAGTCATAAGATGAGACGATGAGAGGCCACCAGCATTAAACCTTAAGTTTGTTGGTGTTTTCTAGCAAAAAAGCGAATAACGAGCATAACAAGTATATACCAATTTGTGTTCACTAAAATAACTGATGCACAGATATAAATTTGGCTAAATAATGTTAAATACCAAGATTTATGCGTCTTGTGTGGCATGAGAGGCATTTATCAGTTTCAGTAAAACGTAAATACCGAATCATGATATTTTCAGTCAAATCTAGTGAATTAGTACGGTTGGCTTCGTCTTTCCAGTCCCTACTAACAAATAATCATGTGTAAACATACATAAAAACATTGTCGACCTAAATTCAAGGCGTTTCTCATCGGCGGCTAGAGGATTTTGCGTGCTATCGCAAAATGGGCAGTAACGCCAGTCCTCTCTAGCCTTACCTTGCTACGAGCACAACAAACACGCGCAATACTTTGCTTCAGTCTTCTAATTGAATGCCGTAACTGAAATAGTCTTTTATTGTCTTCGTACTATTCGCGATAATATTGATCTTCTTCAATATCGTACAGAGAGATTCCTGCCATTGGGTGCTAATTTTAATCAAATCACCAGCAGCTTGATTGCGCGTATCGATCCTTCAAGGCGACCACTTATATATAGTAAGAGTATTGCATGCGTACGTAGTTATTCATCGGTTGTAAAATCAATCTAGATCACCTATTCCTAGCGCTGATAGATTATTCACATTAAATTGTTTTTCTATTATCTGGACTACCTCTCATGGCAGATAAATACCAACTGCTCGTGATATCTGATCACCATTAACGAGTTCATTTTGACAGCCAAAGATTGCCCAAAGCGTCTGGCCCGCTTACTCTCATCCCATTACTAGCCGCTTAACATTAGCAATAACTTTAAAAATATCTAACTCGCGGCTTCATATGTGACAGGATAGCTTTTTCTCCCAAAATACTGGAAAGGTTCATGTTGCTGTTGTCAATACCGATAGCTAGAGAACACACACACGATAACCGTAAAACAACGGAGCACGTGACACAAGTAATACAAATTCTGTTCGCAGATTAAATTATGCACTATCAAAATTCCACCAGACTGATAATTCGCAAGCTTCCAGTCAATATAACAGTTTTAAAACGTGACACTTTAGACGGTAAGCAGAAGATGGCACAATACAATCCACGTCGACAATATAAACAACCGCAAGCAACGAAACTGATAAATTAAAACACACATACAAAGATAGAAATAGATGAGCACATGGCAGATGAAAGCATCATGTGCATTTTAGAGGACACTTTTGTGTAGTTTGGTAAAGTATGAAGTGGATAAATTAGAGGTTTCGAGCACATTTTCCGCATATACAAACGTGGTAACAGAGACAAAGTTGATTGACAGTCAGTCCGTTGGAAAGAATGTGTGCTTTTTAACATTGGCTGGTGCATGTGATTTTGACAAAATTATAAAAATCCATTCGCAATGAAAATGACCTAATAAATGTCAATTAAATAAATTCACCGAATGCTTTATATAACGAGAACACCTACAACATTAGGAGAACATTCACGGGACGATATGTCATCCTCAGTAGATCGGAGAACAACCAATGGTGGACAGAGCACACCTGTCGCCGAGCCTGCTAATAGAATACTGGCTAACACGTAATCGTCTGGCGATGTGGCGTCGTCAGTTGCAGCCTCAGAAATGGATGCAACAGAATCATCTTCGGTGATACTCTCAGTAGACGCACATTTCTTTGGCTGCTAACGATTTTCATTCAGCATGCACATGGTTCGTTTCGATCAAGTTGTGAGACAAACGCAGTAAGCAGTAAATTTTTTTTTGTAAAAGAAAGAGGAAGTAAAAAGAAAACAGGTGATAAAATTGCCGAGGCTCGTGTATAACTTATATACTGCCGTCCATTTCGGAACTCGTTTGGCGACTTGGGCTATGCACTTGATATTGTCGATTTTGCTCATATATTTAGGAAAGCTAAAATAAGAATAAAAATCAATTAGATTTAAGCAAACCCGAACAGCCGTCACTTGAACAAAAACTTGAAAACATTCCAAGTTCTATATTAACTGGTCTTGATGGTGAAAATTGAAACATACAATGGCCGAAGATAGGATCCATTATCCGCAATGCAGTTACTACTGTTAGCGACATGGTAGGCTCTGAAAAGTACATGGAGATTGATTCAAATTGCGCGGGTTCTGATAACAATGATTTAAATCAGAGTTGTTATCTTGATTTAAACAATTAAGTCTTTGGGGATCCTCAAAACTAGACGCCAAACACCAGTTAGATCGCCTTATAATAACACTGGTACAGCCATTAGACGCCAAATTAAGCGCACTCTTCTTCTAGTTGATAATTTGGACAATAAAGGTTGACGAAATTGATGAAGAGTTCGCACAAAGTAATAGCACATTTGTTGAACCTCCCCGATTTGTCTTCGCGGGTTGTCGCTTTGCACTTCATCAGTTTCGCAAAGATCCGATTGTGATCCCCTCATTTCCAAGTACGCATCGAATTGGTCTTCATATTCGATTCCTACTTTCCGGAATCATCATCAGATCTCTAATCTCACATGCACCGTACAATGCTCACAATAGCAGATTTAAGCAAACTTGTTAACCTCGTTCCGAAACAGTTCTAGTTATGTATTTAAAAAAATCAATTGAATCACTAACGGTTTTAAGCATAGTTAGAAATACGGAATGCCATCTTACCTTTTAAACAACGCAAAGCAGAAGGTTCCGTTGACTACATTCCGAACATTTTGAAGGATGATGACGACATAAATTGTGAGGCGTTGACTAAACTTTTTCCTTCTATATATATATGGAATGAAGGAACCGTCTTGTTATAGGGTCGTATTTAGGTTATTTGCTTCGATTATCTTACGTCGTCAGAGCACTTCGCTTCACTCACATACTAGAAAATAACAAGTCGGATTCCAGCCAAGACTAGTTTGTATAGATAATATGTTTAGCTTAAGACAAGAACTTAAAAAGTGACAAGTATATCGCCGTCATTCTAGACTTCAATGATGCATTTAACTCAATAGAACGCAAGTTACTTTTTGATACTCTGTTTAAAAGTGGTATGTACAATAAATATGTAAATATACTTCGCGCTCTCTAGAAAATCACGTCTGGTCTCGTCAGAGTCCATAATAAATTATCGCAAAAGTTTAATACTAGCAGTGGTGCTCGTCAAGAATATTCCACTTTCAACATTTGTTTAAATGCCTAATAGATAACATTTTGAACTGTGCTCTATCATAGGTTTAAGATCAATGCGTCGAAGTCCATTTTAATTATGCAGGCGATTTTGTACAATTATTTGACAAACGTGATTCTGCTCAGCCACCTTTTAATAAATGACCGGTTGTTGTTCCATCTTTCGGTATGAAATTCAAACCTATAATGTGAGATAATTCTACAAGTTCACTCAACCATCCCATTAACTCTGCGCGTGTTGACAGGTATATATATATATATATATATATATTCAAAATTGGCCAAATGTCTAAATCATTAAAGAACGAATGAGAACATATATATATATATATATATATATATATATATATATATACGTGATTCTGCTCAGCCAACTTTTAATAAATGACCGGTTGTTGTTCCATCTTTCGGTATGAAATTCAAACTCTATAATGTGAGATAATTCTACAAGTTCACTCAACCATCCCATTAACTCTGCGACTGTAATGTTGACAGGTATATATATATATATATATATATATATATATATATATATATATATATATATATATATATATATATATTCACAATTGGCCAAATGTCTAAATCATTAAAGAACGAATGAGAACATATATATATTTTTTTTTTGTTGATATCTATATCAATAATTCAGGCAATATGAATGATGAGATGAATATGAAAGTCACGAAAGCTAGAATAATTAACTCCAACCGTTATCATTTCACTCTTCGTTAAGATCATGTCTAAAAGGCACCTGTACAATCAGTTTTATTATACGCTAATTAAACCTTGTTATGTAGTCGAAGATTACAGACGCGTACATGTATTCAACCACCATTGTTTGCAAAGCATAGCACATCTAGGCTGCCAACAGCAAAGAACCAACGCTGGCATACGTAATACAATTTAACAATAATTGTTTGCGCGGGTGGTGGTAACAATTCTTTAAATCAAGTTTGCGAGCTTGAAGTAAACACCAATCCCATTGTATTTAACCAGTCGTCGAACAACATAGCAAAACAACTGGTTAAATACAATGGGATTGGTGTTTACTTCAAGCTCGCAAACTTGATTTAAAGAGCTGGCATACGTAGACGTACTTTGGATCGGCCAACAAGTGCTCCTAGATAGCAAACAAATAAGGCTCGATCAACTGCGCTGTCTCGGCCACGTTTTACGAATGCCATCAAATCGATTGTGCAAGTAAACTTTTCTCCCAGTCAGCGCCAGATCAGAGTAAGAAACAAGGCGGACATATTTTCACATGGCAGAAAAAGCTGATGGCAAGTAAAGTTAGATTGCATATTACAGGACTCGCTCGTCCACCATAATGGAGTCCACGTGCACATCATAGTTCTTGGTTGTTTCGTTTCAGACGAGGCTTACTAATAGGGCACAAATAGCCAGATCCCTGCTCTGAACCCCGTTTGCCTATAGACTTCCACAGATTTTCGCCTATTAAAGTGTAGTTCGGTTAGTGGTGGTACGGCAGAGTGCGTAGATGATAGCAGAACTGGCATTCATTGGCAATAAAGCAGATGACATTCGTATGTGAACGATAATTTACCGACAAACACCATCAACTAACACAAACAGAAGACGATAAACTGTTTATAAAATGGACAAGAAGAAAAATGTCAACAGAAATAGGATTAAATTGGGTCTGTTAGCCAATAAATAAATTAAAGTCAACCATGGAGAAAAACTTCAAGACAAATGCATAAATTACCAGTTGTTCCTGACTAGCATAACGAGCTAACCAATGCGGAAGCAGACGACCAGCGACCGGGCAGTCTAGAGCTGTTGCGGCAGCCACCGTTGATGAAGCATGCTCTCTGAGGCGTTGTCTGTTTTCTTGAGACTCAACAATACCGCTAGTCTTAAGCATCACAACTGGCATAAAGCGAACTCGCCAACCGTCGTGCTGCTCTGAAGCACCATCACATGTACTGCCCGTCAGGTCACAAATATTATCGCCGTCAGTATTAATATCCGAGGGTTTCTACCAGTGAGCATTGATCGATATATATATATTTAACAGGGCGCATGAAGGAACACACAGAGTAAGATTATTGTCGTAGGAACAAAATAGCAGCTTTTATTTACTTAAATAAATATTGCGAATTTAATATATACACCAATAGCATTATATACATATACGTTTTTCGCCATAAACTAAGCATCGTATAAGACGGCAAAGACAATTCATCCAGTTGGCGCGACCTGCCTTTCTTTGGAATTCATTAAACTCTGTCCGGAACAATTTCGTGGACGGGACTTGAACCGGGGCACACTTTCGTTAGAGACTGCGACTCAATCCACTGCGCTACCCCTCCGTACACCACGCACACTTTTTAGTGAAAAACTAAGGTATGTGCTTGATTAGCCTATGTGGCATCTCTTCAGAAATAAAGTTCCAACTAGCAACTCCCAATCTATCATTAACACTCTAACACCACGCTATTTGGAGAAGTGGTGTTGAATTGAAGATTTATACAATTTAAAAATTATTGATTCTGTGGGTAGTGGTAGCAAGTGTTTAAATCAAAGTCTCGGGCATCACCCAATCACCAATCTATATATATATATATATATATATATATATATATATATATATATATATATATATATATATATATATATATATATATATATATATATATGAACAAATAACCGCCACAAGTATGAATCTCCATGGAGCCACAAAACAAATATGCCGTAATCTTGATCGAACACTATCAACGATTCTAAATTTACTTTCTGGCAATCATATTTAAGCAGTAGAAGTCAGTAGAAGACTGATTTTACGCTTGTCAGAGGAGTGTGTGAAAAATAATACTTTTGTTTCACGTGCATCTGCAACTAAACATATTTTAGTCTGAGGTAAATGCGATGTATAAACAAAACTTTTCAATTTTAACTAAGGCTAGGCGTGTGAATATGAATCGCATGGGACTTGAGAAGCCACATCATCGATTGTTAGGATAGTGCAAAAGCATTTCCGTAAAATATATAATGCTTTTATAAAATTCAAATCACAAAATTCAAAATGTCAATTCAAAGCTTACCTTTGAATCATCATCATCAACAACAACAACACCAACATCAACATCACCATCACACCCATCGCCATCATTTTTGCGTTGGGTGTTGCGCACCCAGCAACAAATGAGTTCAAATATGATCAGAAGGATAAACCAAAGTCATGAGCACATTGGTTTCGTGCTTACTGGCGACTCACCAGCAGGAGCCGGTATTACGCCCTTTACCCACTATATATTTGGGTGAAGAATGTGGGACAATTGGACGGCACAATTCTCCATACGAATGTGTAAACCTGCAATAGTGAAGCTAACATCATACAAAGTCTACGACAATGCGACTTCAACGCTAACTCACACAATATAATATGTATACCGAGTCTGTAAAGGATACTAACACTATGGCTATTGTGTTAGTAACCGATACCAACATTATTGTACCGAAAAGGTATGACCAATAATGTATGCACATGTATGGTCATCTAAAAAATTCATAGAATAGCCTATTATTTCTTACCTGTAGGTTTTGTCCATTCCTCACACGCACAATTTCTATAAGATCCGCGCAGAAAACTCGAGCGCTCGCCTCGCCAGTTAATAATGGATTTTGAACAGAATAACTGGATTCTAAAGTGCTGTCAGTCAATGTTTTCTGTAGGAGGTCTTGTTTGTCAGTCGAATTATTAGTGTCAGTAGCAGACGAAAAAGTATATAGAGGCAGAGCGCATTCAAATTCATCGGTTTGCGTTTTTGTGATTTCATGTGAAAACGATCGGTCGACGGATGTCAATGAATTCTCAGACTCAATGGGTTTACCTGCTGCTAAATCACCTTTGCCACTTGAACAGTCAAAATCAGTCATACTAATATTATTATTATCTGCTGGTTCGACATCTTTAACAGAAGTACCATCTTTACCACAGCTAGAGTTAATTGTCTTCTGCAAAGAGTCATCTAGCAAGCTGCCTGCGTCACAATTGACGCGAATGAACTTACGGCGTTTCTTGGATGCCGGCAATAGGGCCTCCTTAGAACAAGGCTCTTCCAGGGACGATTTTGTCACATTAGACGGATTTGAAATATTTTCTCCACTGACATCAGTTTCTTGACAGATTGCAGAATCTTTGCAGGCAGTAGTAGCAATGGAAACTTCTTTGTCCTGCCCATGCGACGTATTAATGCTCTGTTTCTCATTGCTTTTCATAGCAGAGTCGTCATTACGAGTCTTACAACTTTCTGCTTCTTCCGATGAATCTTGCGCAAGAATAGCTCGCCGAAAAATGGGCTCACTGGCGTAGACGATAGAAAGTCGGTTAAATAGTTGACAAGCTGAAGCATGATCCACAAAAATTGGGGATGGCTCCTGAGAAGTCAAACATTAGTTAGGGAATGAAAGAATAAAGTAAACAAATTAAATAGTATAAAATACAAATGGCGAGTATTGTAAATACATCTAGTGAACAGAGATTCTGTGCGCACACATGATTAAAAGTACATATCATATTAACGGATGATAATAATGGAATATCAACGGGAAAATGTAATATTACATCAAGTTTGCCTAATCGAAATTAACAAAAATCCCATTCTCGTAACCAGTGGCACAGAATAGAAAATCTAGTTTGCAGCAAACAAACAACCTAATGAGAATCACATCACAACGAATGTCGCGTGTGTAGCAAATAGAATAGAACATCAGTCAGCGGCAATCTAAACATTAATTATAGTACTAAAACGAATGATCATAACAAGATTGGTCAGTTGAATTTAGAATTGTATATACTGAGTATTCTTACTATACTAGCACAATTTCGATACGCAGGTATGTTTGCAAGTTGATTTTAAATCAATTTAGATCAGAAAGGCTGAATAGAAGTGTTTACATCAGGTAGTAGTCGATGTTTGATCCAAATTCATTGCACAGCAGGTCAGAGAAAACAAATAATTCGACAATAATCTGATAACCAATCAAATACGTCGTCTAGAAAAGTGGTCTTAACACGGGAAAAATAAAGTGCCTTTGGCACCTGCATTAGTCAAGATCCAAAAAAGTATGCTTGTATCAACAATGTAGAATGCTTATCTCGAAAGACCATTAAAGTTAGAAATACTGAATGCAATATTATCCGTTAAATTTCACAAAGCTGCAGGTCTCAATGATTTGCACATGAATTCATTCAAGGATGGTAGCGATATAATTATTATGGCGTTGAATAATCATTTTCTTGCTATTTTAAATTAGGAGACCGCGTCGGTAGCTTAGAGTGAGTCGACCATAATTTATATCATCAAAAGATTCAGTCGTAATTCGTGCAATAATTATCGTGGTATAAGTTTGAATATGGTCGTAGCAAGGTTGTTTGCTTCAATCTTCTTACTCCGTTTCGGCACTTCGCGTGAACCAAATACGAGAAAAGAACAAGCCGGACTCCAGCAAGTACGAGATTGTATAGATAATATTTTACCTTAAAGCAGATACTTAAGCATCGACACGTATATCGCTGTCATACAATAGCCGGCTACTAGATTTCATGGATGCATTTGACTAGATGAATCGCAATTTCCTTTGTGATATTCTGTTAAAAAGTGGTATGCCCAATAAATTTGTAAATATTATACGTGCTCTCATGTACCTATCATTATTTAAAATTGAAAAACATTTTGTTCGACAAAATGCTTGAATTGAGGAATTAGGAACTTTTGCTTAGATAAATGAAGGAATGGCTAGAAGATCAGCAACAATTAGACTAGTACACCTTAAAATTCAACCAGTATTAGCATGGATCAAAGATAGACGAAAACAACGATAACTAGCGTTAGGGCACCATTTACAAACAAAATAGGTTTTAAGTCAAACGTGGTCATAATGAATAAACTTTGATCTTGTTACCGGTATCAATTCATTAAAAAATATTTAAGTATGATTAAACAACCATTGATTGCACGAATGGTGGAAACAATTCTTCAAATCAAGCTTGCGAGTTTGAAGTAAACACCAATCCCATTGTATTTAACCAGTCGTCGAACAACATAGCAAATGCTACCGTCAGTTTATTGGAGTAAAGCCAGGTTTCGCAACACCTTTCTCACTTTACATTGATCAACAATGAACCAATTATACAACTTATATAAATTCTGTCGAAAAAAAGATTTTACAAAATCCATTACCTGCTCTTTAGCCTTTTTACAATTGCAGCTCCATTGCTTGCAGGTAGTACATCTTTGCTTAGACCACGAGATCTGGCCATCCACCCAGCAGAACAGACAGCGCAGAGAGCCTTGCAGCTGGCGATACAGCCGTACTTTTCGCTTATACATGATGCGGCGCATAGCAGGACTTCGTTCTTGCTCAGCATTAATGTAAGTAGATAAAGAAAGAACGTTGTGCTCATCAAGTATGCGTATCTGGGGAAAACGGCGAAGGAAACCGATGAACCAGGACGTCAGATCTTTGATATCAGCTGAAAAACACGCAAACATACACAAATTGATAGACACAAACAGATATAGTAAAAAATCGAGTTAATGTTGGCAAAACTACAAGTAAGTAGTACTGAAGAAAAATTAGCGGTCTCTGCATATTCTAAGTGGACCAACTTGAATTTCATGCAGTGTGTAACTTGTGCAAACAAACAAATTTTTCTCAAATTCTCATTCAGTGAATGCTAAAACGGAAACAGAAAGAGAAATGATAAAATCTTCAAAAAGAGGTTTTTGGTTTTTTCAGAGTCAATGCTAAAGTGCCGTTTCGAAATATCGATCTATAGTAGAGCTCCATTTCCAATTTCCGAAAAGGGGTACGGGTCGTACATTTAAAACACACAGAGTAATCGATGGCATGGTGACAATAGGATCTTTTGTGTACCTACGTATTACAAATCAAACCTGATTCCTTTTATTGAAAAAACTACGATGCATATATTAGAGCATATATATATATATATATATATATATATATATATATATATATATATATATATATAGTTCTACTGAATGTGAAAAAGACTGTAGTACAATCTGTATTCTAGTATTTGGCTTTAAACTAGCTGTCGCATTAGGATGCAGAGAATGAATATCTAGTGTAAAGAGAAAGAAATTCACCTTCTGAACGATGTTCAATTTGCATATTGAAAATAAACCTCAATGCGATCTCCTTCCACAAACCCTTAGTGATACCAGTGGATAACAGGCCGTTGAAGTGGGACCTGGCAAATAAATGAGGGGACTTAATTAAATAGTATAATCAAATAATATAAGTACACAGTTCTCTCAACTGCCAGCTTCGTTACTCGATTATCGAACGATGCAATGGAGTGACCTTGGTTTCTCTATCCTATGACCCATAATTTTAATGAATCTCAATGTGTGGGAAATTTATCGTCGATTATGTTATTTTGTTTGTATCATTACATGTGATAGCTGTATCACGACAATACCAAAAAACCTTTATTTAACAATAGACAACACACAAGTTAATAGCAAAGGGTATATCGCCATTCCAAAATAGTTTTTTTATACTTTAATGGTGCATTTAACTTAGTGCCTCACAAAGTTCCATTCAACATTCTGTCGAAAAGCGATATTTCCACTTAGTAATAAAATAATATACGAGCTATCTACACACGCCATTCTGATCGCGTAGGACTGTACAATGAATTTCCGCGCAAATTTACTACTATCAATGGCTCTCGTTTTGAATTTAATCTTTAAATAGATGAAATTGTAAATTACGCGCCTCCATACGTGCCGAATGCAGGTGTCGAAGTTCTCCCCTGTGGTAGGCTAATCAACCTTGGCTATGCAGACCCTACTGTATTATTATACGATAATCGAGATACTGATTACGTGGCCTAGATGCATCAGTTATTAAATGATGATGTAATGTCTGGTGTTGGTGGTGGTGGTGGTGATGGTGATGGTGATGATGATGATGATGATATATAACGCAAACACATACACACATTATATATATGCATAGAATAGCCTACATACCTTTCGAATAGTCCGTCAACGGTCTAATTTGTGGGATAACTGGACATGGCAACGAAGCGCCATCCTGCTCCATCATCACTTGCGCCATTCGTTGAACCTACATTGAACAAGCACAAGCAATAGAAATAAACAGTTTTTTTTAAATACTGAGGTTAGTTCCGAATCTTCACAGTAACTCCGACCAAATATAGACGTGATTGCTTAACATACAAAGGACATAAGTAGCATAACAATCACAAAAGGTTTACCATTTATTTTTATCTTACGCTAATTCTCAGTATTGCTAAGGAAACCCTAGTTGCAATAACGCCTCAGTTAAAGAAGATATACCGATTATGTTCACAGAGTCAGCCTTATCGAGTATAAACCAAATTGGGTTCTCCCAACAAACGATGACAGTTAGACACTGTTTGTTGCGGTGAACTACTATATATGCACCTAGTAACAAACTAGTTCAAATCGTCAGTAAGCACGAAAACAATGTGTACGAGTTGTACTTTTCATTCATGCTGTCTTTGGTTTGTACTTCTGGTCATTTTTAATCTAATTTGTTACTGGGTGCTCAACGCCTAATACATAAAAACGATGACAGTGACAGTATAGCCGGTTTGAGCACATAGAATCGCGAAACTCATCCTTCAGATTCAGATAATGCATCACAACACCTTACTCATGAACATCGCCATCAACAACAGCAGTAGCACCACTGTCTTCCGCATCCTCGCCAACGTCGTCGCCGACGCCAGCCTCCTCGTGCACAACAGAATATCAGCAGGATCTGTCAATGTTCTACTGTCGCATTAACAGCATTTCATGGCTACGCTTAGACAATAAATAACCACCAGCTTGTCTATTCCTGGTGGACGCCCACGTAATAATAAAAATTAAATAGGGAACAGCTGCAGCCTTGTTAAACAAAACGCAAAACAAAAAATCTTTAAATCAAGTTTGCCATTTTGGAATAAACAACGATCTTGAAGTAAGCACCAATCCCATTGTATTTAACCAGTCGTCGAACAACATAACAAAACTACCGCCAGCCACAACGCACTGACGCGTTTCGACCTTCCATGATCATCATCAGAGTACGACGGCAAACTGACTATCGAGGATCAAACCGCATTGAATATATATGGAAATCAAATTTAGATAGGCGGCTCTCACCTCTAGCAGTCTCGCATACATTGAACTTGAAGCTGGCGGTAGTTTTGTTATGTTGTTTGACGACTGGTTAAATACAATGGGATTGGCGTTTACTTCAAACTCGAAAACTTGATTTAAAGAATTGTGACTAACACCGCGCAATCATGATTTTTTTTTAAATTATGCAAAAAAACAAGCTGATTAGAAAATTCCAAACGGTAAATGACAATTATTGATACATACAAATGCCAACCTGTATTGTATAGACACCGTTCAAGAGAAGATCAGCTTCACGACACAGGCTACTGATACGCCGTTCTACAGAAAGCGGCAATTTAGTAGATTTGTCAATCGGAACCTCCTTCAATATGCGACTCGATGACGAGAAACCATCCCTTGATCGGCCTACACGGGCGCGACAATTACAAAAAATGTTTCCAAAAGTGAGATTGACAGAACGACAGGCAGTAAACAAATGTACTACGAAGCAGTACGAGTGGTGAGGGGACACCACTTGTACCAAATTCCCAAGAAACTCCATGAAATGGAGCCGGCTTATCCTCTAAAAGGAGTCAGCCGCAGTAAAGTAAGTAAGTAAGTAGTACGATTGCCACCCATTATGCACACTCGTACAGTACATAACCTACATAAGCAGGCTGACTAAATCATATTTTTCTCCAATAGATAGTATAATGTGTCAAGTTAAGCAACCAGTTCATGAAAAAATAACGAGACAAGATTTATCAACATAACATTTATGTCATCATCATCATCCTCATGCACAGACATATAAAACTCAAAAGTGAATTATGTTTCACTTCCATAAAATTCAAAATAAAAAATATAAATAACGACAAAAATAATAATTTAGGCACACAAATTATTAGTGAGATTTACGAGAGAGAGAGAGAGAAAGAAAGAAAGAGAGTACCCAGTTACTATCAAGATAACACACAGAAGTGAGGCAAACTAAACCTCTACACAACACCATTATGGCAACACTAGCAATACAGCACATTTATGTAACTACACGAACATTGGTTGCGCGGGCGGTGATAATTTATTTATATTTAAATTTGTGTTGCGATCTTGATGTGAACACCAGTCCCATCACATACATACATTTGTCAGGATTAACTAAACGTTGTACAATTTAAAAAAGGAAGTTCCTCCTGTAGACTGATTTAGTCGTTATTGGTAACTCATCACGTACTGACCAGAATTTGCCGCGGACAGGTCCCGATTAAATTATCACTTTCTTGGGGTCTATAAATTCCCAAGTCAGCTAATTTTTTATTATGTCTAATTCTTACTTTTTTAATTTCGGGACTAATAGAATAGTAAATCTATCAACATTAAATCTTAAGAAGGATCAAGTTGAACTACTTAACCGTGGTTTAAACATGGCTATTCCTAATGAAAGATCGGTTAGAAACGAATTAATTACTGAGGCTGTCAAAACGGCAAAGCTTCTTTCGGATAATGATAAGGTGAAATTTGAATTAGACGTTGCCTCATTGGTTTTAACACACAAAGAGGATAAAGTTAAGCCTAATTATGAAATTAAACGTCTCAGAAAAGATTTAGTATCAAATAATGTTATATGTCTTAAGGCGGATAAAGGAGGAGCTACAGTTCTGATGAATCAATCTGATTATAACAATAAAATGATAGAACAGTTAAGTAATGCTGAAGTATACACTAAAATAACAAAAGACCCTACTGATAAATTACAAGGGCAAGTAAAATTATTAATCAATAAAATGATTGCTAATGAAGAATTGGATTCGACACATGGTAACACTCTCATTCAAAGAGATACGGTTGCACCCAGAGTTTATGGTTTAGTTAAAGTGCATAAGCCGGGTAATCCTTTAAGAATTATAGTGAATGTACAACACTCCCCAACATATAAAATTTCAAAGTTTTTGTGCCATAGAATAAGAAAATATTCCTATTTCTTAGAACATACCTTGCTTAACTCATATCATTTGGTTGAAATTATTGATAAAAATGTACTAGATAAAAAAGGATAGATTAGTAAGCTTAGATGTAGTATCTATGTACACAAATATACCGGTACCTGAGGCTCTGGATTGTTTTAGACGTTTCCTAGTTGATCACCCACTAATATTAGAAGGAAGCAAAATGACGTTAGGACACGTCATGGAGATGATGTGTATTTGTATGTCCTCCACTTATTTTAAATTTCATAAGGAATTTTATAAACAAATTAGAGGCGTTCCAATGGGACAACCTTTATCGGTCCCAATAGCCAATATCTTTATGCATTATTTGGAAAATAATCTGTTGGATAAGACTCCATTGAAACCAAAACTGTACCTACGTTTCTTGGATGATATATTACTGATCTGGAACCATGGTGACAATAAATTGGTAAATTTCTTAAATTTAGCTAATCGAATGAGCGAACTACAATTTACCTTAGAAAGGGAATCGTCGGGTGAATTACCATTTTTAGATGTCAAATTAATTAGAAATGGTCTGAAATTGGGAAGAGATATTTATAGGAAGGATACTTATTCAGGAATCCTTCTTAATTTCAAGTCCAATCACCCGTTTCGTATGAAAGTCGGTATCTTAAAGTCATTAACATTAAGAAGTCTCAAGTTAACAGATATAAAGCATAGGAAGTTAGAATTAGACAGACTACGCGATATATTTAAGACTAATGGTTACCCTCCTCATTTAATAGATACAACAATGAGGGACATGGTGAAGAAATTTAATCCTAGTTTGAGATACACAAAAGCGGATAAGGATAAGGAAGAGCGGAAGGTCATGGTATTACCGGACTCTATATTAAGTAGGAAAGTGAAATCAATAGCTTTAAAATACAATATAAGGACCGTTTTAAAACAGCCCCTTACACTAGGCACTATACTCCCTAACCAAAAAGAAAAGATTGAACCCTTAGACACTTCAGGAGTGTATGAGATCCCATGCAATGATTGCAGTCTCAAGTATGTTGGTGAAACCATGCGTCCAATCAAAGTAAGAAGAGGTGAACATAAAACTGCGTGTAAATATGGACATATTGCTAAATCTGACCTTGCTCGTCATGTAGTGGAGAATGGGCATACTATCGACTGGGAGGAATGCAAACGCATAGCAATATGTAGTCGTAATAGAATGACGAGATTGATTAGGGAATCTATAGAAATTAAATCTAGAGATAATATTATGAATGAAACAGCTGTTGAAAAATCTTTAGGTCCGATTTGGAATACTGCACTGGCTAGTGGAAGAAAAAGGCGATTGCATGAATTGGTAACTGAAGCTAGCTCCAGTAAAAGATTAGGAACATCAGACTAAGATTGACTAATTAGTGGGCTTTTATTCAACAAATGAATAAACAATTATTATTAATATAGTCTTCAAAATTTCATCTCTAATTATTCATTTGATTTTAAAACAAATAGTGATTTCAACCTTAATTTTCTGTTTTACACCCCCACCCTACCCATTGGAAATATTCTAATAATACAATAGTTATAAGTAATAATTTGTCTGACGCGTGCAAAGGGTAAATTAATGTCTATTGACTGCAGTTTCATTTAGATGTACGTACATGTGTATCAAAATAAAATAATTTAACCAAGTTTTTTAGTTATGCATACACATACACATGGACATGCGTGGCGTGCGCCATTAACTGTTATTAACTTCTCTATCTTGAGTACAACCTAGTGGTTTGAATTGTAATTTAACATGTGCATTAGTCTTTCGGACTTCTGGTTTAATCACTCATGGCATGTTTTTATGACGAGTGTTTCTGAATTATGGGTCTCCCCCATCTCAGTTACGTCATTTACATTGAGTGTGTTAAAAAAACGAATAGTTATTGCATGCAATTGATAAATTATTATTCAGCCACTCTGGTCGAAATTAGTTAGATGAAAACAACGGTTATGAAAATGTACACACACACGCATATGTGACACGCGAATATCTAATGAAAGGTCAGTCTGAGGTATATAAATATTATGAATAGAGGAAATAACACACTTGCTTCATTTGTTTCGTGAAGTGCAACTGATGAAGGCCTACGGTAAGCAAGGCCGAAATATATTGATGAAAGAAAATTACTGGAACAATGAAAGCTGCGTTAGTCAAAACGCAGATTAGGTAATTACAATTATTCCAGGTGCGCATCAATGCAACTCCTTCAAGAAACGTAGCATTATGCATGTTATAAACAAGTAACTGCGAAATTGCAGAGACAACTCACTTAGCAATTTTTCTTCAACAGTGTTGGACATTGCATCGGCTAGCCAATAACACGTGGCATTCATTAAAAGGCGCTTAGTTGCCAGCCATTTCTCCAGTTGACGGCGATTTACCTCCGCAATTTCATTAGCAATTCGGTTCCGAAGGAACTGAAGATTAGCTGAATTAACTGTACGAAATAAAATAAAATATATATATATATATATATATATATATATATAAGCAAGAGTAATATTTCGGAATCAAAACTCCCTGTCCAAGTCGTCACCAAAGTCATGGTTAACGCAAAAAACCGATTATTCATGCCGAGCAAGATCACGATAAACGCATTTAAATGAAGAATATGATGTCTTTGTAACAGTTTCACTTCAAGTGTTACAGTAGGCCAAGCCAAACTCTGACATTCTATCGCCTTGGTGGTAACTGATAGGCGTTTTAAAAACGCTTTCTGAACTACAACTGTCCGTGCTCTGGACATTTTGAACAGGTTTCATATTGTTATACTGTTATCGTTGGCATGTGGCCATAAGGATTTACACGCTGGCGACGGCAACGCGAGCTTGTCACTTATCCACTCTGCACGAAACAGCTGATAATGCTACCGTTCTTAAACTGCGTGACGGTCAAGGCAATATATGTAATCATTATAATTTGTATCGTTCATGGTTGTATGTGGACTGTAAAAGAATACTAGGTCGCCCATTCCTAGTGAGGATGGATTGTATTCGAAGTGTTCCATGTCTTAAATAATCTGCCAACCAACGCTGATGGGCATTATCCGCCCAGATGCCAGTCGCCAAAGTTACCTTCAGCAGCCGAAACTTGCCCTTTGCGTCTGGCACGCTTGCTCTCATCCCGTCACTACACATTTAACACAAAGTGTTGCTGCGCAGTTAGACCAAACTCGAGGCTTCACACGACACAGCATGATGGATGTGTCACTTTAGGCTCGGAAAAGATCATGCTACCATTTCCGGGCCGACTAGCTTTTACCCGCCGGTCGTCAAGCCGGAATTTCTATGGCTACGTACGTTGTCAGAATATAAGGACGGCTCGGTTAAAGGATGGAGTGCAATAGAATTTGTAAATCATTACAGACTGCATATTTAGAGCAGGAACTTTTAAATAAATTAACCTTTCATTGCCTAGTTGTTAATAAGGATTTTCTAATCTATTTTAAAGCTAAAAGTTCCTTTGAGAGTCAATGATTCAGTTTTCGATACACGAGATCTATACCATTATAGAGTTCGGCATCAAGAGAAATCAAATAATCTTTTAAACATTTAGAAATAAATTAAACAATAATTAATTGCGCGGGTGATGGTAACAATCCTTTAAATCAAGTTTGCGAGCTTGAATTAAAAACCAATCCCATTGTATTTAACCAGTCGTCGAACAGCATAACAAAAGGCAGTTTTTCTATGTTGTTCCACGACTAGTTAAATACAATGGGATTGGTGTTTACTTCAAGCTAGCAAAACTTGATTTAAAGAATTTAGAAATGAATGCAGTTTTTACCTTGCCGTTTATCGGAAGCTTTAAAACAAATTTCTTCATTAACTTCATTTCCAATTAGCATTCTTCGCCTGGCCATGGATAGTCTATCAGCAATAGGTAGCGAAGTATCATCCTCGATACTGAACAAGAAACCTTCATTTTCTGTCAGAAAATCTGATATATCAGTAGTTGATTTTCCCTTTGCATCAGTAGCCGCATCAACTGAAATAGGATCGGTACAATTAGTATCATCCACCACCAAAATTGCAGGTTTTTCAGGTGCCTTTTGAACGACAAGATTCGGTACAGTGATCATCGAAATGTTTGGCCGGAACTCAGTTACCTTACGAACGACTATTGGAGGCAAACTCCTTCCCGTTGATTCACCATTCAGTTCATCAATACCATGTTGGCTCGAGCTTAACGTATCTTTCAGAGTAAAAGATTGTTCAACTAAAGGTTCTGGAAGGCGAGTCTGGCGTGTTGGCCTCTTAGTGACGTTGGCAGTTTCGCCGTCTTGATCGAATTCCTGTTCAGCATACAGCCGTTTGGTAAGAGATTCGGAAACTGCGCCATGGCCATTAAGCACCATAAGGCACGTTGTTGTAATAACTGGTCTTTTCCGACTTGGCTCCGTCCTCTGAAGATTCTGTCGATACATTGCCATTAGACGACGTTTATAAATAGCTAATCGATAGCGCAGTCTAGCCAGATACTGGCGCCGGCGGGCAACACGCAAAGCCAAGTTCTCCTTCGCAGACAAAAGGCGACGCAGAATGTCAGCTGGTACAACATCCGACTCGCCATAACCCAAGAGTTGAAGGTTTTCTTGAAGCGACTGCATAAAAGAATAAACAAGTGCAAAATTGAACAGTGGACCACAATAGACATAACTACACTAAAGAAGGATCAAATTTTTGTTTAAAACAGATAAATGCCTGTAGAACGATGAAAGCTGAATTTTGAACCGAAAACTAAAGTAATGCTAAGCAGCATCATATTGTCTGTTGTAAAAAAAATCATTTATCCGATTTCTTTGGAGAAATGGAGCGGTAGAGCTAATAATTAGATTTCTTGACAATTTAATCTGGTTGTAGTTGACTTTATTGAGTTTTGTTAACAACTTTGAAGCAGCCTGTTCCTTTGAGCAACAAACTGGTGATTGACTACTGATTATTACGTGGACCATTACCTACGCTTAATTTTCTTTATAGAGATAGCTGGAACCACGAAAGAGACAGACAAGCGATTTTATCACAAAACACAATTAAATTTCATACTACACACATGATCATGGAACAGGTCCCGTAAGCAGCGCAAATTAATGCCTGTTCTGCAGCCGATGGACATAGCTCTGCTTCTACATCACAGACAACTTCAGAAATATAAAACGAAGGTGTAATCAAACGCACCTATGAAACACTGAATTTCAACACGGAGAATAAGATCTTGACCCACAAGTGGATGAAACCATGCGTTTAAAAAATTAGCTCTCCGAAAGAAGCAAGCAATACTCGGTATTCAGCGAATCCTAACAGTAATTATACAAGTCATGTTTACAAAAGCGAATTTTTAGCCATTATCGAATGTATTTGAACTGCTAATATTAAGCGACAAGAAACATCATTAAGAGGTCAATCGAATGTTCATTTCGTGCATAGATAACTGCATGAAGATTGGGTTTATAATTAAAATAATATTTGTCACTTCCACACCGAGTTGGAATCCTGGAATCAGGATCAATTAACGTTAAACACTTTACACAAAAACAGTAATCAGAAAATGTACCTAGCAAATCCTCAGAAAAAGGCAATAATAACATAGGGAAACCATGCTAGTTTCCATCATGGACTGAAAAGCACATTAACAAACCATTGAATGCGAGCTTGAAGTAAACACAAATCCAATTGCATTTAACCAGTCGACAAACAACATGGCAAAACTTCCGACAGTCACACACACACACATACACACTGATATATTGGCGTACGACGGTAAACTGACTAGCCAGCATCAAATCGTAATGCATATACATGGAAAGCAAAATTAAATTTGTGGCTCTCGCACACGATGCACTTGACTTTGGAATGTCGGCTGCACAATTTCTATGCAATCACGATAGTCAATTGGCCGTCGTACTCTAGTGACCATCCTAGAAGCTCGAAACGCGATAGTATGTGTGACTGACGGCAGTTTTGCTATGTTGTTCGACAATTGGTTAACTACAATGGTATTGGTGTTTACTTCAAGCTCGCAAACTTGATTTAAAGAAAATTACATTGTAAGGCTAAAATAGTAATGTCTTAAATTCGGACAGTGCATAACCTAATAATGAAATAATGCAAAAATTTGACTGTTATCTGATGTGTCATTGATTTGAGCCTCACAGTTTATTCCGACACATTAGAAACTAAACCGTGGTGTAGTATCGCGGTAGTTTTAGGGTCACGGATTTAGGAATACACACACACACGCACACACACACACACACACACATATATATATATATATATATATATATATATATATACATATATATTTCCAATTATTGTCTTGTTCCTCAATTTTGTTCTGTCCACTGGGTACCAACGCAGAGTTTACGGAATGCAGTGGTGAATGACCATATTGTTTTGAAATTTCTGTCGCTGTTAGCAATGATTGTGATACCAAATGTGCAGCTATTTTTCATCTTCATTTTGTTTTCAATCCGATCGAGTGCTCACTGATTCAGGTGGAGAGGGTGTTTGGCCTTGCCTGGATTCTGGTAAATTTTTGTTGGGTTTTATTATTCGTGGCCAGTCGATAATATCACGTTAATGAAACTTTTGCATGTTTAGGCCAGGTGCTTGTTGTTTTATATAAAGAGCCTCATATATATATATATATATATATATATATATATATATATATATATATATATATATATATAGTCGGTGTGTGTGTGTTCATGAATACATGTAAAAATTGAGAGGCATTATATTTTACCTGCTTCAACCAAACTTTGTACATTTGCAATTGACGCAATTCCAAACTGTCTTGAGTCGATGGCTGAGCATGCAGGGATAAACAGGGCTCAGTAATTATTTCCATCTCTTTAGTTTTTTCTACTTTGTCAAAGCTTTCTAATTCTTTTTCTGTAGCATTTTCGGTAGACAAGCATGGAGGTTGGTTCTCTTTTGCGAAGTCGCAACTATTGGTATTTACGTCGTTATCAAGTAATAAACTGAGTCCGTCAGGCATAACTTGTACGTCCAGCTGATTTTGGCCTTCGATAGCTTCATTCTCAGGTTGAGAATCGTCTCGTGTCCGATCCACACACTCCGCCAACTTTGAAGCATCATCAGGCACCTGCAAATTTTTGTGATTCTCTACTTCAGCTTCAGCCGTTTTTTCGCCTCCAGCACCATCCTCACTTTCAGCAATTTCTTCATCCAAATCATCATTACCCGAGTCGCTATCTGCATCTTGACGTTTCAGATACTGATTGCCATCCTTCAGCAGTTTAGTGTTATTTAATAAGACCAAAAAGCGACCAGTACTCTCGTCAATTGCAGATTCAACTTCATTGTTTATTACTATATGAAAGCAATATTAGGATGACAAAAACCCGTTTTAAAATTTAAAATATCTCCTTATAAATAAAAAATACATACATACATATATACATACATGCATACGTAAATAAATAAATGCCTATATACATGCATGCATAAATACACAAAAATGGTCCCAGTAATTATGCTACGAAGATTTCTTGAAAAGCAAGGGAAGCGTAAATGGGGAGGATTTGGTCGTAGTTAGGATACGTAGACGAAATTCATGCACGTCGCCGTTCTCTCGAGTTAAAAATATCTGTGGAAAATATAGTCGTTTTGGGATTACACGGCCGTTTTAAACTTGTTAGCGCACATGTTTTTGTGGCAATTTGTTGATAGCTATCCTAATATGCTGGTACCTCGTGCTAACTCGTCTTGCGTTCAGATAATGAGTAGTCATTTTGAGACCTTCGCAAATTGGCTCCGCTCTCCCACATCAATTACTACTCTTAACTTGTTCAAAGGTGATTAAAGACCATTTTAATCAAAAGTCCAGAATTCAGTTGCGCAGCACCCAGATACCAGTCTTAAAATAGTTCGTCTACCGAGACTATCTGATGAAACCCACAGGATCGGCTTGTGCCGAGATTTATAGACATTCTGGAACCAAATCCAGTCGTCGGGGCAAACGTATGGCTGTTTCTACAATATGCAGCTGATACATAAGCGATGGCTGATTAAGGCTATCCTTGTCTAGACAGTTTTATAAACAATTTTATTTGCTTGGTTTGATTATGGCCACTGTTATTTGAAAGCCAGAGAAATAAGTTACAAGCTAAAATCACAAATCTTCTAATTGTAACAGATCATTGTCCGATGTGCCATCACAGACGTACGTAGTTATGCAGCGCCGCTTGCCTCAGGTAACTCACTTTCGAAGAATACTGCTAGAACACTCAGCTCGCCAATCTACCGAGGAAAAGCCGACAGATGGCTTATCATGCAGATAAACCGGTGCAATTGTTTTCTAGCAGTAGGCAAGTATAGTTCTTGATAGACTATACATTCGAATCTACTGACATACGTCTCTCCGCTGAGACTGAGTGACCTAGAATCCGTACTTACCGATCTATCTGAACCTTTTCCGGATTGAAATGTAATCGCTATTCTACAGCATTGGACAAGATCCCCTGCAGCGAATACGTAATTGGTATTCAGTAGTGGCCCATATAATAACATCGTCAACGTAAGCTGTTGTACAGGGTTCGTCGGACGCGTGAGAGTCCATCATTCTTTGGATTACTTTCGGTGCGTTCTTAAAACCAACTGGTACCCGAGTGAATTGAAAACGCCTTTTGGGGACATGCACTGCGAACTCTAATCAGTCTTCAGGCCGATCGCCACTTTGCCAAAATCCCTGCTTAAGTTCAGGCATCATCACAATCTTCATCATCATGTACAGCCATACAAAAGCCAAAAGTGACTAATGTTTCACCGCCATATAACCATAAAAAGCGAACATTGAAATCCGTATTGTTCATGGTTGTATGTGGACTGTAAAAGAACACTAGGTCGCCCATTCCTAGTGTGGATGATTTGTAATCGGTGTTTATCATCTCCTAGAGAGTATGTTAACCAAGGCTGATGAGCACTGTCTGCCCAGATGCCAGTGGCCAAAGTTTCCACCAGCAGCCGAAACTTGTCCTTCGCGTCGGGCACGCTTGCTCTCATTCCGTCACTACACATTTAAATATAAAAGTTACTGCGCAGTTAGAATCAATCTCGAGGCTTCAAATGAAACAGCATGATGGATGTGACTCTTTAGGCCCGGCAAGGTTCATGCTACCATTTTCGGGCTGACTAGCTTGTGCCCACCTGTTGTCAGGCCGGAATTCCTATGGCTACGGGCCATGGCTAGTTTTGCAGTAGAGGTAGACCAGCCGTATAATAGGCGCATATTGTTACACGAGATATCAGTTAAATGATCACACCGCATCGTACCCTCATTGACCGAGTGACACTTAAATAAGTGAGAATTATCAGGAGTTTAATAACAGCCAGGTCCAATAAAGAGATCGCATTAGCTTGGCCCTATCAGCATAGGCTTTTCTGAAACGCATCGTGCAGTACACGTAAATTTCCTTTCATGCACTCTATAGATAAAATTGTGGATAAAAGTACCCGGTTGAAAGAATGTCAGACGAACCATGCAATCTTAATGTGCGTATGCACAAAAAGTTTAAAGGAAGGCATCCACAGAATGAATCGATTAATTATTCATCTAAACAATCCATCCGAAATAGGAGACTGTAAGTAAGACAAAAAATATGCGACAACCAAATATGTCTTGAAATTACTATTATTGGGTACATTTTACGTGTCTGGAAATTCAGCTGCACAATCTATATGCAGACACAAACGTAACTTTTTGTCGTATTTGCAAGACGTAAATTATTTAATTATGTAATTATATTTCGTGTGAGTGGTGTCTGGTACTATTTAGATAAAAAGGTGTCTATCCAACGTTGTCATCATGCCAGTATAAAGTTTTGAGTTAACAGGTGTAACTATTAGACTGGGTCACAGAGTACGCATGTAATAGTTTAAACAATTATGTATTAGGTGTTTCGCACCTAGTAACAAATTAGTTCAAATATGACCTGAAGATTAAACCAAGGACCATAAACGGAATGTATAATCTCGTGCTTACTGGCGACTCCTTAGTAGGAGCTGGTATCACGCTCTTTACCCACTATATATTTGTGTGAGGAATGTGGGAAAATAGAACGGAATGTGTAAACGACGCTAGTAGTGAAGCTAACTTCACATTAAGTCTTCGACAATGCGACTTCAAAGCTAACTCGACATACATAATATATACCGTGCCTATGAAGGTCAAAAACACTATGGCCGATACCAACGTTGTTACCCAAAAGATACATGGTACCAACACTATGGTTGCCGAGTCAGTACATGGTACCAACACAATTGATTTCAATGTATGCTATAGTTCACCAAAATTGAGAATTACAACTATTTCTGAACACCTGTTACTCCAGCAAATCCATACACGTTGGCCTTGGTCGGTATCAGTTGTCACATTTCGCGGTAATAATTATATCATTCATTTAAATATATAACAGTTAGATACTGCTGGTGGCCGAGAACTGAGCACGAAACGAATGTGCATGAGATTATACTTTCCGTTCATGATGTCTTTGGTTTATCCTTCTGGTCACAACTGAACTAATTTATTACTAGTTTCGCAACACGTAATACACAATTGCGTATATATAATAGTTCTCCGCCACTAACAGTGTCCAAATGTTATACAGTAGCTTAAACAGTACGATCACGCTCTCCTGCTTTGTCCCGCGATATTGTCATTTTAACAGCCCATCTGTAAACATGGTTGGTGTATTAGTGAGGCGCAGAAACATCTGTTCTCAAATTCTGATGTTCTATTATGCAGTCTTCCTTAAATAGTAAACAATAATATGAACAAGAAAGGAATGAAAAAAGATATCGACAATTGTCGATATAGTGGCTGCAGTTGCATAAACTAAATTTAACGTGTAATTAGATTGAATATGAAAGCCTTTAGACAATCAAAATAAGCTTAGACAAGATTATTTTAAAATTTATATATATATATATATATATACATATATATATATATTGTCACTATTGTTTCTATGGCTTGAGAATTAATTATTGTGCGCATTGAATTAATGACCAGATCTCAGACATCACTTTGCAATACAGCGAGAATGATCTTTACATGCAAACACGCACACACACAAACACAAACGCATACACACTTACCAACCATCCAAAACAAGAAACAGAAGTAAAAACGAGTCAGATTTATTACCACTAGCATAATAAATTGAAAACCCAGAATGTATATAAATGAATGATTGTATAGCGATGATTATTATTCAGATAAGTATGAATATGTGTATGTACCATATATGCTTATATATATATGCATATAGAATAAATATCTATACGAACATATATATATATATATATATATATATATATATATATATATAAACGCAGATTTGGTACACTTCAGCATGCATTGAAATCCATCGTGTTGGTACCCTATACCATCTCGGCAATCATGTTGGTATTAGGCAAAGCAAATCACCCATTCGGTTAAACTCCACAGACATTCGATCGGACTGGCACCAGACTGAAGAAGAAAAATGGCTGCACATACGGTACCACAACCATTCTTGACAGAGGCAGAAATTTCAAAACATTATGAGCATTCAATACTGCAATCCGCACATTCTGCGCTGTTACCAAGGTGACAGAGCAAAATTGTGGAAAGCGAGACGAAAGACAACGCATTCGGGAAAACAACATTTGTACACGTAACAGCCAACAATGCGAAAAGTTGGTTAGCTCTCAGTCCATCCATTCAAGAATGATCAAAACTCAAACAGCAATACAAAGAGAATACCTCCTACACGCACGCAGACACATATAATTAGACAAATCGATAAATAGAAGTCAAGCCGAGTCAGACCGGTTGCCACCCACATAATCAAAAGAAACACCCAGGATTTATACAATTGTATGTGAAGTTTAGCAGTCTCGAAATAAATGGCCATAATCCACTTTGTTATTAATTTTTTTCCTTCTAATAAGAAATATACTGTGCAATATGTATATATATATATATATATATATATATATATATATATATATATATATATATATATTCTTTGAAATGCCAGCTTTAATAGAATTCATTGTACCCTTCCTGTGTGCAAAAACAATAAGAAATTTTATCAGATATAAGAAATATTTCTTTCGCATTGTCTTCTCAAATATCTACTAATGAACATAACTTTATATATAAATTGGAAAGCCAAACAAGATAGAAATATGTGAATATAGAGAGAATGTGTAAAACAGAAACCAATCAAATTGCGTGCGTCACATCCAGTACAAGTTCAATGCTTGTATGTGCTTCTTCTGCTTACATAAATCCGGCTGCAATTTGTTTATCCATAAGGCTTCGTATGTGGCTAGCTCCCTTTTGTTTTTGCATTTAGTAATTACTTTGAATGCTACGTCTGGAGAACATACGTGCGATGTTTCGATGATGTGTTGCGCAATAGCAGACGTGTATTCACCATTTGACTTAAAACAGGCGTTTAAGTTGCAATGTTCTCTCATTCGAGTAATTAACCGTCTGGTCGATCGGCCTACGTAAGTTGATCGACAACTAGTGCATGTATATTGGTAAATAATATTTGATATCGACATTAACGGCTATTTCTCTTTTATTTCTGGTAAAGGCAAGTGTGTTACCCTAAATAACACTCGTCGATTAGCTGCATTAAATGTGCGTGTTAATGCTGCTTCAACTTTCTTTTGTACCATTCGGGAAACTGCATCCCCCTTAAATGGGATGTTTAGGTAGACTGTCTTCTTTTCTGGCCCATAATACGTCTGTTTCTGTTTAGTTCCCATTTTAATAATTAATTGATTGTCTAGGATAGCCATTAGACATTTACTAAATGCAAAAACAAAAGGGAGCTAGACACATACGAAGCCTTATGGATAAACAAGGATTGAGCTTGAACTGGATGTGACGCACGCAATTTGATTGGTTTCTGTTTTACACATTCTCCCTATGTTCACATATTTCTATCTTGTTTGGCTTTCCAATTTATATATAAAGATATGTTCATTAGTAGATATTTGAGAAGACCATGCGAAAGAAATATTTCTTATATCTGATAAAATTTCTTTCGTTTTTGCACACAAGAAGGGTACAAGGAATATATATATATATATATATATATATATATATATATATATATATATATATATATATATATATATATATATATATATATATATATATAAGAATAGTATTGACATTTTACGTGACGCAGAAATATTCAACACATGCTGAATTAGGTTACCATCATTAGTTGATTTTTCACTGACAACTGTGCCTTCACTCTGAGGTGTTTTAACGTCATTCAGAGTTAAGATATCTACAAAGTCGTCCGCATCATCGGAATCTAATTGTGCGGCCATTTCATCTGCGAGGTCCAATTCTCGAGAGACACGCTCCAAACGCAAAAATTTCCGTTTCAACAGCTTCTCAACACGCTCCTCCTCGTCTTCATCATCATCATCATCGTCCTCTCCCTCATCGTTGTTATCAATGTCAACATCCAATAATTCATCCTCCTCCTCGTCGTCATCAAAAACAAAGTCATCGAAATCGAAATTACTGTCATCAAAATATTCGTCGTCAAAGATGTCTTTTGGATAACTAATGCGACCACGCTTTCGATCACTCAAATTCTGTTCCTCACCACTGGCTTCTGCGCTTTCGTCACAAGTGCCCTCCTCCCCAATGCCCTCGTCGTCATCATTCTCCTCCGTGTGATTCGTTGACTTTGTTGCGTTCCGTTGTCTTTTGTTAGGTTTTGGATATAAATCGTCGCCTGTTTTTTAAATATTTGAAAGTAGTAAAATATTATTATTTCTGCCTATCTTGCCTAAAACATCCAAAGTAAATTGAGGCAACTTTTTTTATAAAATATGACATTTGTACAAGGCCTCTCGCAAGGCTCGATTAAAACTTTAATAAAACACATAGAATAACACGTTAATCTGAGCCAAAAAGAAAAACTGATTCTGTGATTTATTAAGAAAACGTTAACCTCAGTAAGTATTTCGTAATTAGTAACAAATTTGCCGTCAAGCAAAAATTAGCTTTTAAATATACCAGTAATTGTCTGAACGTAGGGTTTCACGCAGATGATTTCATTTAGAATTCCCATCACTGGAGTCTGGACTTACCTGTTGATGGAATTGGTTGTGTAACTTTACGACTCATTGCTTAAGCACTTTGTTTCTTTAACCAGGCAGATTACTGAGGAGAAATCAGATTAGCACAAGTTAATCTGATCTCAGCAAGAAATTGACGACAGTGCTTATCTACAACCAACAAATAAACAATGGATTTCATTTTTCGCAGTATGATCTACCGATATAATACCTTTTGGTAATTAGTGATAGTAGCAAGCATTGGTTTAAAAGTTCGCTAAGCTAAAGGAAACCCATGACAGCCATCAGACTAACCGAATGGGGCCCCACAATGAAAGTCAGTTTTGGTACAAAATTATAAGTTTTGCTGATCATAAGGTTGGCAATTCATATGAGCTACACAGAAAATATATTACAAATTATCTGTCATAAAGCAATATCAGTTGTTACATACCTGACGGATTGGTGCTGCTTTCCTTTTCTCGTGGTCGCTTTCCGATATTTCGTGCAACTAACCGACTCAAATTAAACTGAACACCCGGGCTCAATTCAAAAACGATGTGTAGCTCTTTATTTTGTGCATCAGAAAAATCTTGACAATGCAAAATAAGCACAAAAAACAGAAAAACTCTGTTTGACTTAAACATAAGGACATTAAGATAAGTAAAAAAGTTATGGCTATCCTCACCTAGCTCGTACAAAGCACTGGAAAATAAAAAAAACTGCCAAGCCGTTCCCACTTTTTGGGATCGGCTCATTTGAAAGCAAAGGTGTAGGAGCCGTCGTAAAGTCCATCCCCTCCTCAACGTGGTACGACGGTGTCAACCATGTCTCGATGGCCGATCGTACATGGGCTAACGGGGCTATGGCGGTGGTGTCACCAGGGCGTGGTGGATTTCCGACCGGCAATCGGATCTCCTATAAAATACCACATGAGCCCGACGACGGCACCATGACTCGGCGTGTGTTCCCCGCCACAAAAGGGTTCAACAGCCACAGGATTACATGGACTCCTGGACAGTACCCCGTACTTCCGAATGGCAAATGAGCTCTCAACAGCCACCGGCAACCATGCAACTTACTGCTGCCTTGCAGACTGCGCTTGGATGTGCAAAGGCTAGAGGTGCGTCCTCGATCAAAAAGCCGAGTGGTGAGGGGACACCACTTGTACCAAATTCCAAAGAAACTCCATGGAAATTGGAGCCGGCTTATCCTCCAAAAGGAGTCAGCCGCAGTAAAGTAAAGTAAAGTAAAGGTGTAGGAGGCCTACAATTTCGATCATAAGCATGCAGACAAATACATCAACAAACCACTTATATTAAGACTGGTACATCAAAGCATTCTAAACTAAAATTACCAGTTTCCGCCAATCCCGTATCGACTGCCTTTTCCTGTGATTTAGATCGCGGGTTTGCCGCAACTCGAGCGTCTCGCTTCTTTTTCTGTGCTGCCGCTTCAGACGCCCTTTCTGAAAAAGTCAGAATTCTACCGCCTGCACGTGGCCGCAACGGTGGCTGGTACGGTGGATCATCTGAATCATAATCCAGAACAATGTTGATATTCTGACTCTCATCGTCGTTCTCGTCCACATATTCGTTACTCTCGTCGTCATCATCATCATCATCCTCATCATCGTCATTAAACTGATTGTAGATACTTTGACGCGCTCTCATTCGAAACTTTAGATAGAATGGAAAAAGGCGCGCGTTCCTAGCCAGTTTATGGAATCGACGAAGTGGCACACAATATCTGTTTCGGCAAAATATTAAAATTAAAAAAATACACTTAAGATAAAATTGACAAAATATTTCTACAATCAGCAGTTTTCATCTCGTGAAATTGCATGTCTCTTTATGCATGTTGAACTTCAGCTTCGTACCCCACATTATCAGTGCTTGCAATCGTGTCGAATTACGAAACACTAAATTAAGGCTAATTTCATTACGTCTACATGGGCATTTCACAGCAGGTAAACCCAACATGATTAAAAATCCGATAAAACAATTTATAACATGGACTGCATTCACAAAAGCAGCTAACTTTGGCATCTATTGATGTTTATTACCAAAATTTACTATTGAAAACATGTCATATTATCGAACTTATTAATATGCTTAATTAAACGAACATTGATTGCGCGGGCGGTGATAACAACAAAGATATGATAGAACCGCATTTCCATTGGGACGAATACAAACCCAGCCCGATCGAAGACAAAAAGGAAATGGAAATTGTGATCAATCGGATTTTTTGTGAAACTGTCGGTGCAAAGCTACTACCCGCGTACGCAAAACGCGGCAATGGAAAATATGAAGCTGGCACTTGTCAATCAAATTTCAAAAAAATTGATAATCAGGGTTGCGATCTTTATTTAAGTAATATTAATATGCTTCAATAAAACCGTGATCCTCATCCCAAACAGCAACACATCATTAAATAAAACCTAATGTTTCACTGATACATAAACCAATGAAAAAGAAAAAATTAAATGTCAATAATTGTAATAAAGCCAATGAAATTAATTAAATTAATTATAAAACAACTAAGAATTTAAACCAGCAGTCTATATGAAAGGAACGATTAATGAAGGCCTGAATCTTTCTCAGATGTTGATGCCTCATAAGACAACACACATAAACGAGGCGAAAAAGACCAAACAACATAATCTAGGCCACGCGGACCTCGGGGCAGTGCGATTTCAACAATAGAGATTTTGCTGTTTACACTGCCTCGTATTTCCTCGGAGACAATTTAATCAGACACAATACGCTGAACAGCAGGAAACACGAAGGATCTCAAGTCGCCTACAGTAACTGATACTTTATTCAGGAAATTCGGAAAAGCAATGGGCACAAAGTTGGATTAAAGGGATAAATTATACGACAGAACAAAAGGCGTGAAACTCCCATGCAGAGGTGCGCGCACATACAATCGATATATTCAATTATTGTGCGAATTTCTTCTGTTCATTTCAGTCCCGCTTTTCCATGACAAGATAACTCTCAAAACAGGACATCAGTAGCAATTATGTTATTATAAAGGCTGCTCAGGTCAGAGTTTCCGTCTCTATACACATTGTCATGATGCAGTCCAGATATTCTAGTTACAGTTTTCGGACCCTTATTTTATTGAACAAGGTTGTTAAATTCATTTTTTCATATACTCATTTCAGAATACCTTGTTCTAATTGACTGCCCATCACAACAAATATAGGCAAGATGGAAAGCATGGATAAATAATTCAACAACCTAATTTAACAAAAAAGACCAGGTAAATTTGCAACAGCCTGTTGCTCAAGACAAAATTTCTCTTAGTCATATTTCGATCTGATTAATTTGGTATTTTTAACGTACGCGGTGTAAACATAAATTTTATTATTATTAATCAAGTGGTTCTGTCAAAAAAAATGTTGTAGTATCATATCACAAACACCATGAGTGCTACTACAAACCAAACGGTCAACTTACTTCTCGGAAATTGTTTTGAGTGGCTTCCGTCTTACAAGAAAATCTTCGATTGGCACCTTGAGAATCTGAAGCCCTATAAAACAAAGTGGAAGCGAATAAGAAATTAAGCTTTATGAACATTTATGCGGATAAAAACACAAAGATGCAAAGATTGCATCTTCAATTACTTGGTAAAATATAAGTTAAAAACATACTTTTTAACAAATATAAAAACCAGGAAATACAAACCAAATGCAAAAACTAATCATTTAGTCCCTGCAACCAAGAAGTACACCAAAAAGAAAATAACCTAGATACAAATGGAGTCAAGCTTATGCCACGATAGCTATCACAAGAATCTCGGTTGCCCTTTTTGAAGATAGAATTTATGGTCAATTCACTCCTAGTAACCGGAAAATTTTTTCCATTCCATACGTTAGGGAAAATATTAATTAACGCTAAACAAATCAAACTATCCATTAAATAAAGTAATACAATTAACCAATCAATGTTTGCGCGGGTGCTACTAAAAATTATTTAAATCAAATTTGCGAGCTTGAAGTAAACATCAATCCCATCGTATTTAATCAGTCATCGAACAGCAAAGCGAAATTACCGACAGTCACACGTACAGACGCATTTCGATCTACAATGATCATCATCAGAGCACGACGGCAAACTGACTATGGAACGGTGTTTACGTCAAGCCCGTAAGATTGATTTAAAGAATCAAGAAAATAAGATCTGACATAGATAATCGTGGTTAGCAACATTACGATGTTTACGAGATAAGACTGCATTCCATATTTCTGACTCAATTGAGTGTCAGAGATTGGCGTTTCACACTGTCGATAAAAACATACTTTCAGGAAGCAGGACTGAAGCAGATGCACAACAAACTTGACATTTGAAGTTTTAAGACCACCTAAAACGAAGAAAAAGTTTATCGGTTATAAGGTTTTTGTTAGAATCATTTATTGTTTCACCAACTTTTAATTTTCCCGAACCTTTTGTGCGAATAACTTGCAAAAAGCACCAGCCATTACCTAGTTCATACGCTTGCTCCACCTCCTCTGTCTTTCAAGCGAAAAAGGATTCGAGATCAATATTTAGACTGTGTTTAGTTGGCTTCTTATAGGTAAACGAGTATTATTATAAGCCGAGGTAACAGATGTGGCGCCTAGTTTAGAGAATCCCAATGGAATTATTAAAATCAAGCGCGCGCACCCTTCAGTTAAATATTTGTTATCACAACCAGCGCAATAAATGATCTTTTAATTGTATAATTTTCCTTGGACTACAATATTGCATGGCACATAGCAGATCCTAACTTCCTCCACAGTAATTTCGAATTGAAAAAATAAAGAATGCTAATTTAGATTTTAGTATATTTATTCTATTTAAGTTTCAGAAATGTGAGAGGAAACCTATAGTTGATAAATATACAGTCGGAGTCAACATACGTGTTTCAAAACTAACGACATTCCTGGACATTGCCAAACCAGCCATAACAAACGGCTATACTACTCATTTGAGGCAAAGGCATACGTTATGTGGCACAAAACCTTAAGGTTTGGTCAAATTAGGTATAATCCATGCTTCGCGAAGCTATCTAATAGCCAAACGCGATTACCGCTGCGCTTTGAGCGTAAGACGTCGCTTGACCGGCCAATTTTAACACTCACATTGCCCATAAACAAGACCAAATCTGTACTTCTTGTACTTCTTAGTAAAAAGATTAGAACGGTGTAAAAGGCATCCATGCTATCGTCTCTGCTGCAAACGTTGGAACGCGATCCTTAATACAATTCATAGTATCATTTCCATGTGCAAAAAGAACCGTTTCTTTCTCATATTCTAATCAAGTATACAAACTGAGAAGCGAAACAAAATAGAAAATTGTAAACATGGAGAGAGTGTGAAATAATGGAACAACTCATCAACTGCGTGCATCCCCACCAGATCAAACTCAAAGCCCGAACATGCTTCATCTTCTTGCTTAAATCCGGCCGCAATTTTTTATCCATACAGATTCGTATGGGGCTAACTCCTTTCTGTTTTTGCATTTGGTAATTGTCTTAAATGCTACGTCTGGAGAACATACGTGTAAAGTTTCGACGATGTGTTGCGCAAGTGCAGACGTGCATTCACTATGTGATTTCAAACAGGTGTTTAAGTTCTTTAAATCAAGTTTGTGAGCTTCAAGCAAACACCAATCCCATTGTATTTAACCAGTCGACGAACAACATAGCAAAAATATCGCCAGCCGCAACGCACTGACGTATTTCGACTTTCCATGATCATCATCAGAGTACGACGGCAAACTGACCATCGAGGATCAAGCCGTTTCGTACTTAATGGGCAATCACCATTCGTTTTACCTCCGATAGGTTGTACTAAAAGCGTGTTGATATTTTGACTAACATCTGCACCAGACTAACACAGAAAAATTGGGCACAATAAAACACGAGTGATAAGTGAGACTATTTAAACATACATTGCAATTTAGTGCTTGCGTCTGTCATAACGTCTTGAGCAAGAGCCTCAATCATCCGGACTTTGTCCTCCTTGAATTGGCTGAATCTATCAAAATAGGCTTCGCCCAAATATATCGCATTCAATAAACGCTGTTGTTCTGGCGTGGTTGCGGTGACTGACGACTGGTCAAACTCATTTGTCAAAAAGTTCACCAACTCATCGTTATCGTCACCATCAATGACTGTTTGTGAAAGTTGTGCCCAAGCCAACTGTTGAATTCCGCCACCGGTGCTTTTACGCGCTCGCGGAAATGTTGAATCCAAATCTAATTTCATATTAGTAATAATTTGCGGTAAAATGAGCACAGAAAGAAATTTAGGATGCCTTATTTGCAAAAGAGTGGATATACAAATATAAATATTCACAAATCAAATCAAACAACGAATATTAAATATGGCAAGATCTGGTTACGTGAGCAATTGAATCAATAGGACTACAGAAGCCCTTTTCCCAGAACCTAATGCTAAATGCTTTTTGAGTGATGAGTAATGAGGATAAACTCAGAGGTTCAGATATTACCAACACGCTTTGCGTCAGCATCCTTAATCCAACAACAAAAACAATACACCAGACAATTAAGAAGTACACAATTTCTCACGCGTTAAATAAAAAATAACGCATTAACAAGAGCTAACTTACCGGAAGATCTGAAAATATTTAACGAGTTATTTTTCATCCCTTTTTCGGTTTCTTCTTCCGCATTCAAATCAGGTTCGAGAGTTGGCAACTTGAATACGCACAAAGACGTGCAAGAAACACAGAAAAATACAGACCAAATATTAAACTGAGTAAAATAATTAGAAAAAGGAAAATCATAACGTCCATCTATATATATATATATATATATATATATATATATATATATATATATTCCGGTGTTTCCATTTGATCATGTGGGTGGCAACAAATGAGACTCAGTTTTACTTCAAACACACAGACATAAACACATACACACTTACCAAACAGCCAAAACAAGAAATAGAAGTAAAACCAAGTCAGATTTGTTGCAGCCAATATAAATATGGACTTAAACTATACCGGCCGGTTTCAGTAATACACACGTTGTCCATATACAAATTGAAAAATGTAGAAAGTGTAATTTATCTAACAAAACAATTTCGCTGTTATTGGGCACACATCGGTAATAGCACTCTCCTACTACTGCCACACAGCATTAAATGAGTACAAATTTATAGTGCTGCGCGGGCCGTAAGTGAATACTAGAACTTACATTCCTGGTGGGTAGCAGAAGCCAAAATCGCTGCAGTCGGGATCTAAATCCGGAAGCATCCTGTTGGGTCAAGTGAATCACCTCTTATAAAAACAATGTGCTACATGCTACATTCACTGCCCCAAGAAGTAGGATCTCTGGTTTAGTAGGTTAATTTTAACATTTAACTTAAAAAAGATTACTCACAAATAATCAAATTCTGGTGTAATACTTTAATTTTAATCTCAGTTCTTATAACAAAAATATATTAAATTTTGGATACAAGGCTACGCCAACGAGGAATTACCAGAAGGTACTACTGATCAAAAGTTGATAAAAAACTGAAAATGTCCTTCAATGTGCGACTGCATTGTCGAGGGAGACGAGTTGCATGAATCTGAACCGAATGTGACAGCGTTCAAATCCAGGCTGATGAAATTCTGTTTACCATCAATATGACCCCAATAAAGACAAACTAATTTTAATTAATGAACTGAATTTCATGCGAAAAATACGGCTGTAACTAGTTTTTTTTAATTGACGACTCTTTTGAGTATGAGGAAGCGTCCGCAACACTTTGAAGGATAGAATTGAGAAAGCGGCGGTCTGTGAACTATTATACACAAAGCCTTGTTAACCGTTGTAAGCGACAAAGCCTTTAAACGTATGATTACGGATGTGATGCCATTAATGGCGGATGTGATAGTTGTAGTAAATTCCGGAGCATTTAAAATAAGTCCGTCTTAAAGATGTCTAGATTAAAAGCCATGCTTTATTGTGCAGTCAATGCTTTTCAACATGAATTAAAACAAAATATTACTCTTCACTGCGTTCTATTGATCAGTGCAAATTTATCACTTATTTACGCATATATTACCAGGATCGCAACACAAGCCAGTCAGTTGTTATTGTATTTATAAATTAAACTGTAAGCATTAGTTGTCAGGGTACTGACAGAATGTGAGAGAATAAATAAGAATGGCATTAGTGACATTGTCTAAATCCGAACAATCGATGCTCCATAAAACTAGCCTAAAATCATTCTAATGCAGCTATTAAAGTTAAACAAACTACGCAAAAGAAATATTTTTTTAAAATTATAAACAATTTTAAAGTAACCTTTAGCTGGAATAATAAAAACGAAATATTAACAAAATAAAACAAAAAAATGTATTTTAAACAGAATAAAATCTTTACTTATCGCGATTAAAAGTAAAGAAACATACTTCATACTCCATATCTTCAGCCAACATCCAAGTTGGTGGCCTGATAACACGCCGACTTCGTCCACCAATCTCACTGGTGTTATCTTTTGCCTCACTGAGATTTGTAGGTGAGCTGGCCCGTGCAGAGAGAGTATCATTTGTTTCCGAATAAGGTTTGTCCAATGGTCTCACTGAAATACAAATTAGGGAATAAGAACAGTGCAAAGTTGTACTAACCATACAATATAGGCTAAAAATCTTTCTTCATACCGAGGAGATGCACACTTGTCTATCAAGCAGTATTTACTATGCTCGATTCGTGGTCATACCTATATACGCACACGCATACATACGTACATGCATACACACATACATGCATACATACATACATACATAAATACATACATACATACATGCATACATACACACATACATACATACATACATACATACATACATACATCAAACCATACATAAATACATACATAAATGCATGTATACATATATACATAAATACACACATATATATACATACATACATACATACATACATACATACATACATACATGCATACATACATACATACACACATACATATATACATACATAAATACATACATACATACATACATACATACATACATACATACATACGTACATACGTACATACATACATACGTACGTACGTACATACATACATACATACATACATACACATACATGCATACATTCATACATACGTACATACATACATACATACATGCCGTCATAAGCATAAGTTGGCTTAGCCCAATTAGTCACAGTCTCATGATGAACAAATAAATACTAGATAATTTAAGTACTGAGTAAATGATAATCATAAAGTTACCTTTATTTGCTTGGTCGAACGCTTTTTGTATGTGGTTAACGGTGTAGCAAACATCTCCATTACCAAAAGATGGTATAATACAGGCTCCACGGAAAAAGTACAGAAGAGGTCGAGTGCGAAGCCAGACTTTCGGATCAATATCGGGTTCCAACGAGTACGCCATATGGCGTGAAAGCTGTTTTAATAAAACACAGGAAAGAACATCCATATTATTTAAATATCCAATAGTTACAACATTGACAATGGTCTACGTTCAAATACCAGCCTACGCTTTAGCTGCATAATAAAAATGACGCAGCATCACACGGGTCTTTCCAAAAAAGTCTCGCAGATTTTTGTTTCTTAGTATTTCAATAGAAAGGGATACAGTACAGCGTGACTAAGTAACTAATATTACAAAGAACAGTTTCAGTCACGTGACTGCGATTTCGAGATGCCTCGAAAACCTGACTAGCAGGCAGTTCCATGTTGAACTAAATAAGCGTTGTTTGACAAGAGGTGGCATAATGGCACATCAAAGACAGGCCGGACATAACTGATCAGATATTAAAGTTTTCCAGGTGAATCTATGCATTACGCACACATCGACAAAGCTGGCCAGGTGGTAGTGGCAGCTAAAGTGGGACAGTCCCCATGTTTTCAAGTGTATAACGAAGGATAAGCTGATTAGAAAATTAGACAGGAGATTCTATAGTTATTTCCATTACATTCTAATAGCAGGAGCAGTAAAGCCAAAAAAGATTGAATTAATGCATATCTTACTAAACATACTTCTTATCCTCATTACATAAATTACGAACAAGGAACTAACAAATATCGCTTTTGAAGTATAAGTTGTTGCGAATTTAGTAACAAATTAGTCCAGTTGTGACCAGAAGGATAAACTTAAGACAGCATGAACGGAAAATATAACCTCGTGCACATTCGTTTCGGGCTTACTGGCGACTCATCAGTAGGAGCCGGTATTACGCCCTTTAACCACTATATATTTGGGTGAGGAATGTGGAATAATAGGAGGGTACAATCTCCTAGACGAATGTGTAGACCTGTAATAGAAGATTGTACCGTCCTATTATCCCACATTCTTCGACCAAATATATAGTGGTTAAAGGGCGTAATACCGGCTCCTACTGATGAGTCGCCAGTAAGCACGAAACGAATGTGCATGAGATTATACTTTCCGTTCATGCTGCCTTTGGTTTATCCTTCTGGTCACAACTGAACTAATTTGTTACTAAGTTCGCAACACCTAATACATACTTGCATATATATTAAGTCTCGGCAATAAACAGTATTTAACTGTTAAATATAGCTTTTATGCAAATAAGCAAATATCGATTTACCTTTCACGTTTTGACAAATAAGAACAATTTGAATCAAAAGTAATGGTAAAACAGAATAAGTGACGAATTAGTTAACAATCGGTTCGGCTACAGCAATTAAAATGAACTTCTTTGGTTTTTACCATGAACAAAAAAATAGGAGGCGAAAATAGGCAAACGTTTCACTTACCGCTGACATCTTATCCTTTAAGTTCTTAACTGAAACATTACACGCCTCAGAAACAGCAACAATATCTTCACCAGATTGCACACGAAGCATTGCCTCACGCATATCTTGCGGTCTCCAAGTCCGCTTTAGATTACTGTTACAACGAAATCCAATTTCAGCTAAATCTTTCGGACAAAAAATGCAAAAAGAGAGCTTGCATGGCTAAAGTTTCACGAGATTTAATTTTCTAAAATATTCGGCAATTTAATCACTACATTATTTAAATTAACGATTCATGTAATCAAAAAGATAGGAGGTTACACAATAATTGATTGCGCGGGTGGTGGTAACAATTAATTTAATCAAGTTTGCGAGCTTGAAGTAAACACCAATCACATTGTATTTAACCAGTCGTCGAACAACATAACTACGCCAGTCGCAACGCACTCGACGTTTCGACCTCCTTGATCATCATCAGAGTACGGCGGCAAACTGACTATCGAGGATCAAACCGCATTGAATATATATATGTATATGTGGCGAAAGCTGCAAACAGTTAATGTTCGTGACTGCATAGAAATTGTGCATCCGACATTTCCAGTCAAGTTCAATGTATGCAAGACTGCTAGAGGTGATAGCCGCATATCTAAATTTGATTTTCATATATATTCAATGCGGTTTGATCCTCGATAGTCAGTTTGCCGTCGTACTCTGATGATGATCATGGTAGGTCGAAACGCGACAGTGCGTTGCGACTGGCGGTAGTTTTGTTATTTTGTTCGACGACTGGTTAAATACAATGGGATTGGTGTTTACTTCAAGCTCGCAAACTTGATTTAAATAAGATAGGAGGTTATCAAGAAAAGTCATAGTAAACTCAAACAACAAACTTTTATCGTGAATGTAAGAAAGGGTAATGACATATGTACCTTTATTTACGAAGAAAAGCCTAAGTTTGACTGTAATAAAATATAATAATATAAATTCTCTTTCATTATAAAGCCAACTAAACAATTTTTTTCTTATGGCTCGCGAAATTTTAGTACACTAACTCTACAGGAAATGTAATTAAAAAGAATTATTCAAAATATTTTTGTACAATAAGGAACAGATTCATTATCTGATTATCGTTTTGCGAAACAAGGTTTATACATCCACTAGCCTAATATTTCTGAGTTATATTCGGGACAACCTTTGGCAATGTTTAACCCATCGCTACAAGAAATTAGGGAATAATTATGTCAAGCGGTAATTTATTCTTAAAAGGGGATTTATTCACTTTTACTGGTAAATCTCTATGCTATATCTGGCTTTCCACAAGATAAGCACGCACGTGTGTATGTGTATGTGTACATTTCTGCACGTGATTGATAATCCAAGTGAAACAAAAAAAATGCTACCGTATCACAAGATAATTACGTACACCATAAATGTGAGGTGGTCATTTAAATATAATTAGCTGCATGAGTCCGTTCATATAAGTGAAACTACAGTGAGTAAAGTCAATTCTCGTTTGCATACGTCGGTATTATTTTTATACTTACTTTGTTAATTTAAGTAATTAGGAAGAACTTCTCTGATGGGTGCGACAAAGTAACGGGAATCTGGCAGCTGTAAAATCCTGTCAGAGCAAATACTCAAAAGTTAGTGAAGATATTCAATGCGACAGCAAAAATTGAAACAGTCAGGATTAGACATGAAAGAAAGTTGGAGAACTTGAACATAAATGGATAAGATTAGTGCTACTGAAACTAATCGAGTAGTATAGATCATTTAAATACAATTTTATGAGAAGCAACTGGAAATGCCTAACCGTGGTTTGAACGCAGCTATTCAAATTATGAACTGATTAAAAAATTAGAAAACTACTGAAGTCAGCAATACAGTGCAATACATCTAAGATAAATATTAGGTTAAATTTTATTTGAACACAGCCATAGGTAAGAAACGCACGAAATGATTAAATATAATCCCAATTATCAATCTGAATGCCTTAGAAGACAGTTACTAACAAAATATGTGACACGTTGAAAAGCAGAAAATGGTGGAGCAACGGTCCTGATAATTCAAGTTGATTATAATGATAAGATGGATTATAATCAACTTACAGATGGTGGAAGAAAAACAGTTAACGATCTCTTAACAAAATTAAGGATTATCCTAAAATGTTTCCCTTTATTACTTCTTATCCTACTGTCCCTATTAACTTAAGCTGTGATCTTTCTTGCAGAAAGTATTTTTTTTTAACTTCTGTTCTGATCTTCAATTATTTTAACTTTTTATTTTAAGTAAGCGTATTATTTACACTGACAGAATTTTTTGGCTGGTACATTCACGTTATCTTTCTCCTCTCTTTATCAGGTAGGACATTCTTAAATGCTTCAATTAACAAAGTGTAAAACAATAGGTATCACGAATGTAAAGAGGAAATGGCATTATTCACGTATATTAACGTACACGTGCAGTTAATTATGTTTAACTGTTTACTTCACAATTGTAAACACACACACACACAAAATTATTACGTACGTAATTATCTGGTGATTCAATTGTGTATTAGGTGTTGCGCACATGTAATAAATGAGATCGAGTAGGACCACCCAAGATAAATCAAAATCAGCATGAACGGAAGGTATAATTCCATATACACATACGTTTCGTGCTTACAAGTGGCTCATCAGTAGTAGCCAATATCACGCCCTACACCAACATTATATTTGGTAAAGGAATGTGGGACAGTTGGGTGGTGCAATCTTCTGCATGAATGCTAATACAACTAGTAGTGAAGTTAACTTCATATAAAGACACCAAAAATGCGACTTCAAAGACAACTCACAATAAATAATATATACCGAGTATGTAAAGGGTAACAATAGTATGGCTGTTGAGTCGAAAATATACTATTTGTTATAGCAAGTGGCAACGAAACTTCTAAAGTATATATATATAAAGAGAGAAAGAGAAATAAATGCAAAAACGTGGTTCTGCGATGTGGATTTCTGAAAAAAAATGTGCCGATATGTCGCAATTAAATAGGCCTCTTTATTGGACCCAGTTTATCACTAGGTATTCACAAAGTTTCACTCGTGCACCAGTTACGAGATAAATGAGTGTATTAGCTACGTGACGAAGTCATTGACATCTCGATATAATTTTTTATGTATCGAAGTAAGCAAAAAATGATATTCTATTAACTTATCCTGAAAATCCATCTTCATATGATGTACATTTTTACAAATAAATGAATATCATAGCAGATACATTAGTTATGCTTAAATGATATAAAAATTAAGACGCATTCAAGTGTATATATATATATATATATATATATATATATAAAATCAGATTCTGTGACTTACTGATGGCACTCGGAATTGGCTCATCAGAATCGGCAGTGGTCTTGGTTGAGTTGATATCCATTCGATCCAATAGAGGCAGAAGCATCTCCCCACGTACAAGTCTATTAAGAATATCTTCAACCGCATGAATTTCGATAATAGACTTCATTTTGGACACCTTCAGGTTCACTACAATATGTTTGTTAGGCAGATTTAAATGAAAAATTGTAAATGCGAAGAAACCTTACGGCAGCCGTACATGTTTAAGATACAATTCTACTGGCATTGCAATGCATGAAGAATCAGAAGCTGAATAATGATAATGACGGTGATAGTAATATTAATTTTAATAATAAGTTCAATAATACTATCACTATTATTATTAATAATAATGATGATAACAAATAAAACGTCCATAATAATGGTATAATTACATAAACAAGCAAAAGGGAAAACAACCAGAAAAGATGACTTAAATAGAGCCGGTAGCCCTTTGAACGAAGAATACAGGCTTCACAGCCGTATCGAAGTACTCATCGGAAAGCTTCTGGGTATATCATAAAGCAAATTATACACATCAAATGAGAGCACGCGTAGGTCAAACGTGGTAATGACGTTAACAATACTTGTTTGCATAATCGACGGTTGAACCTATTTATCAAGGGGAAATGAAGCTCAACATGATGTGACAGTTATCATACCTTATTGACAGAAAGACAGGCAGCAAAGCAATACATCTGCATTCGAACATTGTTCCTTCACTTCCTCTTTACCACGAAAAATAGTCAATTATGCGTTATCTGACGAAAACACCAGGTCACCCACTTCTTCACAGACGCATTGAGGCGCACTTTGAGTATTTAGGTGTAGTTAACTTCGCATGGAAAGAAAACCAAAGGAGAAACTTTAGGTTCGCAGCATAGTCTTCGCAGGAAAACACTATTTTCGAATGTGAATGCCCTATAAACATTAGTAAATTCGATAAATATATCATATATTTTCAACACAAACCAGTATAAAACATGGGGTAGACTGGTTGTTCCCACATAGACGCATATTTTCGAAATCGATTTTTAAACTAGCAGTCAACCTTTTGATGCTTGCTTTCTAGCAGCTTCATCAAAGCCATAGATCATAGACTCACTTCAATACACCATGAAGTTATAAAACAAATTGACCAGTCTCGCTATAGCTGGTTTTTACATATTTTAATAATTGTCAGTCAGTGTTCTACCACCAGTACACAAATTTAAACGACATAAATCAGTGCGATACTTATTCTTGCAAAATTTCCCGATTGTTGTTCTGATCGGCTCTAAGTGTCCAATCAGTGATTACGCACATGGTGGCACCAACTCTTGAAATCAGGTTTACCTGATTGAGATTTTTAAAAATCCATCCCATTTTATGCATCCAGTCACATAGAATAGCTCAACTAATGCCAGTCACACGTATTGACACGTTTCGACCAGCCATGACCATCAGCAGAGCATGAAAGCAAACTGACTAACGAGAATAATACTGCAAGTAATTTATAGGTTAAGATACATGGTTCTCGCTTCTAGTAATCTCGCAAACATTATAGTTGACAGAAAATGTCGACCGTACGTGTAAAAATTATAAAAATAAATAATCATTGATTGTGCGTTTTGTGACATTAACCTTTTCAATAAAGTTTGCGAGCTATAGATAAGCACCAATATCACCGTATCTAATCAGTCGGACAATGTGGCAAAACCATGGTAAATCGCAAGTATCATCATCATCATCATCATCATCATCATCATCATCATCATCATCATCATCATCATCACCATCATCATCAGTTTTCCCTTTATCACAGTGTAATATTTTTGTGCCTTCATTTATAAATTTTTTTTAAAGTTCATGTAAATGTCTTTTTTCAAAACAGTCTGTTCATTTAATCTGGTTTAGACACATGGCCTGTTCAATTAATTATTGCGTTTTTAGAAGGAGAAACTTCGTCATTCCAACTCATCTATAACGCTTCTGTCACTAATAAATCGATTTCTACTTATGACAGCATGAGCTCATGTGTGTATATGCTGTCAGTGTAAATTAAACATTGATAAAGGTAGTAAAGACAGTTTATCAAGTAGGCAAGTTTCGTCCTCCTCCTGAAGTATTACCTAGAATTTATTGCGACCCAGGCACATACGTTTGTGGGTCTTGCTCTCATCGACTGCACCACACATTTGCTACCTTAATGCTCAACTTAAGCTGAAAACATATGTGTCATTCAACCTATGTCACAATCTTCATTTTAATTTATTTGGAATACGAGCCTTAATGAAGTTCAAAGTACCCTTTCCATGTGTAAAAAAAGAAATTTTATTAGAGGCAAGAAGAGTTTCTTTCTCATATTCTTCTTAAGTAACTACAAATGAACATCTATATATATATATATATATATATATATATATATATTTATATATATAAATTGTAATATCAAAACAAAATAGAAAATGTAAATATGGATAGTGTGAAATAAGAAGCAACCTATCACTTGCGTGCATCACCTCCAGTTCTATTTTGGCTGGCCTTTCAATTAAGTTATAAAGAGATGTTCATTTATAGATAGTTGATAAGATCTCTAAAATGGAGTAATTTACAAGCAGCAAAAACTATTTTCTAAATCTAAAAAGGTAATATAATTTAAAAAAAGTTGTGTAAAAAGTATCACCGTATATATCCACAGAATAAGACGTCAGATAACGTGCAACTCCCTAATCGGCTATGGCCAAAATACAGAGAGCACAATGCAGATAAGCAGAAAGAATTGGATAAAACTACATAAAGCACAAAATATATGACTAAATGACTATTCCATGAAAATTAAACATACCCAGTATATCTCCAGCATAGGAGTATGCAGACGGCGGAGTAGATACTTTTGTGTCGTTTTGATACTTTGAAAACAGTGAGTCTGGAAAAGATTAAACAAGATGTGGCATTACATGCTATGATATGATAGAAAGTTTTAGAACAACGACTAATAAAACTAACTCAGCTAGACGCTAAAGAAACACCGAAAAAATACTCGTTTTGGATAAGATGAAATTTAATTTTCAACGAAAAATTGTTTAACGAAAGGCAGCACAAAAAATAGACCAAAAAATGGAACAAACGTTATACTGTGCAGAGTAGATATGTATCGCAAAGGCGAATTCAGATTAAAAAATTTTTTTAAATCAATAAGACACGTTACACTCACTCAAAATCAAAACACAATCAACAGAAAAAAACATACATGCATACATAGATATCATTCCTTATCAAAACGAAAATAAAATTTATCAAGTATATCGGTTTTGTCCTTATTAAGCATTTATCCGTTGTAGTCAAAACAAAGCATTTGGCTCGGGGTATTTAGACTGACGCCCTATGTTTCCAAAGCCGCTCATCGCCTACAATTTCCTGTGGTATTAGCCACTGCTTCAAGTATAGTCGCTTGGTTACTTTATTCGACCTGAAGTTGTAGAACAAAATTCTCCATCTTTCTTTATTAGACAAACGAAATACAAACTATTGAAATTATTCTGAATTAAGACTTAATTGCAGGATTTAATCGGCTGTATAAACTGCGAATGGTATGACTACAAATACAATTTATCACCGGAGAAGATTGGTCAACATTGAACACTCATCAGTAGTAGCCAGTGTGTATTTGGCTCAGATTCATGCAGTATAGTTGTGTTTGTGCGCGGATCAGAGGTCTGTAAATTAAAACTTGCCCATAAACATATAAATGAAATTTTGCTATATTGTCATTCATCAACGAATTTGACTACCTAGAATTTCCACCTAATAATTGCAAGTTATGAAATTTATTCTGATAATTGAATTAAAATTAAACGACCATTGGTTGCGCGGGCGGTGAAAACAATTATTATAATCAAGGTTGCGGTCTTGATATAATCACCTGACCCATTAATTACTTACATGTGTCAGTATAAACTAAGAATTGTATAGTGTAGAAAAGGCAATTCATCCAGTAGACCGGTTTCGTCCTTAAAGTGGAACTCATCACGTACTGGTCAGAATTTGCCGCGGACAGGGCTCGAACCTGGGCATGTCTGCCTCGGAATCTGGTGCTCTAACCAATGAGCCACCATAATGAAAAGAGTGAATTCAAAAATTACGAAACTGGATTATGATAAGTTTTTTGCTAAGACAACCTAAAATACCATTAACCATATTTACCGGTGAGTGGACAGATTTGTCAATCGACGCATTCGTTCGGTTTCTTTTAGCTCATTGCCAGCTGATCGTTAAAGGCAATAAAACAGCAGCATAACATACGAGCCCACCAGCTAAATTCTGACGCTCTACAATATAGAACGCCAATTGCGTTAGTTGGAGCATTGTTTAAGAGGACATGTTACACATCCAACACGCCAGGTTACAGAGAAAATTCTGATTTACCAGATTGGCCGTCTCCTTACTCATACTATTGTTTACCGTATTTGCAGCATAATAATGACAGCCATAAAACACCTGATAAAGTGAAGCCTAGTGGAAAACAGGTTTCGGTGCAGAGGTCTGGTAAATTTTACCTTATTGGCATAAAATTTTCTTTAACTAAACATGAGTTTTAAATTTACCTGATTTTCGGATTGCGTACCGAAAATCAGGTAAATTGTTTATTTCCTGTCGCGCAACATGTTTCTTTTAAATCTTATGAGTTTTAAATCTCCGTTTATGTGCGTGTGTATGTGTGTTTTCGATCGTCCAACTAGGCCATTTGTTAGGAAAACAAATAAGACTCTAGCAAATACGCTAGCTCGATTCAATTGCTCAGTAAAGCATTATTCTCTTATCCAGCATCAGACAGATATAAGAAAAAAGACAAATTGATTTTTAAGAAGGAAGAAACATCTGAGATATATGTGATAGAGTCGAGCTCAGTGTTAATCTTGCAATAGATTGCTAGTAGACTCATATTCACTTTAACCTTCTTTCCTCAGTCGGTCACGTCTGTGGAACGATACAGTGAAACTCACAAAGAACCTACATTGTTGAGGCTGCCTTGCCTTAAAGCTGACTTGGCGATAATGGTGTTGTTTAGATAACTAGGTTGCCTTGTTTCTATGTATTGCCTAGGTAAGTATCTCCAGAACAACACCATTTCCTCTTTAACGGATTACTCACCTTTTCTTCTTTATTTGAATTATTATTTCTGTCATTTATTTTTGTTTTTGCATGGTTATATGGCAGCAAAGAATCACTTTTCCAAGGCTTTGTTATTGCTATCTGTGATGACGACATATTTATGCATGTACGCTTACTTTTTTGTTGCTTAACCTGACGCGATTGGCTTTCTCTTTCAACAAGGATATGATTTTGCTTGTAACTTGTTCAACTTTTGCCGATACAATATTTGCTGAGGTCTTATCAACACCCATAGAAACGGAGATTGATGGTGGTGGCCAAATCGTTCACATTGAACGCGCTAGTGGTGATGTGCAGACACCGGTAAAGTTGATGAACGTCAGATATTCATTAACAGTGTTCAGTGTCTCAAGAACGACCGTAAAGGCCTATTTGATCAGAAATTGTGCTGAATGCTACACCACTACCTGCCATTAATGAATTCGCCTATCTGTGTTTCCGCATAAAATCTGTCGGATTGCGCAATGGTCAACGTCTTTTGAACAATAACACAAGGCTCTAACATTCCACAAACAAATCATCCCCATAGTCAGTCTTCAATATCGCAGGCTCATTTCTACTTTCTCTGATACGGTTTGCCAAATCCGGCTCCACCGGTCGCCCACTCCCAATTTAGAAGATAAAACAATCACAAGCAACTACTTTAATAATAAGATTACGAAACTTTAAATAGCAATTGTTAGTTTATATAGCCTCTCTGAAAAATAAGTCAATATGCGATGAATGCAATTAAAAATATAATACTGGCATGTAAGCCAAAAGTCGCCAGTCTCTCTCTCTCTCCCAATCATTCTAGGTGACCTAATAATCGACGAATTAGTTAAATAAATAAACTCAAACTATATTCCAATGCGGCAGGATGGCTCAGTGGTTAGAGCACCAGATTCCGAAGCAGACGTGCTCAGGTTCGAGTCCTGTCCGCGGCAAATTCTGGCCAGTACATGATGAGTTCCCAATAAGGACGAAACCGGTCTACTGGATGAATTGCCTTTTCTACACTATACAATTCTTAGTTTATACTGACATGTGTAAGTAATTAATGGATCAGGTGCTTATATCAAGACCGCAACCTTGATTATAATAATTGTTATCACCATCCGCGCAACCGATGTTCGTTTAATTATATACCAATAGTCCAAAGTTCAAATAGGAAAACATAATTAACATTTAATTCCGCTTATAACGTAGACAGCTAAATAAAAATCACATAATATATATTAGACAAGAAATTTAACAGAAAAATATAACTGTTTAGTTTCTAGTCAATCTAAGTCAATAAGCATACACAATTGTATACATTTAAGCTATTATCTATGAGTAGTCAAAAAAGCATACAAGTAAACATATATAATAAAGTTAATAGGCAAACATAATTAAGTAATTGAATTGCCATGGGTGTTCTCAATGGAAGCAGATAAAATCACAATATAATGATTAACCAGGCGGTGAAAACTGTGCTCTAATTTAGTCAGATAGTCAACTATTACTGTTTGAACTACCACAGTTCGACTTCTGTCAATTTATCTAAACGTATTCGTCTTGCCACAGTTACTTTTGGCAAATTATTCAAACCGCTACGCAACCGCCTTTTCTATTTTACAAGCATTAAATTGAAGGTCTTCAGACCAACTACAGTTTCGCTAATGTGCTATGCTATTTTAAATATGGAAGAAGACCTATTCTGACTGACGATAGTTTTGCTATTTTATTCGACGACTGGTTAAATAAAATGGAATTGGTGTTTATATGAAGCACGCAAACTTGATTTAAATAATGACTTATACGTGTTAGTACCGCATGGATAGCTTTGTGAGAAAACAACTTTCTCCGTTTAGTTTATGTCATTGCCAGTTAGATGTCAGATGACACTAATCAGAAGCGGTCCCCTATGTGATACCGGCGAAGAAAATAAAGCTGTCTTCGAAAGTAAATACATAAATATACACACAAAAATGAAGCTTAAGATCTTTCATGCGTCACACATTTATTGGAGCTTGACAAATTCCTCCCACCGAATGGTTGCAGTGAGCTCGTTACTTACAACTACTCATATTGAATCAGGTTATTAACTGACGATAACACAAACTTATGAATAAAAGCATGCTCCAACAAGTGGCTGAGAAATTGACACAAAACGCGAATTCCTATTACGAAATAAATTATTTAAAATTTCCTGTGGCTATTGATGTGTCCGGTCTCACGACTGGTGCCCCATAATTTTTACCGACGTCGTTATGACATTTGCCGGCAAAACAAGGATGAATCCATTCGACTCTTGACCACGAGTTACAATATTTACGCAGAGTTTTCCCATGTTGGTTGTCATTGTGATGTGTCAGCATGGCACAGATAGCAATTAATGTCACTTACTCCTCATTATTGCAGCATACTTTACATCAGTATATACACACTACATTTCGTTACGGTGACTCGGTAGAAAACCATTTTTTTCATGATTATTTCCTCTTTAGGCTTTACTGAATTCAACTGTGTGCGGGATAGATCTCTATTGATGTGAGTACGTACGACATAAAGTAATTTAAATGCACCATATAACACATATGTAGCGTCAATTTATGGCAATGATATATTTTGCTTTATATATATATATATATATATATATATATATATATATATATATGCTAAAATAATTTGGCAGAGTGCAAACTCAACTATAAAATTGGCTGATGCGGTGATTACCCAAGCAAGATCCCATGTAGTCTGTCTTATGAACAACAACATTATTCCTTCAGTTGGCTTGATTTACCGGAAGTCCGGTCTAACCACATGTATTCAATCACATTTTATTGAAGTAATAGGTTATTGACTTTCAAATGCTGCTGACAAAGCAGAGTTGCATCAAGCTGCATTCAGTGCTGTGTGGCATTTTTTTTTAAATTCACAAATTCATCGAATCCCTATACAGGTAATGGATAAGTCGAATCCAGTTCGTTTGTACTCGTTCTTCGTCGGGATAATCAAAATCATTCCTTTTAGTGAGATAAAATTTAGTCAATTTAAAGCCAATGTTTTCTCAAACTTACGCCGTTCTAGTATACGTGCAACTTCGGAGCCTGCGTTTGATGCCGCTAGGACTGCAGGGGATTTCCCTTGCTTATGCACGTCTGGTGTACTTTGTATAACAACTAATTTTGCATCATTCGGCAAAACAGTCGCAATCTGCTGTTGGCTTTTGTCACCTCTGGTTAAGGGGCCTGGCAAAATATGTGCAGGTGCATATATCAATATCATTAGTCATAATGACAGAAATAGCTCAAGAATTCATAACAGTAAAATTTACAATGGCAATAGGCGAATCAGAAAAACATTACCTTTTGCAATATTAATTTGATGAAAACCGGCGGCAACTGTAACACCACTGATGAGGTTACCAGCGCTATTAATACTACTGCTATTGTTTATAGAAGCTGGCGTTTGAGAAGTATCACTGCCAGAGTCAAGTGTTGATGTTTCCAAAACAGATTTTTTGGCAGTTCTATTAGCTTTATATTTGGTAGTTCGAGAGGAATTCATTTTTCTTCGACTGAGTCTTCGTGCTTGAGCGCCACTAGCGGGAGACGGAACCTCTTGTTCTGACAGAAGAACGCTATGTGATTGCTTTCTCGCAGACTTGGATCGATTTACACCTTTAGCTACTTTACCTTTAGTGCCGACAGAACTATCACCAGAATTACTGCTAAAAGTGGTATTATCGCCTAGTGAAGAAATAGCACTTATTTGAATAGAACTAGACGCTAGTGAAGTAGGTCGCCTATATATAGCAGGCGCGATTAATCTTGGAGTAGAGCTTACAACCGAAGTAGCAGAGTTGTCATTTTTTTCACTTTGTGTAGGCCCACGTCGCACGGTTTTACTTGTACTACCTTTATTTTCTTTCGCTGGGAGAATTTTTCGAAACGACTTTTTAGATTCACCATCGTCCGTAGGAGCAGGCACTGGGCGTACTTGAACAGTAAATCCTGACCGTCTCGCATTCTCGACGTGCTTCTGAAGAACACTAGCCGAAAGACGATGTTTTGTGGCGGCCAGATTAATGTCAATACCATAGGTTAGGACCTCCATCACAGCCAATGGGTAACGAGACTCAACACTGGCGACAGAAGGATCGAAATGAGCATCATCAACTATAATTTGTGATTGCGGCAGTGGATTGTCTGAACCCGATTTCCGCGGACACAAAATAGATGAAGAAGCTGTAGTAAAAAAAAGACATTAACTCAGTGGCACTGTTGAGGTAAAGCTATTAATAAATACAAATTTTAATTCAACCAACTATGGGTTCTGCGAAAGAAAGCTGAAGTAATATTTGTTCCGCGGAACAAAACAAAAAGAATATTTTCAAGGCAAACAATAAATCAAACAGTAATAAAGATAGAGAGAGAGAGATAGCACAACTAATATACATCTATGTACATAAATATAAATCGTGTTGACATAGAATCTGCATAGTTACTGAACAATGGTTTATTTTTATAAAAACGATGTTATTATTCTATAAATAATCATGAAGGCTAATGTCATTGCAAGCTACATGCGAGGCAAATTAATGTACATTACAGCGACAATTGTCATGCTTAAAATACAAAAAAAACAACAATACATACCACTGGCATTAATTTAAATATCAATACAATAAACCTAAGAATCTGAAATGTCACAGCTTTGGACTGGTCAATTTTTCGCATTCTAAAAATCTTTCACCAGCACAATGTATTTAATCAAAATTCGGAGAGCTCTCTACTTCAGAAATGTACTCGCACTGTAATCGCAAAAAATCACAATTTTAAGTATATATATATCGAAGCAAAATAATGAAGTTGTTTTTAAATTTGCAATAAGCATGGCTTAAAGAAAGAGCCTACCTGTAATTGCTTGGCATCCATCGGAGACATCTTCCAGTTTTACCTCGCAGTTTGGTTCACATTTCACAAACTAAAAAAGCACAAACAGCATTTTATTCATAAGAATAGGATAAGACAAAAAGGAGAAGCCTTTTCCTTGATAAAGATTGCAGTTAAAACTAAGAAAATGCCAATGTTCAAGGGTTATAGCTAAAGTAAAACGTGTGTGCAAAATGTGCAATTATCTCGGAAAGATGCCTGTTTAACACATGTGTACGTACATTTATCAGTATATAATGGGACTGGTACTTATATCGAGATCGCAACCTTGATCGAAATAATTGTTATCACCGCTCACGCAACCAATGTTCGTTTAATTAAATAAAACAAAAACTTCTGACTCTGCGGGTAAGACAGACGCCCGTTAAATATGAACAAAATATGAAAACGCTAATATCACAACGCGTCGGTGAATACAAACAGACTTACGATCAGCGCCGACTAGTTTCAATCCATCTTGTTTTAGCAAACGTTAACTGGGTGATAGCAATTAGCCCACAATTATAAATCTAACACAGCAAGTCTACATGGTTACAAATTATACAAGTCCAACATCATCATCACCATCCATAACAACAAATTAGTGTTATTCAAATGGTGTCTCACGAACACAAAATTTGGACAAATGAATAATAAAACCCTTGTAGACGAGGAAAGAAGTGATAAAATAGTGAAGGAATCTAGTCTAGATGGAGTGACTTGTCTATAAAAAAATCCCGAAACAAGGCCCATTGTATCTCCATGCAGCATAATCATCATAACGACATTACCTGATTTGTTCCAGTTCGTTAGTAGGAAATATTTCGGATACCATAATCGGTATTTGTCGACGGTCTATTGTGCATCACAAACATTAGTAGCTTGTTTCTAAGGCTTGCCTTATATATATATATATATATATATATATATGTGTGTGTGTGTGTAGAAATAGTAATGGTCAGAATTCATGGAATAACAACATTTATTAATAAATCTTATTTCAATAAATGTTATTCCATGGAGTACGTTGTTTTTTCTTTACATTTTAAAATGGTGAAAATAGAAACGATCAATATATATATATATATATATATATATATATATATATAGGACAGATGACAAATATCGAGAAAGGAATACGAAATATCTCCAAACAACACAACCACTGAAACTCAGCCTGTGTTAGTCATAACCCAGATCAGATAATCATAAAGCATCCCGTTTCGCAACTTTTAATTTTTTTGAAAAATATTCATACCATTATTACAAAAAATACGCCACCAAGGTAGTCACAGCCATGAGGCGGTGTCAGAGTTGCTTTCCTGACTTCCAAAATATGGCTAATGCCTAAAATTGCATCACAGACACCTAATGTCCAGCTGCTGATCGGCACGTGGCGGGAGTACTTGCACTGTTAAAAAAGTGGATAAGCGACTTCTAGCGCTTTATACAATTTAATCATAGTAGATGGTGCTTGTTATGCTTGGTCGGCAAACCAACGGGCAGGTGGTCCTGATCAACTTTGGTTGACAGGCCACCTAAGAGCAGGATGGTTTTAAATCGGATTAACTCCTCCACATTAGTAATTGGCGACCTATGTTTCTTATATAGCCAACTTATAACCATAAAAAGTGCGACCAAAAGGGGCCCCATACTGCCTAGGTCAACGCGCAGGATAAAAAGGATCGTTTTATCTGCTGAGATATGCATGGTGGATAAGCGAAAACCAGCTAACGTAAATAGGCCTGAAATTGGGGCCCCCCGGGTTAGGGGCTCTTAATGAATCTGGAGGAAGACTAATATCATCGCGTACCCGCTAGGGTAAATAAAGATAGTGCTAGACCGAAGCCTCAAATCGGAGGTAGGCTAGTGTCTGAAGGGCCTCTCCATTTCGACAATATTAGTAGTAAACAGCTGTACTCAGATGAAAGAGTTCCGGGATTAATTAGGAGTGTGACCGGCGACGTGACCTCTTTTGTACTGGAACAGACCACACACAAAAATACTCAAAGTAGACTTCCAGAAACTTTTGTCGGCAAACATGTTTTGCTTAAATCTAACGATAATTTATTAGATGGCCCGTCGAATGTGAGGACTCTTGCCCCGCGAGTGAGTGAATTTAACGGTTGCTAAACTGCGCAAACGCGGTATTCAAATTGTTTGTATCAGCCAACCAGAATCGTCTTAAGCACTTCACAAGTTATCAATTGTGGAACGACTGTTCTTCCATCGCAATGCGAGAACGATCTGGTCAAGTATGATGGTGCCTCTCTGTTATACACTTGTGTAGGGAAAGTCTTACTTGATAGCAGAGCTATATAAGGTTCTGAAAAGGTAACTTGATTCTCGGAGCCGTAGCGAAGTGACTCATTCTGATGGGGGCGTTGTCATATCATCGCATTTAGATCGGCCTGCCTGGTGAGAAGACGTGGATTGTATCACGTGTTCTACTGTTTCAATCAATGGGGCTGACCAGTTTTGTGGCCAACAGAATCAGATTGAAACTCCGCTCCATGCACCACCCGGATTGCATTAAAAAATCTGTACATTTAAACGGATACAATTGTGCAGAATGCCTTCGAAGACACCTAAACTTCTACGGGGCCACTTGTGGCCTAATCCGATAATGCAGTCGCTGATCTTACAATGTCAAAAACTGAGAGCCCCTTTCAGTTCCTACTACCACTAAAACTCTCAAACTCGGCATCTTCAACGAAAATAAAGTGAAACTATACCCTGGTTCGTAATCTTTATAATGCGTTTGCTGCCAGCCACACGACGAACGAAGAAAAATATTGTCTTAATTTTGCTAAGGCGTTGTAACAAACTTCGAAGCGTAACAATGTATTTGAACTGAACGCTCAGATCCGAATAAGCAGTGGTCATCTTGCCATAGTAGTACGAGCTCCATCAATATCTGTAGCTCGACTTGACAACCACGTCAGAAACTCTTCAATCCGCCACATACTGCAAACGACGTGGATATCGATTCTTCGAAGTTGTTAGTAGATGGACAACGAACCTCATAATACCGATGAAAAAAGCGGAAACTTGCGGTCCCATATGAGACTCCTAGGTCACTGGCCAATTGACAATTCTCTAAATTTTTAAATATTGATGAAAACGAGGGTCAAAAGTATCTGCACAAGCTCATTACCACAATATGAAATAGAGTTAATAGTGCCATCGTGGCGCCCGTTCACAAAAAATGGGCACTAGCAACCTTGACAACAACTGCCTTATCAGTTTTCCGTTGTGTCATAAGTAATCACTTTCCCTATATTCAGAGGGATTCTCGAAGGACGAGAAGCTAACTAGGCCAACCCAGGCAGAGTCGCGATCAGAAATGGAATGTGTGAGCTAAATTCAGACACGACGCCGTGTTTTTAAGGTGTGCCATCTGTATAAGCGACCCACCACGCGTGAAATTTTACGGCTAGTTATGCTTCAGGATTGTATGCTAGACAAACCTGTTTCGATCGCACAAAGTCTGTTATAATAACTCAGCAGCCTGTATAAACCTTTCGCGTTTGGCTCCGACATACAAGAGTGTAATTTTTCTCATCCTGTATAAATACTTAGTCGGTGCAGTCTTTTCTGATCTCACCACAACACTCCTCAGAGTCGACATTGGTGGTGTTGACTGGCTTGTTGAACTCGCATATGCTTAACATGTTGTTCGGATGGGAGAAAATGAAGGCTACCTTCAGAAAGCCATTAAATGCCCTAATAGATGCATCCATAACGATCTGAAACAAAGCGCAAAATAAACTACTATGTCCAAATTTCCCCGGAGCCTAAGAACTTGCTAAACGACAGTCTACTAACAGTCGTGAATGGTTTCGTTTACAAAAGGTCTCTAGTTACACAAAATGAACTAACTTCTTCGGAGATTTACAGAAATAATAGCTTTGTAGCTGCTGCCTATGGAAAATTGTACAAAACATTTAAGAATCGCCAGTCGTTGTTACTAAGCAGTAAAACTAATGACTTCAACTCGAGCATGCTATCGGACCTCCTTTTGCTGCGGAGGCTTACGGGGTGGTACTCTCTAGCTCCCAACGCCTGAACGGCAAAATTAATCAATATATTTACACAATTTTACTTAGGTCGTTGTCAGCTGATCATCAAAAGGTATTAATCAAATAGCCAACCTGATCTACACGCTATCACCCACAAAACTTGTTATGGAACGCCAATAATGCTGATTGGGTCACTGCTTGAAAAGCCAATTTCACATACTGATCGCCAGGATACCGTCATCATCATCATGTCCAGCAATACAAAAGTCAAATGTGATACCGAAGGAACTACGGTGGATGCCTGGAACCACAAGAGGGATAGGCAAGCCATATTTTAGCCGAATATTATTATTGGCGAAATCGATCGCGCTATCAACTTCTTTACCCAGCAGCAAACAAAATTAAGTAGAGAAGCCTGGCTAGTCCCGCCTAATTCGGATAGTTTACTCTGGAACTCATCGCGCGAAGCACAGATCTTCGTTTATGTACTACGCATCACAAAGGCAATTGAAAAATGCATTGCTTTTTACCGAAAAGCCAGTCGCTTTCTATTCTATACCTAGTAAAATACTATGATGATCTGTATCATAAGGCGTCACGGCAAAAACTGTTCGATTATATTAAAACTATTAAAATGATTCATCAACCTATTTTTAGCACTGACAATGGTCCTATTGAAATGTTTGTTAAAGATTTCGGCGTACGACATTGCTTTCATCAAGTTCAATTATGTTCCTACAGCAGTCCTTGTCGATTAAACAATAATTCTCATAATGGAGATAGGTCTTTGTGTCCGGCTTGTTGATCTCGAATACGCCATTATGTAAGGAGAACAGAAGAATAAGCGCCAGAGAACCATTAATTAGGTCCAATAGTTGTGTATCCAATACGATATGGAAATGAACGCCTCTGAGGAAAACGCCAAAACCAATATTGATACAGCCTGAGATCTGAGCCTTAAGACGCCCTGCTGCATGTTACCAAAGAATCTGTTCACCTGAGAATCCCAGCTGTACCAGACCTAAAGGCTTCTGCCGAGATTTTCAGAATTATTAGCATTGAAACAACTTTCTTTGACAAAATATGTTGATCAAATTGGCATCAACCGTCTATTTCACTAAGAATCAACCCCAAGGTTTTAAAGTTAGTATACCTGCTGACATCTTTTGAGCTGTTGAAAAAGACGAAATAATATAGCTAACATCGACTAGATAGCTTGGGAAATCGAGCTATTAGCTCGATTTGGTTATGAGCATCTGACAGTTTTAATCAAAATTAAAATTTACGAACCGAAGTTATATTCGACACCTCCTTGATACATTATCGCCATCAGTGTTTTTAAGTAGACAGCTTCTACTCTGGACAATGTATGTTGCTCGATTTCAATATAATGCCACTCATTTCGTTCATTCAATCGTCTCAGCTAGCAATGCAGCGTGATCAAATGGCCACATAACTAATATTTGTGTTCGACTACGAAATTAAAGGCCTTTCTTTTCTGCGATTCCATCGAACCTTTGATGTACTATCCACATCGATCCCTGTAAATAAACGCAAATTGTGCTTGTTGTGGTAAGTTTGGAAAATCTACTTACACATCATTCTCGTGGGCTACCGAAGCAACTCCGGTGGGTGGTTGGAACAGCGAAAATGGGCACATCATCGATTTCATAATTGGATAAAATTATGCGATATAGGTCACTAAATCACAGGGCATTGTACAGTCGTCAATGACGATAAACTTAAATGAGTGGAAATCGAGAAGCCTAGCAGCAAACAATATCTGGTTAACTCTGTCATAAAACGAATACTACCATACAAAATTACACTAGTAAAATATATTGAAACATCACTGCCACACATAAATATGAAATTCAAAGTTATGTGAAGGCTGAAAATGAATACTACTTCATGCATTCTTAGTGGCGGATTTAAACAGTCTGACCACTATTTTAATGGTAATACAATTAAAAAAGCATTCCTTGTGCGGATGGTAGCAACAATTTTTAAATCATAGTTGCGAGCTTGAAGTAAAAACCAATCCCATTTTATTAAACCAGTCGTCGAACAACATGGCGAAACTACCGTCAGTCACACATACTAACGCGTTTCGACCTACCATGATCATCATCAGATAAGACGGTAAACTGACTAGTCATGATTAAACCGCAATGCATAAACACACACACACACACATATATATATATATATATATATATATATATATATATATATATATATATATAAATGGATAGCAAAATTAGATATGCGGCTCTAACCTATTGTAGTTTAGCATACATTACGCTTGACTGGAAATGTCGGCTGCACAATTTCTATGCAGTTACGAACATAAACGTTTCGCAGTTTTCTCCACACACACACACACACATATATATATATATATATATATATATATATATATATATATATATATATATATATAATATACGATTAAATAATCATTGATTGCGCTTTCTTGTATGATGAACCATAACAGATCGCTCACACCAATACTACTGCCAAGTAAGTTATAAAGTAAAATCATCACACCAACAGTACGGTCGTTTCCAGTGATGGAATTTCATTTTTCGGAATCCATCCTGCGCAAAACCAAGATACGCGAAGGATAAAAATGAAATCTTTGCAAACAACCAAATGTGAATATCATCAGAAAGAACAAGCATATCTATTTACGCTTCCATCAGAGATTTACATATAAAAATAAGAAATGCAAGAAGAGCAGATCAGAACTGCATACAAATATGATCATTCATATTGTGCAGTAGAGCTGAGACACAATTTATCGATATGGATTCTGATGCGTATCAATATTTATTTCTAATAGCTCGGCAAGATTTATTCAGAGTCCTATCTAAATTATATAAAGAGATAACATAATTAACGAAACAGCCGTATAAAAATCAGCGGGCTAGATTTGAAACATGGCACCAAGTAATGGTTTGAAGCGAAGATTTTACGAATCAATTTCGAAAACTAAAACCAGTAAAAATGTAAGGATGCTGGATTAAGATAAGCTTATATGTGGTGGGAATGGTTAGCTTTCTATTAGTTAATACTAGACAAATTTCATAACTTCATACTTTATTAATTATCTCAGTCCATCTATTTACTTTCACATCTTATAGAGTGTAACACATACTAATCAACCCTTACATCAGATATCACATCTTCTTTACAAAATTACTGTGGTCCTAATGTCAATAGGCAATTTTCTTAATAGTTTTTCCTGATCTTCGTTTATTTTTATTTTTTATCCTAATAAAGCTTATTATTCTATCAACTCCTGGTAGGTGTATATGCACTACTTTAACCTCTTCATCATCAGTGGCGTCTATCGTAAATATTTAATTTAAGTATAACCATTAGTAGGATGCATGCAGAGAATTGTTCATTATTCAATTTAGTTTCAAATAAATGAGCGTGCGCGTGTAGATATTTATATATACCTTCAAAATTTACAGCTATAGACACAAACAAACCCAAATTTTCATACATCGCGAACGCTAATCAAGTGGAAGGTCAGTGATCTTTATGCGACCTGTCAGTACGCATAAGTTAAGTCGCTTAAAAGAAATTCACTAATTTAAATCAAGATTGCGATCTTGATGTAAACATCAGTCCCTTTATATACATACATTTGTTTCATCCACATTAGGAACTGTTCACGTGTTATCCCGAATTTACCGCAGACATGGCTCGAATATTGTCAAAGTACTGGTGTCAAAAGCTTACCGTTGACAAATGGACTCGGAAGAATGTCCCGAAATATCCTGTGTAAAATTTAGAAATTCGACGTAGACATCTTCCTTCCCACAACAAAGAACAGGTAACTGATCAGTTTTATGTTGCGCAAGACATCAATTTCAACAGTGATTGTAAGTGGCTTGAATAGTTTTATCGGCAGATGAAGGATGAATAAAAAATTTCTGTGTGTATATATATATATATATATATATATATATATATATATATATATATATATATATATATATATATATATATATATATAACTAATTATTGTTAGTGCACTTAAAGTTTAATATTTATACAATGCATACATACATATACATTGTAGAGTGCACATGATGAAGTAGGTTGAATAGTGGTTACGAATCCTGCCAGTCAATAAATAATGATTGATTTATGAATATACAAAATTCCACAAAATGGCCGATACCTAGTATATTAGTATCAGAACATTAAATGGCTGGTCTATGAATCTGGCCACTTCATCATCATCATCATCATCGTCATGGACAGCCACACAAAACCAATAGTAACTAATGTTTCAGTGCAATACAACCACAAAAAAAACAAAAAAGCAAGATTTAGAAAAAATAAATAACGACAAAAAATAATTTATGCACACAAATTATTGATGAGGTTTATAAGAGAGAGCACCTAGTTACTATGAGCAAATTTATCTAGATAACACACGGAAGTGAGGCAAACTAAACCTCTACACAACACCATTATAGACAAGTTGGCATTAAGGCAAGTCAACAACATAGTTTCGTTTCGGTATTCACTATATCACATCATAAACATCACAAAACCTCGAAAATAACTCTGTCCTACTAAGAAAAGATGGTTACGAAGATGACTCTACCAGAAATCTGCAACTAGATTGCTATTGAGCTCAAATCAATGCCATACCACGCAGAATTTCCAACCAAAAAAAATTATTATGCGCACGCGGGCCCCATCCTGGCAGACGAGTGGGCCCTATACTACCCATTTTTGATGTAGCTGACTTAAACTGTTTCCGTTATGTCAAAATCTACGCACCTTGTTTCTTCAGCCAATCTGGCAAGGGTGAGATAATACTGCTCCACTACGAAATCGAATTGGAGTTATACGCAAAACATAACTGAGTCAACGTAATTGATGGAGCTTTATTTGTTTTTCTTTGGAGAGCAAATATTGATCGATCCAAAATACGTCTACGAATGTCAACGTGGTTATTCGTTGATGGTAACCTACATGTTCTATGACTCTCAAACAACGATGTTCAAATGTCTGTAAGCGTCTAACATCATCAAATCTAAAGGGATGTCTCACAAGCGTATAATAAAACTGCGCGTACACATGCATTGTAAAAGGCAGAGTGAAATACTCGCGTTTCTCCATAAATGGCGAAGGTTCAAGAAAGCTACTCTAGCTTTCGCAATTCTCATACTCACCTCGTCAGACATATTGCCTGAGTTATTAATAGAGCTACCAAGATATGTTAAGATATTAACTACGTCCAAATCTTTACTCTGCAATCAGAGAGTTGGAGTGAGTGTTGGGTGATCTTGTAAAACTATCTTAGATTTAGGTGTGAATTTCCTACCGAAAGACGCAACAACGTCAGCTAATCTATTCAAGATGGCCTGAGCAGAATCTCTATTGTGGAATAATAGTACGATATAATGTGCATAGTCAAGATCGACCAATCTACTGCCTGGGAGAACTTCAACATCTGAAACCTGAACGTGTGGAAGTGTTGTTCATAAAAGCATCTATTATAAAATTAAACATAAATGGGGGAAATTGGACCGCCTTAACGAACACCACTGTTGATAGCAAAGGTGTGCATTAATTCGTCGTAGACTTTAACGCGACCAGAAGTGTTTGTGTAGAGAGCGTGTATAATATTTATTAATTTAGTGGGCACACCACTTATCGTAAGAATATCGAAGAGAACATTGCGATTCATAGTCAAACGCACCATTCAAGTCAAGTAAGACGGATGTATACATGTCGCTATTAAAGATCTTGCCTTAAGGTAAAATTATAATTAATGCAACCTAATCCTGATCGGAATCTCGGTTTCTTTCTCTAGTATGTGATTCATGCGAATCAAATAGCCTAGACACGATTGGAGTCAAGTTTCTACCACGAGGGTTATCACAGGAATAAAGATTACCTTTTTTAAATATAGGGATGATGGTCAACTCATTCCAAGCAAGTGCTACGATCACCTCGTTCCATATAATACGGAAAAAGTTTGTCAACACCCTCAAAATATTATCGCCACCATCTATAAATAAGCCCGGAAGCAAATAATCATGGCCTGGAGCATTGTGACGCTTAAGAGCTAGAATCGCATCTCGTATTTCTTTTTTTTGTTGAAGTGTTCAGCCCACCTATCAAAACGGCTTATTTTATCGGTTATCATATGGTTGTTACTATCATTTAGAGTTTTGCGAACTTCAAATTTTCTCTGATTTGGTGCAAAGATAAGTTGGAAAAACCAGCGGCTATTATCTGATGCGAACACTTCTTCCATCGCTTGTCTTTCTTGTCCAAAAGTATTCGAGATCGACTCTTAGAATAGAATAGAATATCTTTATTTGGATTCAAACCACACATGTTCCATCAAATAATAAAATTAGAAAATGTACAATATAAAAAGATATCACATCACATATATATGTGCAATTAGTTGTACTGTACAATTTATCAGCATCAGAAAGATCAGCTGTAAACAGTGATAGATTCTTCATCAAAATTACAAAAAAAATTTAAGTTATAATTCGAGTATAACATTTGTAAAAAAAGGGAACCATGACTAATAATTGATTGTGTGCATTGTTGATTAACAAGATGATATAATGCATAACATTTCAGTTTTAATAATACAAAATTTGAACATTTCTACGAATATTATTATGAGCCGAACTAGGTGGAATTTGGCGCCTTCTTTCTAGTATTTCCATAGATTTTAAAGAGCACCAACGATTATTTCTACGGGGGCCTACAATGCCACATACAGTAGTACCTGCATTGTGCAAAGTGGAGCTTACTTTCGTGTAAAGTAAATTCGAATTTGCGCCATCAACACCGATTAGCGTTGACTTCAGAATATCTTTATATTATTGTCGAAAAGATGGTTGTTCCAGTTTACTTAGATCTAATTGAGGTTTACTCTTATTTATTTTCCAGAAAGATTTTAGTGCAAATCAACAACGGTTAAGTATATAGTCCGTGTCGACAAAAGCGTTCCAAAAAAAGAATGATAATCCTGGATGCAACCCTGCCAATTATAATTAATTGCTACACAATCCCTTTGAGTCCAGCGTTGTCGGGTGCTGGATATCGACATGTGGCTCAAAGTCGAACACTATGCCTGAAGGTTGTGCTACTTCAATATAATCTGTTCCGGACAGCCATTCACCATTATCATTGTGCGTCAACCTTAAATTGTATCTTTCGCCTAAATGAAATTCGTCGTTACTTAAGCACCCAACTTGAGTATTCATTTTACCCATAATCAATGCTATAACCAAAACTTCTTGCTCTACTTGGTAAAGAGCTTAGTTCGGATTGCAGAACGTCCTTACTTTCAACTGCCATCATCATCATCATCATTATCAGCAGCAGCAGCAGCATCATCATCATGTCCAGCCATACAAAAGTCAAAAGTGACTAATGTTTCACTGTCATATAACCATAAGGAGTGAAAAAAGCATATAAGTGACTTTAGACAAATTATTAGTGAGATTTACAAGAGAGAGAGAGGCAGAAATAGAAGTAATGCCCTGCTACTATGAATAAACTTATCAGGATAACTCACAAAAATGAGGCAAAACTAAACCTCTCCACAACACCATTATTGTCAAGTTAGCATTAGGGCAAGGCAACATCAGCAATAAAGCTTCCTTGCGATTTTCACTGTATCACGTCATAAATAAACCAAACCTCGCAGCTAACTTGGCGCTACCAGGAAAAGAATGTTACAAAGATGATTCTACTAGACATCAGCAACAAGATCGCCACTGAGCTCTATTCGATGCCATATCGCTTAGGGTTTCTAACCAAGAACTATGACCCCATCCTGGCAGACGATTGGGTCCTATACTACCCAATTTGGATGTAAGTGACTTCAATTGGAAGCAATAATGAGTTGAGATGACATGTCGACTTTGAGTTCCACAAAACATTATCACAGCTCGTTCCATATTCACACAAATGAAACACACTTGTTGCTTCGATCTGAGTAACTCAAAATCGAAACGTGAACCTAATGCAACATAGCTTCCGGATAAGAAATTTCAATACAAATGGATATCAAGACTGGCCAGCCACTATAGTTACATTAAAAGTTTAATTACCAGTCCAATGAAAACGTAAATCTTTTGTTACATACAAATTGATCGGAGTAACAATAAATGAAGTTTTAATGTATCGTCGTATTGTACGGGAAAAGCGAAGATAATGAAGACTAACAAACATGCAACTACAATTTGAGACACGAAACTCAAAACCGCACAATTCGGCTAAGGCTAGTAATCTACAAATTACACAAAGCAATAGAAATATCGTAGTGTATTCACTACTTTGTTACCTTAGAAAATGAAAATTAAACAGTATACGCTATGCTAGAGAAGAATTCCTTTTGGTCCAATTAAACGTACCTAATGTAGATAAGCTAACTATGCAAAAGGTTATTAAAATGAAATTGAATGCATTACAATAGCAGCTATAATGGACACAATTAATTGTCTTTTGATTAGTGTAGAGGAAGATATTTCCTCCAACATACATTAGTAATAATAATAATAATACATTTATTTGGCATCAAAGGCCAACTGGGCCGACCATTGAAATAACAAATCAAGGGCAGGATATGTGGAGGTGAATGGAATTGTGACGCAAAGTATTTAACAGCAAGGGGGGTTGATGCAGGGAAAAGATATCATTAACATCGAGATAGTTCAATTGTCAGGCCACTGTTCACACGTTGTGTTACTATGAAAATATAGTGCTAAGCAGCGACATTTCTATAAAAAATGATTAATTAGTTATTTGTAGTAAACAAATAACTACAAAGTTTAAGTAAACTTCGAAAAATTGTTTATTATCAGTTTCGAGTTTTCTCTATTATGTGCCTGACGTATTTTGACTTTCTGTCAATCGCAGCAACATTCTGATTTTCCATTACATATCTGATTTTAACAATAAATTTCTGTTCCAACGAGAACAGGTTTTATATATTTTAAATGATAAACTCTCTTGCGCATTTGATCTAGCATTATCTTTGATTAATATGGAGGCTTATATTAAATTTGAGGACGCTGATAATTTAGTTCAAGAGAAGACTAACTTATCAGACTTCCATACGCACACTAATACCGGATCGGACTTGGCATCTCAGAGGCTCTTTTATGGTAGTGACCAAAGGCCTCTACAAAATATGGCGACCGCACCAGTCCAAAAATATTCAGTCTACCACCGTATAATTGCGAAAAAACTCAAGTTGGATCGGGGATGCCCAAATGATATTCAAAACTGACCAGATTGTAAACCCTATGAAGAAATTTGCTGCAGCATGCATGGTATTGCCAAAAAATTTCAGAAGCACCTTAGAAAACTTTAGAAACAGAACTGTGGAAGAAGAACCGTATAATGCATTTGAGTTGCTAATGGCCGAAATTCAACAGAGATATCCTCCTGAAAGGTCGGAATAAATGTGCGAATTATTACGCCTAGAAAAGATGGGGCGTCAACTACCATCAGAGTTTTATGAACGCCTTTTTACGAAAGTTCCCGAGTTGAATATATCTAGAGATGTTGTGAATTCTATTTTTACAGATGAGTTACCATCCAGGCTTAGAGAGACATTAGAGGTATTTGAAACAATGAATGTTGATTGACCAAGTAAACTCAGAGGGCTAAACGGGATGTATAAACAGCAGGAACCAGAGGTACATGCTGTAACGGCAGACTCTGTTATGGTGCAGCCAGGCAGGGCAGATACCGAAACCATCCTGATGCTACAAGACAGTGTGCGTTACTTATGTAGAGAAGTTGCTGATATACATCGCAAAATGGATGATATGGCGAGAGCTATTTCGCAACTTCAGAGTCAGGATAGAAATACTAGACGTCGAGAGTCACTCGCGTCAACGCATCAGTGGGCCACGCGGATGGTGCAAGTCGCATTGTGAATACGGACGAAGTGCCAAGTGCCAAGGAGAAAACTGCATATACCCGCGTTTAGGTCGACCCAGATGGAAAAGAAGCACTAAACCGGTAGAGAAATTTATTACCGGGGAACGTATGAAACCCCCGCTAGTAGGAGCCGTAGAGAGGGTTCCATTGCAAAGGCTCCCTGATGCGCCTATAAAAGGCAAATGGAAATCAAAATCGGAAAATGCGACAAGAAGGAAGAGCACCAACACAGACGGCAAGAGGGTTAGATTCTGTTTAAGCGGAGATCTTGAAAACATTGCCGGATTATCCAGCAATAAATTCATTATTAAAGATGAATTAACTGGACTGGGGTTTCTCATTGACACAGGTGCTGAAGTAAGCATAGTTATGTCAGATGTGGTGGAAGCAGATTTTCCCACATTTGATTATCAACTATGAGCCGCAAATGGTTGTCCGATAGAAGTCAGTGGGATGAAAGAATTGTCGGTAACCTTAGATTTCTTGACTCATTTCAAACTAGATCCCAAAATTAAGACCAACGGAAAAGGCGTAGGTGTGTTGAGAAATGGATTGAAAACAGATATTAAGCACCAAATAGAGTTGTTGGCTCCATTGCCTTGCTCACCAAAGGCCCAACCATTGGCACAACACAAGCAACAAGTTTCTGTTTGAATTTCACCAATTGCGCGAAGAGGGGATTTGTAGAAGGTCAAATTCCAATTTTGCTTCCCCAATAGTGGTAGTTCCCAAACCTGAACCGGGACAACGGAGGGTTTGTGGGAATTATCGTCTATTAAACTCAGTGACTAAGGGTGATTCTTATCCTCTCCCTAACCAGAGTACTCTGCTCCGAGATATAGTGGGATATGAGGTTTATTCAATCTCCAGAAAGCGTACTATCAGATACCAATGGAGGAAAGTTCCATACCACTCACCGCAGTCAGATTTCCAAGAAGGGGATCGCATGAATTTCTTCGAATACCTTTTGGGTTGAAGAATGCAAGTCAGATATTCCAGCGTTTGGCAGAAGAAGTCCTTCAGAAATGTACATTTGCAAGGGTGTACATAGACTACATAATTATTTTCAGTCGATGTCGTGATGAACATCATAATTTGCAGCAAAATTCTGGTTTTAAATTACATATCTGATTTTAACAATAAATTTCTGTTACAATGAGAACAGGCTTTATATATATTTGGTTTAGCATTATCGTTGATTAACATGGGGGCTAATATTAAATTTTAAGATGCTGATAATTTAGTTCAAGAGAGGACTAACTTATCAGACTCCTATACTCACACAAAGACTGGATCGGACTTGGCATCTCAGAGGCTCTTTTATGGTAGTGACCAAAGGGCCTCTACACTAGCACACGCTGACAGAATTAACATAATGACCAGTCAATGGTAACTTTTCAAACAATCGCTTTCCTAATACTGTCGTCGCCTGAACTTTCGTAGTACTATCGGATAAGTATAAAACCTCTTCATAATGCAATTCTCAACACTATTACCTATTTTGAAAAACGTGAAAAAATTTTGTTCAAAATATTTATTGTCATTAAAATCTACGCATTATTGAAATGATTGGATTGCTTGTCTGTAATGCCAATAGTATTATACAAAGTCAAGGGAATAAATATAATAATACATTTATTTGGCATCAAAGGCTAACTGGCCCGACCATTGAATTAACAAATCATGGGTAGGATATGTGGAGGTGAATGGAATTGTGATTAGCAAAGTATTTAATAGCAGGGGGAGGGGTTGATGAAGGGAAAAGTTATCATTAACATCAAGATAGTTCAATCTGGTGAAAAAAATAAAAACGAAGTTCCATTTGACTAGACAAGATCAATTGGAGATAGTCCATGAAGTGTCAGAGCTTCTAGGTGTGAGTGTGAGATAATTGTACAGTACAACTAATTGCACATATATATGTGATGTGATATCTTTTTATATTGTACATTTTCTAATTTTATTATTTGATGGAACATGTGTGGTTTGAATCCAAATAAAGATATTCTATTCTATTCAATACATTAAACCAATGTAGAGGCCCTATGGTCACTACCATACGATATATGAGATAATCTCTATTTCTATGTACTTAGCCTAGTATTTCGAAACTTCTATAGCCATAAATAGCAATAAAATTAAATTTTATTTTATTTCACATAATATAAGTTTGTCCATGTTTAGTGAAGTGGTCGACCCATAGACAACACAACGCAAACCAACAAATTCATAAAATGGCTTTTCATTAATAAAATAAAATAAAATAATTATAAATAATTACCGTTTCTTCTCCTAAAATCAGATCTCCAGGATTTGTCAGAGACATTACGTTTACTCTTTCACATATATAATAACAATTTGATTGTAAATCGAATTGATCGTTGCCCCAAAGTAAGCCGACCAAGCTTTTCAAGACAAAAGAAATGCGCACATTATTTCTTCTTTTAATGAAGACTTTGTTATATATAATGATCTATAATAAGGTAAAAATGAGAAAATTCATGTTAAATTGATGTTTTCTAAACAAATAGAATAAAAACAATTATTATGTGTTAATTTTATCAAAAAATTTTGGCGCGCAATTCAAATGCATTTGATTTTATAATACCTGGAAATATATCAAATCCACAAGTACATATTAATTATGATTACTGGAATTGACGTAAAGAAAGAGAATGTGGAATATGTTAAGTATACATTTCCATCTAAACATAAAAAGAAAAATCCTAATATGGAGGTAAATTATTTTTTTATAATTGTCGAAGATTAACCCAGATGTCGATAGAACTGTTTCTGTACATTTTGGAAGTACGGTATATTATTCTTCATTTGCTTCTTGACATTTGTATCATAACCATTCATAAATTCAAGCATTTTTCGCTGACTCTTAGATATCTAATATATAGAATTTTCATTATGGGCTTTTTGTCTATTTTACTGAAATACCATAAATATTTTTTTTATTTGCCAACAAAAGCAATCTTGCTTGACAATTGAAAAGATCAAAGTAAAAAGCAAACGCAAGATTATGTAAACGTGAGTGAGTCAGTTACTAGCAATTTTACTTCAGTAAAGATAGCAATGGAGCTTGTACAAAATCAGTAGGAAAAATACAACTTTCCGGTTGTAACAGAGGCGTAGATGAAGATATTTCCTCCACCATAAATTAATACTTTTGTCAGGCCACTGTTTACGTTATTTTACTATGCAAGCATAGTACTAAGCAGCGACATTTCTATAAACAATGATTAATTAGTTATTTGTAGTAAAAAAATAACTATGCAGTTAAAGTAAATTTCGAAAATTTGCTTATTTGGCAGTTTTGAGTTTTCTGTACTGTGTACCTGACGTATTTTGACTTTTCCTGCCAATTGCAGCAACATTCTGATTTTCCATTACATTTCTGATTTTAACAATAGATTTCTGTTACAACGAGAATAGGTTATATATATATATATATATATATATATATATATATATATATATATATATATATATATATATATATATATATATATATATATATATATATATATATATGAGAGAGAGAGAGAGAGAGAGAGTCTAGCATTACTTTGATAAATATTGAGGTTATTTTAAATTTGAGGATGCTGATAATTTAGTTCAAGAGAAGACTAACTTATCAGACTCCTATACGCACACTAAGACTGGATCGGACTTGGCATCTCAGAGGCTCTTTTATGGTAGTGACCAAAAGGACTCTACAGAGCCCAACTGTAGAGACTATTCCTCTAGCTAATGAGGGCCTCATAGATGTCAATTCAGAATCAATATTAGTGAGCTTATAGAAGCCTGGTAGGACAGATTTCTCTTCCATAACCAATAAGTTCATGCCTACGACTCCCTGCACCATGCTATCAGTGGCCTCAAATTTAAAATTAGCTTTCATGTTCATCACAGATATATATATATATATATATATATATATATATATATATATATCTGCAAAATGTATAAATACATGCATGATAATATTTCAAAACTTCACTAATTTCTTCTTTCAAACATACGGACACCCGCATTCTTATTTTTGAACTTACCTAAGTCCATGTTGATATAATAAAATATATTATCAGCCACTTTATGCTTGCATATGTAAATAAATGTATTGAGAACAGTGTGAATTCACCTGTGCGCGTGATAATGCTGCCATGATTTTCTAATTACTGTTTCAATGCATAATACTAGCTATGTATATATTAGAACCAAATAATGTCCTTCCAATTTATTTAAATGGAAGCTAAATGCGCGTAATGGTCAGTTATCTGCTTCAAAGTCACATCCTGAGTGCTTAGGTTATGGAGAGAGGAATGCGAAAATGATTAAAATTCTTAAATTCTACGTTATGGTCGTAAGGTCAAAATAAAATTAAAGTTGATAAAAAACGAGACCTCACTCGATGACCTAAATGCTGCCCAAAGAAAAGAATACATTTTAACTAAGGAGATAGCAAGTGTAAGTTTGTGCAAGTATTCATCGCAAAATAGAAACCACTTCAGGGGGAATCACCATTTTATAAAGATTATAGGCAGATAAAGTTCATAATCGGATAAAAATTAAAATAGGAAGAAGTTAAGAATAAGCAGTTTAGAAACAAAAGTAAAATAGTTTATAATTGTAAGAAGGAGGAGACGGAAAAACTGCCACATGCCTTTTCATTCAGTTTTTCATATAATATACACAATCTAGGTTTTTTACTAGGTTTAATTGTTTCCTCTGATTCATCCAGCTGACGTTTTCTGCCACAATGTAGAGCTTCGTTAAATAATATCTCTATGCAAATGACACTGGAACGCGTTAAACATTTTCTAACAGTTCCCGAAAGTAATGGAAAGAAGTAAACTTACGTTAAAGTTTTTTTATGGAAATATTAAATGTATGTATGCCCTCTACCTAGTTTATGTCTGAAAGGAATTTTATAAACAAATTAAAGATTGAATTCTGGTGCTTATCAAATGGGGTAATTAAGTTCTACGTTAGAAAAATACATCAGAATGGTAATACATCAACACTTACAATTGGATATAAGCTATCAAACCAGAAGGACAAAACTGAACCTCTGGATATATTATGAGTACATGATACACTTGACAACGATAGATTGTAGGAAAATCATGCACTCAATAAAGGTATTTAGTTAATAACATAGAATGACATGCAAACATGGGCACATTCAGAGATCAAATCTAACTGGGCATTAACAAGAGATTAGGAATACTGTGGACGAATTGCGATATATAGATTAACCAGATTAATTGTTGAATCATTGGAAATAAAATCCGGACGGGTTGTCATGAAATTAACTGCTGTAAAAAATCCTTAGACCCTATATTTGATGAAGTTTTATCATTTTGTAAAAACGGATTGAATAATGGCAAACATAGGGCGAGGCTACGACTTTGTATTTTAACTTAATTTACTTGTGTTCTTGTTCTTCTGTTTATTCTTAGCTCCTTTCTATTTAACTTTTTTCCGAATTTGGACTTTATCTGCCAAAATTTTTGAGTTAATTAGGATTACTCATGAGAATTTTATTTTGTCATTTCCTTGAAGTTCATAATGATATATGAATGCTTGCCAAAATTTAATCTCGATTTTGCTCTCACCATTTCTGGATAATCTACATTCGTATCCTTTGGTTAGAATATAGGTCAGCAAGAGAGTCTGTTGCTTCTCAATTTTAACTTTAATTTCTTTGCCTTTGCATCTGTCCCGTAAAGTTTTATTCTTTGAATATTTTCTCATTCTTCCGTCCACATTTTACCCATAATCTATTACATTCAGGATTTGATTAACCCTAGAGCTCATTATTACGCTCATTTTACGTTTACTGTAAGTGACTTGGAAAGGCTTAGTGATTCTAATATGCGCATTACTAATACTATATACTTGGAAATTAATTAAAGAATTACGGAAGTATCATACGTATAGTTTAAATTGTTTACATTTATATACATTTGTATTTGAATCTATTTACATAAGGTTATGGATGTGTATTTTTGTATTTGTACATCATGGATTTAGATGAGCTCAACTCTATAAATTTGACCAGTCGTGTGCACGGAAGATACAATTTTCGATATTGCAATTAGTAATTATATATATATATATATATATATATATATATATATATATATATATATATATATATATGGTGTGCATGTGTGCTTTATTAGTTATTGAAGGCCATATATTTAATCTTATTTTAAGCTGTGTTGAGTACCGTTAATAGACCTGAATACGTATGTTTAAAACAAATTTAAATTTAAAGACTGCATGAACGGAAAGTATAATCTCGTGCACATTCGTTTCATGCTTACTGGCGACTCATCAGTAGGAGGCGGTATTACGCCCTCTAACCACTATATATTTGGGTGAGGTATGTGGTACGATAGGAAGACACTGTCCTATTTTATATATGAACTTACGCGGCTCGAAAGCTGCTTCCGTCATTGTGCTACCTGCTTCATCTTAATTCATGCACTTATGCGAAGACTTTCTGTTGAATTTATGTGAGTCCCAGATAGGACACTTGGTGTGTTCTCGGTCTCATAGGTGGCTATTGTTACATATTCCCCCATCAGGATTTGGCATGACATCCTACTTAAACGATAAAGTGCGACAGTTCGTGGTCTATTGGGCATGTTAATAAAAACTGTATTGTGTTCCTTGTCCATCATTTCCACACGATACGGAACATCATTGACAGCTTGTAGTGCCATGGGCTTGACTTTCGCGATCATGAAATAGTTGTCGAACCTTAGGCGAGTATGTGTAGATCGTTTTGCATAGGTTTGTCGCTGTGTGGCGCCCACATTTAGTTATCTGTTTTAGGCGCTCCTGAATATCCGCTTTGCTGCAGTGTTCATGCGATCCTGTGATTACGAGTTCATCTGGCAGTCTACTATTCCATACACAGACCATGGTTGTTGGGGCGAAACCTGTAGCCGGGATGTCCCAACGTTTCATGCCAGAAGGCCATCATTTCTGTGCGTATAGACTACGGCACAAACCATTAAACTGTTTATTACAGTTATACCGTCCTATTATTCCACATTCTTCTACCAAATATATAGTGGTTAAAGGGCGTAATACCGGCTCCTACTGATGGGTCGCCAGTAAGCACGAAACGAATGTGCATGAGATTATACTTTCCGTTCATGCTGCCTTTGGTTTATCCTTCTGGTCACAACTGAACTAATTTGTTACTAGGTTCGCAAAACCTAATACATACTTGCATTAAACGGTTTGTTCCTCTTTTCGCATCAATCGGCCATTTTTCAGGTTCAACGCTTTTTATGGTGCAGGCACCACTGTGCCGTTTTTTAACTGGTTGACTATTTCCTGTTATGTGGCATCATTTCCCTATTCTTCAGAGACGGATAATTGGCGAAACTCGCACGGCGGAAATTCTGCTGAGCGCATCGGCTGCTGCATTCCCGACACCGGTTCTATGATAAATTGATACATCGTATTCCTCAAGCTTTTCAATGGCTTGGTAAACTCTTTTCTTCTCAATACTCAGTGATTTCCAATGCACTAGTGATTTATTGTCGGTAAAGTCATCTATATGTCCACGGATGACAAAATGCCTAAACTTTCGTGGTGCCCATTGTACGGCCAGTAATTCCTTTTCTATGACGGTGTAATTTCGCTCTGTCTTAATGAGTGTGCGACGTATATATTGCGCCGGATGCCCGTCTACTTGCAACACTGCTCCCATGCTAGTATCTTATGCGTCTGTAACAATTGACATACAACTTACATGGAAGGCTAAAATAGTTGCGTCTATTATTTTCTGTTTACATAGGATAAACACCTCTTGAGCCTCCTCCGTTCAATGAAACTGCATATCGACACTAGTTAACTTAGAAAATGTTTACAATGAAACAATGAATGATTTTGTAGATTTTGGTAACAATTCTTTAAATCAAATTTGCGAGTTTAAAGTAAACACCAATCCCATTCTACTCAACTAGTCGTCGAACAACATAGCAAAACTACTGCCTGTCGCACGCACTGACGCGTTTCGACCTTCCTTAATCATCAGAGTACGACGGAAAACTGACTAGCGAGGATCAAACCGCAATGTATATATATGGAAAGCAAAATTAGATATGTTGCTCTCACCTCTAGTAATCTCGCATACATTTTACTTGACTGGAAATGTCGGCTGCACAATTTCTATGCAATCACATATATCAAGAGGTAATACAAATAAAAAATCAATGATTACACGGGTGGTTGTAGCAGTTCTTTAAACGCAAATCCCGTTGAATTTAACCAGTCTTCGAACAACCTAGCAAAACTACCGCCGAAATGCATATTATATTAACTATTTATAAATGTGGCGAATGCTGCAGCAAGATTATGTTCGTATCTATTTTGAAATTGTACAGTCGACATTTTCACGTAAGTACAATGTATGTGAGATTACTAGGCGTGATAACCGGATATATAATTTTGCTTACCATGTACATGAATTGTGGTTTGATCCTCGCTGATTAATTTGCCGTCGGACTTTGATGATGACTATGGACGGTAGATATGCATCAGTGCGTTGCGACTGGCGGTAGTTTTGTTATGTTGTTTGACGACTGGTTAAATACAATGGGATATGTGTTAACTTGAAGCTCGCAAGCTTGATTAAAGAATTGTTGCCTGCACCCGCACAATCAATGACTGTTTAATCGTATTTTTTATATATGTGACAGAAGCTGTAATAAGTTAATGTTCATCACCACATGGAAATTATGCAGCCGACATTTCTAGTCAAGTATAATATATGGAAGACTACTTGAGGCGCGAGCCGCATAGCTAATTTATATATATATATATATATATATATATATATATATATATATATATATATATATATATATATATATATATATGCGTTACGGTATGATATTGGACAAGGGTCTTTGTGTAACCACCATCTCTGCGAGATGTGGTTTATAGAAATTACCATGCCGATAAACCGGTGCAATTGTTTTCTAGCAGTAGGCACGTATAGTTCTTGATAGACTATACATTCGAATCTACTGACATACGTCTCTCTGCTGAGACTGAGTGACCTAGAATCCGTACTTGCCGATCTATCTGAACTTTTTCTGGATTGAAATGTAATCGCCATTCTACAGCATTGGACAAGATCCCCTGCAGCGAATACGTAATTGGTATTCAGTAGTGGCCTATATAATAACATCGTCAACGTAAGCTGTTGTACAGGGTTCGTCGGACGCGTGAGAGTCCATCATTCTTTGGATTACTTTCGGTGCGTTCTTAAGACCAAATGGTACCCGAGTGAATTGAAAACGCCTTTTGGGGGCATGCACCGCTAACTCCAATCAGTCTTCAGGATGTTCGCCACTTTGCCAAAATCCCTGCTTAAGTTCAGGCATCATCATAATCTTCATCATCATGTACAGCCATACAAAAGCCAAAATTAACTAATGTTTTACTGCCATATAACCATAAGAAGCGAACATTGTAATTCGTATTGTTCATGGTTAAATGTGGACTGTAAGAGAACACTAGGTCTCCCATTCCTGGTGATGATGGTTTGTGTTCGGAGTTTTCCTTCTCCTAGACAGTGGGCCAATCAAGGCTGATGAGCACTATCAGCCCAAATGCCAGTGGCAAAAGTTTCCTTCAGCAGCCGAAACTTGCCATACGCCTCTGCCACGCTTGCTGTCATTCTGTCAAACACACACACACATATATATATATATATATAAGTTCAAGCACGACAAACCATTTGACTCCCATTAATTGTAGGAACAGATCACGCAAAGATGGCATAGGATACGAGTCAGGTCTAGTCACCAAGTTTAATTGCCGGAAATCAGCCGCCGATGGGAGCGAACAATCCTTTGTCGTAGCGTAAACTATGGGAGTTCGAAAAGTAGATGAGGATGTTTCAAGAACGCCGGTTTCTATTATCACTTTGTTGCCATAGTCGATGCTGCTAGTTTTTTTGGTGGTTCGTAACATCCATAGTTTAAAGTGATCAACCGTCGACTCTGTACATTCACTATAATCAGGTATTTGACATATAGCGATGGTTTGGTTTTGAAGCTCTTTCCACCACCCGGCAAATGTCTGTCTGATGCCTCTTGGGCTTGGTCGCCATTTTTGACTTCACCTATATTGCTTATGCGGATTCAGTCAAAATTTATAATAAGTGTGTCATCCAGCCGAGAATTAATTATCTCTAAATGCACAGTCAAAGTAATTATTTGTGCAGACAATTCTCTTACTAAGTCTTGCTATCCGTAAGAAGCCATTTTTAAAAACCGGCATCCGTTTATTAAAATATTTATTTCATTATTTCATATTCAGTTCTGCGGCTCGAAGGCTGTTTCCATCGTTTAGCTGAATGCTTCATCTTAATTCGTGCACTTTCTGTTGAATTCATGTCAGCCCCAGCTGAGACGCTTGGTGCGTTCTCGGTCTCATAGTAGGCTATTACTACAGGATATTATTATAAAGGGATAGCGCTTTTCCTGTGGTGTAAGAATTATACGCTTCCCCATGCCGGGTGAGATGGGATGATAATGGGAAGTGGATCAGTCCGTGCATTGATGTGAGGTCATATTTTCAGATATCCTGAAAGCCATAATAGTTAACTATGGTAAAAAAAGTGCGGAAAGATTTAGTTTGAGATCTCTTTTTTTAATATCAACGTTAGTTAAGACGAGGTATAAAAAATGAGATTTTTCTGTTGGTCTATGTATCTGCCTTAAGGGCAGCTCGCGTCTTAGTGCTGTAAATTGGAAAATTAAATTGTGTCTGATGAGGTGCTTTGTTTACAAAATCAAATTGCCTATTATTTTTCAGTATGTGAAACTGGTGTCACGCGTATTTTCAATATTATTTAAAAATACTATGTTGTTTAGTACATTTGTTGCTGATGCATGGTATGTGCAGGCAAGAAGAACATAGTACACCTGGAGATAAATATTAAAATAATCATTTTCGTTTAGACCAACACTGATTGCTTTGGCGGTGATAACTTTTACTATAATCAAGGTTGTATAAACACCTGACCCATTACATAATTAAATTTTGTCAGTATAAACTAAGAATTGTATAGTGTAGAAAAAGCAATTCAACCAGTTGACCGGTTTTGTCCTTATTGGGAATTCATCACGTATTGGCCAGCATTTGCCGCGGACAGGGCTCGAAACTGGGCACGCCTGTTTCACTTTATCTAACTAAGGCAGAGGTTATTTCAATTAATCCAGTTTCGCAAAGAAAATTGCCTTTAAAATTCACCCAGTAGACCGGTTTCGTCCTTATTGGGAATTTATCATGTACCGGCCAGAATTTGCCGCGAACAGGGCTCGAACCTGGGCACGTCTGTTTCAGAATCTGGTGCTCTAACCACTGAGCCACCCTGCTGCAAATCTGGTTCAGAATCTGCCACAGGGTGGCTCAGTGGTTAGAGCACCAGATTCCGAAGCAGATGTTCGTTTGAGTCCTGTCTGTGGCAAATTCTGGCCGGTACGTGATGAATTCCTAATAAGGACGAAACCGGTCTTCTTGGTGAATTAAAGGAAATTTTCTTTGCGAAACTGGATTAATTGAAATAACCTCTCACTTAGTTGGATAAACATAACAGTTACGGAAATGCACAAACATATGTGACACGCGAATATCTAGTGGAAGTTTAGTCTGAAGTATAAATGATATGGCCAGCGCTTGCTTCATTAGTGTGTTTTGTAAAACTAGTGAGGATTGACCAACTGAAAAAGGCTACCGATAAAGGCAGTCGAAATATTTTGTTAAAGAAAGAAAACTACTGGATAAAAAGTACTGCGTTAGTCAAAACACTGATTAGGTAAATACGGGATGAATTGCCTTTTGTAAACTATACAATTTTTAGTTTATAATGACAAAATGTAAGTATTTAATTGGCCAGGTGTTTATATCAAGTTCGCAACCTTGATTATAGTAAATCATTTCGCCTAATTAGATGCAAATGATGCTGTATATGATAGTAATTTGCTTATGTATATTGCATAACTTGCTCTGGATATCAATCAGTATAAACTTATTTCTGTGTTATTTGGTATTTTTATTTCGCCACGTATCGTGCCTATTTTCGAACATGACGCCGCGATACCAATAATGTGTAGTTTAAATTCTATTATTAGTGATCTCAAATATCACAGTTGTAGAATAAAGCATCCTGAATTGCGATAAAGAACTAAAGGAACCGCTGAATAAGCCTCTGTGGCTAGAATTCATTTTGTATATTGCTTCCAATGTGGTTTACTCTTAATTATGGCATGGCTTGTGAATTGTTTGGTTGATAGAATTCTAGATATGTGCTTGCTTACTGTGTTCGTCTTTTGGTAGTCAGTTATACAGTGCGATTCACTGTATCATCCACTGGAGATAAGATGAATTGCTTTTATTGAGCTCTATATAGTTTGATGTTCATTATTATCATCATTATTTTGCACAGCAGCACAAAAATCATTAGTAAAAAGTTTCACTGGCATACGACTACTTGAAATAGAAAAAACATCAAGAAAAAAATTAATAAGCAATAACATTGAAAAAAATAATTTATCCAAACTTTATAATGAAGTGTCTGCTTATGAGAGGGAGGATGTGGTTAATAAGAGTTTGTTTACCTAGACCACACAAACAGTGAGGCAAACTAAACCTCTACGCAACACTGTTACGGCCAAATATGTATGGAATTGATGAAGTAACGGGTATTCAGAAGTAGTTTTAATTCTCAATATTTGGTAAATTTTAGCATATCTTGAAATCAATTTTGTTGCTACCATGGGCCGACTCAGCAACCATAATGTCGGTATCAGATACTGACATGACAGCCATAGTGTTGGTGTCTTTTACAGACTAGGTATATATTTATTAGATATAGTGAGTTGGCTTTGAAATCGCTTTGTTGGAGGCTTTATATGACTGAAAAATGTATGTACTTAATGAATCAGATGTGTATATCAAGATCGCAACCTTGATTGTATTAATTGTTATCACTGCCCGCGCAACCAATTTTCGTTTAATTATATAAATGTTTATTTCAATACCACTTTTCCATGTAGTTTGGCGTCTATTCAATAATCAAGTATTGAGGATGGTTAGTTGTAACTTTGGTTCTTAATGGATTCCATATTAAAAGACTAACAGAGTTAGATTAGCTGGTATATAAATGGAAATTGTGTGTGGTGTGCGTTAAGGAGGCTGTGGTTAGAACAGCAGACATGTCTAGGTTTCAGACCTTTTCGCGGCAAATTCTGGCCAGTACGTGATGAGTTCCCAGCTACGACGAAACCGGTCTACTGAATGAACTGCCTCATCTGCACTATACAATCCAATTTTATACTGACAAATGTATTTATTTAATTAGTCAGGTTTTTATATCAAGATCGCAACTTTGATTGTAGTAATTGTTATCACCGCTTGCGCAATCAATATTGGTTTAATTATATAATTGTTCATTTCAATACATCTTCCCCATCTAGTGTTCAATAATGACAGATTGGGGATGGTAAGTTGGAACTTTGGGACGAAATGGATCCCATATGAGCTCCATCTAAAAGAAAAAAGACTAACAGAGTTACATTATTTATTATATAACTGAAAATTGTGTGTAATGCGTGTTGGGGTCGTTTTGTGGTTAGAGCAGCAGACGTGCCCAGTTTCCAGACCTGTTTGCGGAAAATTCTGGCAAGTATGTGATGAGTTCCAAACAAAGACGAAATCGGTCTCCTTGGTATACTTTACAGGCTTGGTGCATATATTAGACATACTGAGTTGGTTTTCAAGTCAAATTGTCGGAGACTTTATATAATGGTTCGGGTGTTTATAACAAGATCGCAACCTTGATTGTAGTAGTTGTTACCACCGCCCGCGCAACCAAGATTGGTTTAATTATATAAATGTTCAATTCAATATCATTTTCCATGCTGTGTGTTGTCCGTTAAATAATGACAGACTGTGTGGTTAGTTGGAATTTTGGATCGAAATAAATACTTTATGTGATCAACTTAAAAGAAAAAGATTAACAGGGCTACATTAGATAGTATATAACTAAAAATTGTGTGTTGTGCGGCAGGGTGGCTCAGTTTTTAGACTACCAGATTCCGGAGCACACGTACCCTAATTCGAGCCCTGTCCGCGGAAAATTCTAGCTAGTACGTGATAAGTTCCAAATGCCTTTTCTACAATATACACTTAGTTTATACTGACAAATGTATGCACTTAATGGATGAGGTATATATGTGAAGATCCCAACCTTGATTTTGTAATTCTGGTGTTTAATCCGACCTTCCGGCTTTTAGGTGAATTGGTTGTTCTTCGTTCTATATAATTTAACGTTAGATGTAAAATGATTTATGTGTTGGGTTTGTTTGGCCCATAACCTAATACGTCATTGTTATTTTATGTTTTGGTTGGACGGTCAGTTGTGTTGTGCCTGTCACTGGATTATCTACTTGAGCTATAATGCATGAGTTCTGTTATGATCTAAGTGATTGTTTTAAAAATCCGACTCACCTGTTCTTATCTCAATTGATTGTGCTTTTCTATGATTTAATGTTAGATGCGTAATGGTTTGTGTGTCTGGTTTGTTTGGTCGATTATGATTAGTATTTTAGTTTTTAGTTGGACGGTCGTTTGTGTTGTCTGTCACTGGATCATCTATTTGAGTTATTGTGAATTGTTTTGGCTATGCTCAATAATATGTCCGATGAGGTAAGTATAAGAATCGCGAAAGCTAAAACAGCTTACTCGAACCTTCGTCGTTTATTGAGAAACGCGAGTATTTAAATCTGTCTTAAAGGTCGTGGTTGCAATGCATCTGTACGGGCAGTTTTACTATACGCTAGTGAAACTTGGACTTAAAGTTGATGATTTTAGGCGCTTACATGAATTCGACCTTCGTTGCTTGAGAAGTATAGCACATGTTGGTTACCAACAACGAATAACTAGCATGGACGTCCGTAGACATATTTTTTGATTTGCCAATAAGTGCTCGTCATTAGAAAAGCAAATAAGGCCTAATCACCTTCGTTGGCTCGGTCACGTTTTTCGTATGCCCTCATTTCGATTGCCCAGTAGGGCTCTGTTCTCTCATTCAGCACCAGATTGGCGTAAGAAACAAGGTGGGCAGATTTGGACATCGCATCAACAATTGAAGTCACTTACATCCAAATTGGGTAGTATAGGACCCAATCGTCTGCCAGGATGGGGTCCTCGTGCGCATCATAGTTCTTGGTTAGAAACCCTTAGCGATATGGCATCGAATCGAGCTCAGTGGCGATCTTGTTGCTGATTTCTAGTCAAATCATCTTCGTAACCTACTTTTCTTAGTATCGCCGAGTTAGTTGCGAGGCTCTGTTTGTTTATGACAATGCAGTGAAAGCCGCAAGGAAGCTTTATTGCTGATGTTGCCTTGCCCTAATGCTAACTTGGCCATAACGGTGTTGTTGCGAGGTTTAGTTTGCCTCGTTTCTGTGAGTTATCCTGATAAATTTACTCCTAGCCAATAGGTATTCCTTCTCTGTCTATGTGTGTGTGTCTCTCTCTCTCGTAAATCTCACTAGTAATTTGTCTAAAATGTTATTTCGGTTGCTATTTTTATTTTTTTCAATTCTTATGGTTATATGGCATTGAAACATTAGTCACTTTTGATTTTTGTATGCCAGCATGATGATGATGATGATGATGAGTGTAATGGCTTATATGTTGCGTTTTTTTGGTTTATATCTTTATCTGTAATGGATAATTTCGTTCATACTTTGACAGTCAGTCGTATAACACCGCTATTGAAAAAAAATTAAAATATTCTTATTTGTTATTTAAGTCAATATTTGGAATGTCGAGTTTCATACCACCACCCCTTTAAATTATATATCGATGCAGTCTGTTTTTTTGATATGCTTATATTTAGAATGTGCTATCTGTCACACATTGCAATAGTGTAGCAATTTACAACGGGATAACGTTTTAATTCAGTTATACCGAATTTTTCAGTGATATTTCTTATTTGTATGCACGGTGTTTGCAATTTTGTGTTTTATAGAATCTGAAAGTGAAATTAACAACCTTACAGAAGTGAATGCTCCAATTGTGGATGGGTCTAGCCACGTCAACATAAAAGTAAGCTAATTGTAATTCTATATTAAGCCTGAAATGTACGCCTACAGTAGTGGAAATCAGTCTTCTTACGGTTCAGGTTAGCTTGATGAAGTTGGATTTACAATGTGTTCGTTGTAAGAAATGAGAAATTAATTTGTGTGAAGCAGTTGCCAATAGAGGACTACTATGGATAATTACCTTTTCGTTTGTTATATGCATTTTATAATTACTTTTTTGAATATCATATATTTTGACCAAGTAAATAGCCTAAGCTTTAACATAATCGTATTCGACACTTAGTCTTGTTTTAATTTACTTAGCAACACATGTCGAGGTCGTCTGGTCGATTTCTGGATTGAGAATATTATACTAATTAAGATAGCTCATTTCCTATATGTAGTTATCCTATTCTTCATACTATCCAGTATAGACTAAATATCGTCATTTTCAATCATTGAAGCGCCTGTGTTATCAGAGAGCGGCGGAAAATATTATCCTGGAAATAAAAATTACGAATTATTCATCGCTTACAGCAGTTCGCTAACCAACGCTTTCAGCCTTCCCTGATAAGGGTCTCCAGTAATGTTGTATCAAACGACGGCCGGCCTGAACTGGCTAGTTCGAACTTTAGCTCCTGATTACTTTCTACTGACGCTCAGCCGGCAACGACGTCAATGAAATTGAGTGCATACATTGAATTACGGTGGTATTTTATTTAGTCATCTACAAAGGATTGGCAATATAATTGTAATGTAGATGTTGGACATGGTGCGAAACGAAATAAATGGGCGATTACCGAGTGGTTTGTATAATTTGGCAAAGATGATTGTAGTAAAAATAATAGTTCTGGAAATCTCTACAAAAGACGATACCTCTAGTATTACTGTGAATCTAGCATTACATTATTCTTCAGAATAAATTTTGCCACACCGAACGTTTTCGGGGCGTATAGTTTCGGTCAGTGCCGCATGAACAGCTAGTAAGCGCATTTAACGGTTCTCCGGACCTCGCCGTATTATGCGGCCCATAGAATAGCATTGCCAGCGTGTTAAAGGTCAGCAAGACAGCCATTAATGCCAATTTTCAGCTCGGGGAGTTTAATGGCTACTTCAACAAATGCTGCGGAATATGAGTTCAGATATAAGAAATTTAAACCGGGACGCTTCTTTTTCATATTTTGCGAGCGGTGTCCATAATTACGATCGAAAATTTTTTTTGCGACCTATAAACTACACAGGGTGGTGTGATCATCAAAGCAGTACAAAATAGTTTTTTCCTCAAGGATCACACCTGAAACTTGTTTCCTATTCGGATATTCCTACAGGATGCTGAGTTTTATACTTAAGAGTTTTTAGTAGTTAATTTTATCCTCCGTTCTAGGCTGGAAAGCACCATCTTCGCTTAGCAACTGTCTTAAACACGCCAGAAAATACCTTTAATCTTTCTGGTGTTTGCTCGAACCTGAAGATGATCTATGCTAAAAATTGTTTAAGATGCATATCGAAAAGATTAATGGGTCAGCTTCTAGAATTGGAACCGATATATATATATTAATACATAATTTTTAGATCAAAAGTTAATTTATTCTTTATATCTGAACTGCTTCAGTTGAATATTGATTTTTAAAATATGAATGCATTTTTGGAGAGATTTGATGTAGTTTCATTGAGATCTGCTGTAACTTTTCTTAATTTTAGTTGTCAGCCAGCAACAAAGTTTTTCTACCCTCAATCTACCGTGTTCTGTTGGCGCTTCCTATTCGTACAACTTGGTTGGACATCCGACTCAATATGAACCGATTGTGAGTCTAACTATTTTATAAATTAGGGATGCTTTAGATAGCGTTTAAAATGGTTTAAATACTTGTCATTTATCACACTCTTTATCACCATATTGTACACTGTACTGCATCTTCTATACTGTTTCATTCGATGGATTTGGTCACGTTAGTTAGGAATCCTTTATTCGAATGACGCGCTTGTGTTTTCGCGCATTCAACAATACAATATAGACGCACGTAGTAAATCTGTACGAGACTCTTGGTCTACCTTATCATATATGATACGTTGTGAAATAGAGTCTGAATTTATCAGGTAACCTGATCCTACGTGTGTATTCACTAACTCTTTTAACAAAAAATATTCTGAAGGTGACCGTCGTCGCTGAACTTACTGCTGATCACTAACAGCCTCGAGAGCTTTGTGTGTTGAAAGTAACATTGATGGATTACGCAAACATGCGAAGAGTTAGTGCCGGCTATTTTGCCAAGGTTGTACAAGTGCATCTTATCTCTCCAAAATATCTTTTAGAAACGAAAGTTTTAGAAAGAAATTTTCTTTGTGGGTTTCTCGATTTTTATTTTAGAATTTGGTCCATCTTAATAGTATAGCTTTGTTGTGCATTTTATCAGAAAAATTCATCATAAAACAAAAATTTTGATTGCAGTCTGTTATATGCTGCATCAAAATGTGTCACATTCATTATACTTGAATGTACTTTTAGGAGTTTTGCGTTACATATTGTCTACCTAGTAACAAATTAGTTCAAATGGAACTGGAAGGATATACCAAAGTTCGCATAGCAAGAGGTACAATCTCATGTATATATGCCTATCGGTACTACGCCTTAAACAGAAACAGACGTATTATGGGCCAGAAAAGAAAGCAGTCTACCTGAACATCCCATTTAAGGGGGATGCAGTTTCCCGAATGGCACAAAAGACAGTTGAAGCAGCATTAGCACGCACATTTATTGCAGCTAAACTACGAGTGTTTTTAGGGTAACACACTTGCCTTTACCAGCAATCAAAAAGAAACAGCCGTTAATGTCGATATCAAATATTATTTATCAATATACATGCGCAAGTTGTCGATCAACTTACGTAGGCCGATCGACCAGACGGTTAATTACTCGAATGAGAGAACATTGCAAATTAAACGCCTGTTTTAAATCAAATGGTGAATACACGTCTGCTATTGCGCAACACATCATCGAAACATCGCACGTATGTTCTCCAGACGTAGCATTCAAAGTAATTACTAAATGCAAAAACAAAAGGGAGCTAGCCACATACGAAGCCTTATGGATAAACAAATTGCAGCCGGATTTATGTAAGCAGAAGAAGCACGTACAAGCATTGAGCTTGAACTGGATGTGACGCACGCAATTTGATTGATTTCTATTTTTCACACTCTCTCTATGTTCACATATTTCTATCTTGTTTTGCTTTCCAATTTATATATAAAGATATGTTCATTAGTAGATATTTGAAGACATGCATAAGAAATGTTTCTTATATCTGATAAAATTTATTCTTGTTTTTGCACAGAAGGTACAATGAATATATATATATATATATATATATATATATATATATATATATATATATATATATATATATATATATATATATATATATATATATATATATATATATATATATATATATATATATATGGTCAAAAATATTGGATATTTGGACGGTACAATCTCGTATACGAAATTATATTCAAGCATAATAGAGTTAACTTCATGTAAAGTCATCTGACTATATATAAATATACGGAGGCTGTAAATAATACCAATGTATTGTTTATTGTTGTGTACTTTCTACGTGGACTGTTATTTTTTATTTAAACAAAATTAATTTCACTTTTATTTCTCCAATAAATAGGTTAATGAGATAGACCAAAAGCGGTGATATAATATGATTTCAAATTCAAATTGTGAAATTAATATTTCTTTTTCGAAATTCTCAATGTTAGTGAAATTAAGCCTATTTTGATTACCCGTGTGCAAGGGCTATTCACAGACTCGGTATCTCGAAGCCCGGTATTTGTATTTTTTGCAGAATAAGTATGTATTATATATATATAATATATATATATATATATATATATATATATATAAAACAAATGAAATATAGCATGCATTATAGCGAGAAATACCTTTAAATACAAAAAGACAAAAACTCACGGAATAATACGAATTTACACTTAATAATCAGCCCAAACATAAGCACGTAATTTGTGTCTGCACGAAGTTATACTTTTTATTTTAAATATTTTGTTGGGTGCGTAACACCTAGCTAAAACTTCGTATATATCCCATCTTTTGTTTTAAGAATTCATTTCTCAGTTAAATGTTGAGGACAAATTGCAATTTACTATTAAACAATAATTGATTGCGATGCAAGACTACTAGAGGTGAGAGCCGCATATCTAATATTGCTTTGCATATATATGTAATGCGGTTGGAACCTTGCTAGTCAGTTTGCTGTCGTACTCTGATGATGATCATGGAAGGTCGACACGCGTCAGCGCGTTGCAACTGGCGGTAGTTTTGTTATGTTGTTCGACGAATGGTTAAATCCAATGGGATCGGTGTTTACTTCAAGCTCGCAAACTTGATTTAAAGAATTGCAGTATACTATGTTCGATAGCGACGCGTAGATCAGTATTTTTTGCTTACACAGATTAATAATGTCGTTTGTCGTATGTACGCATGTGCTTATTATATCGGAACTGTTAGTTGTTATCAAGCATGATAGAGTTAAATATTATTTCACGTCTTATATGTGCTGGCCCGTAGCCGTCTAACAATCCGGTCTCGTGAACCGCGGGCCATAATCTGTCATATAACATCTTGAAAATCTGGAGAAGATACTTTTCGGCCGCACTCAAACTCTGCTGATTCAATAGAAGCCGCATGTTATTCTCATTAGGATTCATTTAGAACAAGATATGTGAAGTAGGCCAACACTGGCGTTTTTCGATTGTAAATGTGATGCGTTGACCAAATTCGGGCGCTGCGACGCGGCATTGTCTGCGGTCTCATAACATTTTTTATAGACTACTCAGCTGGATTCAATTATTTGCCACTCGTAATACTATAGTGAGCAAAGCTTTATTGGTGGCATCCGCGCCAAGATTTGACGATTTATTAAAGCCTGTTATGGTCGGCCATCGGCCTGGATTCGCAATAATAGGGCCATTTTTGAACTTTTTCTTGATTGGCTCCAACGTTCGGTTTTAATGCTCCATATCTCCCATCTTTTATCATAATATTGTCGATGCAGTTATTACTGAAGTCATTACAGCAGTCATCGATGTGTCGATCGCTGTTTGTGATCGGCCAATTAATCTCAATTACGCTAAAGGTACTGTGATGTCGGAAAAGCAACTCCCATACAGTGCAACACATTATAGTAAACGGAGACATAGGTCTCCTTCATGGAGGGATCCAGAGGGGTCAATAAAGCATGTCATCATGCCTCCACCGAGCCCTGTTGCTGCAAGGCTGCCGCATATTTTCGCTCATTCAAATTTTTCTTTGTTAGTGAGAGTACCTTACTCCATGATCAAGTGAACGATATCGCAAATAATAGTATCCGACCAAGAGATAGCTGGTCAACCATTCCTGAGTGTACAGTCAATCAGCAGAGTTGCTCTGGTGGCCTGGTAGAAGCCGATTCGCCTTGTGTCAACATTATGTCCCAGGTAAACGAAATCCTTGAAGATTGACAGTATGGCGCCAATTGGCACAATTCTAGACTCTGGACTGATATTGGTTATAACAACCACTTTTTATTTATATTTAGGCTGTAACGAATATGCACGTGGTGAGCACAATAAATTGCTCTTCAATAGCTCATTTTCGTTTACTGCCATGAGAAAATTATCGTCAGCTGTATTCCGAGGATTGCCGCGGTCACCCAGTAAAAATAGCATCGGTACTATAGTTAAACAGGGTGGGACCTCTGACAAATTAATTTTGAAAGCTGGAGCCAATCGCAAAGGATTCAGAGAGATAGTTGTAATTGTGAATACATGTTGATGAATCATGATGAGCTTCGAGCAACCGAACAATTCTGATTGGGATTTCATCATTTAGGTAGCTCGCCATAAAGTTACAAATGCGACAGAATCGGCAGTAGCTGTATTATCTATCAAAATAAACAATGATGGGCTGCTGATACCGATGGCATAATTGAAAAGACCGGCGGAACTAATGAATTTGGTCCATTTGCGGTCGAAATCCTACCTGGGGTGACCTTTTTCGCTTTCCTCACTCCTCGTGAATCATTCTGAGGTTAATAGTAGTGAACACTTTGATGCATCACAGACCTAATGTATACAAGGGTATTTGGATGGAGTGCTAGTGTCACCACAACAATACCGCTCCACTCGTTTAAGTTGGATTCCACAGGCGGTAGTTAGCTTGTGCAAATCCTTCTGAACTTTAAAAAAATTAGAATAGAAGTCATTGGCCCCAGCAACTTTAAATTCCATTAGGAGGCTGGATGTCTCTGCCACTTTTTTAAATGTAGGAGTTTCGACATCTATCTCATAACAATTTTGATGGGTAACTTCATCACTAACCACGTCGTTTGTAAAATGTGGAGATTTCCTATGTGCTTGACAGGTTGCGTTTCCGAATTTCATAACATCTTCAATCCCGTGGTAGAATAACCGCTACAGATACGTCGGATCTATCATACAGTTCGATTAAGCTTTCATGCTTGGACGATTTTTTCAACTCATCAAAGTTATTTAGCCGACGTTGCTCTTCATCTTTCACGTGGTTGGTAGAAAACTTGTGAAGTTTACGAAAGAGGGTGCGATCTTCTTTTAGCATCGCATTAGTTTCCGAGTTGTTGAAAACAGTTAGTGTTATAAGAGATAACAAACGAGTTCGCACACTTTCTGATTGGTGGACAAGCCTGCTCTTGCTTGACCTATACCTTAGTGACGCTCTAGATGCCATTTTGTGTGCTATCAGCTTTATCTACAGATGTGCCAGAAGAAGTATAGGCGTGTCCGAAGTTGTTAGCCCCCATCGTCTCTGTTTTATGTGCACTGTTATTCAGACCGTATGGAACCGAATTTCAATCTGATTCTAGCAGTCAGAAGGCTTGTCAAATTGATTGATTGAGTCAATACAACGCCTGTGATTTGCTTTCCCGTCCAATGCTTGATTTCCAGAATGTGCTCTATTTGAGTATGATGATACGTCACTGTCCCATCTGTGCACGTCAAATCGCTGCGACATTTAGCAATGTATCACTTGTGGTGTTGGGAAATTGAGTTCGCTAAAAACAGGTTTAGTCTAAGGGCAAGATTGAAGAGCCCGATGTGGCATAATTTATAGTTAAGTAAAAAATATTTATATTTATTCAATACCGGTCTGGTTAATATTAATGCTGACTGTACGACTGGCGTATGTCGGTATGTCGTGAGACCAAAAACCTCTATGGCTAAATGCTTAGAAACTAAACTGGTTTAGCATATCTCTAAAATTTGTGGCGTTTGAGACTCCACTGATTTATCACTGAGCCTAAAAAAGTGAATAGCAGATTGTCAATTCGAAAACTTTCGTTTCTCACTTTAATACGCATATTAAGTTTAAATTACTCTTTTATATTTTATAATCTTATGCACTCGTGCGTTTCATGCTTACTGGCGACTCATCAGTAGGAGCCGGTACAACGCCCTTTACACACTATATATTTGAGTGTGAAATGTGGGACAACTGGATGGTTCAGTCTCCTATCGAATGTATATATCAACAATAGTGAAGCTAACTTCATAGAAAGTCTTTTACAAAGCTACTTTAAAGTCAACTCACTTTATATTATATATATATATATATATATATATATATATATATCGCGCTTGCAAAGGATACTAACACTATGGTTGTCTTGTCCGTACATGATGCCAGCGCTATGGTTGCTTGGTCGGGACATAGTACCAACACAATAGATTTCAAGGTATGCTGAAGGACTCTAAAATTGAGAATTACAATCACTTCTGAAAAACTGCTACTCCAGCAAATCCGTACACTCTGGCCCTGATCGATATCAGTTATCACAATTAGCGGTAATCATTACATCATATAATTAAATATAACAGTTAGATACTGTTCCGTGCAGACAGCTAATATATATGCAATTATTTACCGAAAAACAGATTAGTGTAAATAGGGCCACAAGGATAAACCAAACGGAGGGTATAATCTAATGGGCACATTTGTTTCGTTAATTGGTGTAGTTATCCTATCCATGCTAAGCATGTTTACACGCTGTCTATCATTGAATACTCCAACCATGAATAACCGATTATTTTACTTTTGATTTAACAGTCGCACGTCACTCCTTAAATGCGAATTTTTGAAGACATTTTAATTAGTCATTTTGGCTTCATACAATTATTGGTTTTGCCACATTTTCTGAGTAACTTAAGGTAATTTTGTTTCAATTTTAATACGATCCACTAATTAAAAGTTACTAGCGCTGATTTAGTACAAGTAAAATTGTTTTCAACATGAACAACTAAATTATAGCATGTAAAGATTTTTTGATTTTTATATAGACAGATCGAACTTCTAGTGGTCTGCCGATAGTCCGAGGGCGCGGTCGTGGTCGCATTCGAGGCAGTCGTGCTCCTCGGGGTCTAGAGGCATCGTTTACTCCATATGGTTCTATATTTGCTACATCATTACCCAGCCAATACATACATCAGACGAAAGTCACCAAGTATGAAGAACAACAATGTGGTACAGCCAGTGATTCAAGCGCCGGTGGCGGGAGCAGTTATTTAGTTCGTGGCCAAGGTCCAGGTCGTTTCAGATCCGGTCGCGGCAGCAGAGGGCCAAGAAAATCTCGGGGTTCCAGAGGATCTCGTGGAGGTGGTAGCTGTGATGACAGTCTGTATACAACTGAAAGAAAAACGTCGCATCGTATGCACGGTTATCGAGACTCCGACGATGACTTCATTGTGCATTCTAGCGAAGAAGATGAAGATAGCGATGATTGTGCTGTGTCTAGCTCGTCAGATAGCCAGGGTAGTGACGCAATCGATGATGAAGACGATCTGGATGACGAGGAGTTGGAACGCTATGAGGTTAGTAAATGTGTGCCCGTAAAATGTCATCGTGCATACCTCTCAACGTAGCACTTAGATCTACGGGAATTTGGCGAAAAACGGAGTCTAATTGAATGACCTAGCTATTTATTCCTTATTAAAGTGGACTCTTTTTCGAGCCACTATGCGAGAGGCCTTCGTCTCCGTTTTTAAATGTAGATTGAATGGATAAGTACAATTAAATCTTAATTTTCTAATACGCTTCATCATCATCATCATGCCCAGCCATACTTATGTTTTACTGCCATATAACCATAAGAAGCGAAAAAAATATATAACAAACAACAAAAATACCATTTTAGACACAAATTATTAGTGAGATTTACGAGAGAAAAAGAGAGAGAGAGAGATCTGCAACAAGATCGCTACTGCGTTTGATTCCATGCCATTTCGCTAAGGGTTTCTAACAAAAATCTATAATGTGTACGTGGACCCCATCCTGGCAATCAAGTGTGTCCTATACTACCAAATTTGAACGTGACTTCAACTGTTTCTGCAATGTCGAAATCTGCCCACCCTGTTTATAACGCCAATCTGGTGCTGGATGAGAGAACAGAGCTCCACAGAGAAATCGAATTCAGGCCTTACGCAAAACATGATCGAGCCAACGAAGTTGATGGAGCCTTATTTGTTTTTCTAACGAGGATAACTTATTGGCAGATCCAAAAAAACGCCTTCGGATGTCAACGTTGGTTGCTCGATGTTTGTAGCCAACATTTGCTATACTTCTCAAACAACGATGGTCGAATGCCTATAAGCGTCTAAAGTCATTAACTCTAAGAGGCCAAGTTTCACTAGCGTATAGTAAAACTGCACGTACATATGCATTGTAAACACGACCTATAAGGCAGAGTGAAATACTCCCGTTTCTCCATAAATGGTTCGAGAAATCTACTCTAGCTTTCGCGATTCTCATTCCGACCTCGTCGGACATATTGCCTAAGTTATTGATAGAGATCCCAAGATATGTAAACCTGTCGACTATGTCTAGATCTTCATTCGGTACTCGCAGCGTTGGAGTGAGTGGTAGGTGATCCTGTTAAATTATCTTACATTTAGAGGGTATGAATTTCATACCGAAAGGTGGAACGTCTGCTAATCTATTCCAGGTGGCCTGGGCAGCATCTCGATTGTCGAATAATAGTACGATATCGTCTGCATAGTCAAGATCGACTAGTTTACCGCTCGGGAGAACTTCAACACCTGCATTCTGAATGTGTGGAAGAGTGTTCTCCATAATATCGTCGATTACAAAATTAAACAAAAAAGAGGGAAATTGAACAACCTTGACGAACACCACTGCTGGTTGTAAAGTTGTGCGTTAATTCGTTGTAGTCCTTGACGCGAACAGAAGTATTTGTGTAGAGCGCGTATAATATTTTAAAAATTTGTGGGCACACCACTTTTCGACAATATATGGAATAAAACATTGCGATCTACAGAGTCAATTGCACCCTCTATGTCTAGAAAGACGGCTATTGTTGGACTGTGATATAAATGTCTCTGTTTAGGAACTTGGCTAAACGTAAAAATATTATCTATACAACCTCGTCCTAAGCGGAATCCGGCCTGTTCTTCTCTAGTATGTGATTCACGTGAAGCGCTAAGACGACGTGGGATAATCGAAACAAATAGCCTAGATACGACTGCAGCGAACCAATGATTATTTCTACGGGGGTCTGCAATACCACATATAGTAGTACATGCATTGTGCATAGTGTAATTCATCTTAGACCAAAGTAAATTCAGAATTTCATCATCAAGACTAGTTAGCTTAGACTTTATAATATCTTCATATTTTTTCTGAAGGGCGGTTGTTTGAGTTTGCCTACATCTGTTTTTGGTTTATTCTTATTCATTTTCCCGGATTTTTTTGTGTGAATCTACAACTGTTAAGTAGACATAAATGTTCCAAAATGTACGAGAATCCTAGATGCAACCACGCCGTTTTTAACTAATTGTCTTGTCTGTGCTTGCCAGTTTTCGTTTTCATGTATTTTTTACATGACACAAGGTTGTCACAGCCGTAAGGTGTTGTCGGGGCTGCTTTCCAGACATTGTCAATACACTGTTGATAAGCGTCATTAATAGCTACTGATATGACAATTCCAGCTACTGGTCTGCGCGTGGTATTGGTGCTTGCACTAACAGAATGGGCAAAGGCGATTTCTGTCACGTATAATATTTATTCTATGCATCCGATTCACGTAAGACTAGGGTAGCAGACCCTTTACTAGGAGGAAAAGTGACAGTGAATGAATTGTTGGATGGTGCTCGCCAGCCTCGTCTGGCATGCCACCTTAGAACAGGTTTACCGAACATAAATCTCCAATTCTCACCGTGAATGAGGGACCTCGACTTCTTTTTGAGTTAATTAATCACAATGCAAAATAATAATAATTCAAAACTGCAGCGGTGGCACGTAGCTGCCGAGTTTTGCAGATTGCTTAAGCAGATGAAAGCTACTGCAAACTATCCGTATACTGTAACACCTGGAGTGAAAGGTTATTTTCTGCAATTATAAACGTGGACCAATATCGTCGCGCACTGGTCGAATGAAAATAAAGACGATATTTACTTATAACTAGCAATCACACTTAGTTTATTTCCGGATACTCCTCTGTTTCGACGGTTAAACTATGAAATAGCATGCTCGTATGCAAAAGTTTTACGGTTAAATAAGAAGAAGGTGACTGATGTCGCTAACCTCTCTACACTGAAGCAAACCACATGAAAATACACACTTTTAACTTCCGGAATCTTTTGATTGTCCCCGTGTACCGCTTAAGCTCAAGAATTGTTTATTCATTGACTCTTGGAATATGAGGCTCAATCCTCGGGAACCAGTCAATCTTTTACGGATGACAAAATGCACAAACGCTGATGATGTTAGTCTCCTATCCAGTTCGCTGAAGCCTACCCTGTGTTTTCTACAGGATCAACCAATGGACTTGGCCACAGGTTTCTGGTTTCCATAATCTGATTGAATTTCCACTGCATGCGGTCACCATACTCTTCGTACATCCGTGCAATGACAATGGACAAAATGGTCAGAAAGACTTCAGGAACTCCTATTTTGCTGCTAAGCCACGTTTGGCAACAGTTGATGTCGTACCAAATAGAATTTGGATAGTTGGGAGGAAAACAATTAAGAAATCCTCGGCTTGGCATCCGACGATAAAATCTGAGAAGTTTTTTGCTATGCTTACTATAATACAAGCTCTTCAACACGTAGAATCTGCTGTGAAACTAAGAGGAGATCGCATATTGGTTCGTATTATGCGCGAAATATTTGAGTATAGCCACACTGCGGACGATGAACAACGTTGGTTTAATGTAGCTAATAAGTTGGAAACTGAACCTAGTAAGCCTAAAGAGATGCCACATCGGCTCCACCTAAAGGAAAAGCTAGCGAAAAAATAAAATTGGCGTGGGTGGTGCGGTGAATGGAGTCCCAGACTTTGAAACGTATATGCCCCGAGTCGGGTCCCGTTCGCAAAATATGCATAATCAAAATTCTGCCATTAGTTTTACATTCAATATAGCTTCACCAACTGGCATGGTGCCTGTTTCCTAATGACAGATGGGGAGTGGCGATTTAGATTTTCACGTGAGATCCAAAACAGGTTCCACCTGAAAGGAAGGTTAAAGTTTCGTGTATTGTGCAACAGAAGTGGCGAAATGGATAGTCAGAGACTCCGAGACAATTGTGCCTCGATTCGAGCCTCGTCCGCAGCAACATTCTGGACAGTGTTTGAAGAGGTGCTAATAAAGGCGAAACCGGTCTACTGGATGAATTGTTTTTGTTTTCTTATTCAATTCTTAGTTTACACTGACAGATATAGACGATTGGATTGGTGCTTATATAAGGCTCGTAACTTTGATTTTAAAATTTATAATACTTATTGCTTACTGGGAAATGTTTGTTCTTCCTGCTACTTTTTATTTTATTCCGTAATACTTACTAAATTCGTAAAAACTGCAATGTAATCTTTATAAATCAAAATGATGCTGATAATTGCAAGACCTAAAGGAACACCCTCGCCCCTCCTTCTTGTTCCGTTTCTCTTGATTTATTTTTCTATTAAATCTTTACTGCAAACTTTAGGTCAGGGCAGCATTCAATCTATTGTACGGTCTAGAATTAAGCACCAACTCCATCTTTTCACCTCTAGAAAAACAGAACACATACCGTCAGTTACTAATTATAGCGGATTTTTATCAGTCATCGTAAACTGACTAACGCGGAGCAAACCGCAGTTTTGAAAATTGGAGATGCAGTTCTCGCCTTTGAAGTCTAACTATTGTGAAGCGAAGAGAAGTGAATTATTTCATTGAGTTTCTGTCACTTAATTATTTTTTTAACAAACTACATCTTTTAAGAAATTATTTTTTTTTATAATTGAATTTTCCGACAACATTCGTTTGGACTATAGGACAGATTTTCATGCTTTACTTGGTGCTCTAACGATAGGCAGTTAAAATTTTTGATTTTTCGCGATAAAGTATGATTTTATAAATTAGATATTAAATACAGATCCGCTCACGAATAATCTTAAACATCAACATAATAAAATATTGCCTGATTGATCAATTTTTCAGTCGGTCAACCCTAAATTTTTGCATTGTTTACGCGCTCTGTCTGTTGGACCGGAGTTAATTTTGCTTAAATTTAGCCTAATGAGGTACTTATTACTTTCTTATCTGGTTTGAACCTGAAACTTGCTTTAGCGTAGAGCTGATACCATAATTGACGGTTGTGGCACAATTGATAGCTCTCGTTGGTCGGTAAAATCTTGATTCTTCTACATTTCCAACTGCACAGCTTGTTTTCTTAATTGATTAATAGTTTCGCATTGGTCCCGTGACTCTGAAACCTTCCATACACTGCCTGACTGGAAATGTTTTTCAATTGAGATTTGCGATTTTCCGCTGAGTTTTTGGGACTTCATTTCTAGTCTCATCTTTAGGGTTGACACCATACTAACCGAAAAAAATTGTGGCAGGTGTGATATCCTCGTTCAAAGCGGATCTATTTATGCTTATTTTATTTCCGAAAACATTTTTTTGGTCTGCCATAATATCCGGCCTTACTAATTATTCTCTTATACTCACATTTATGCATTAAACTATCCACGAATAAAACAAAAACTTAAACACGCATATATGTGTACTCTAATCTAAATTGACTTGTATAGAATGAATATAATTAATCAGTATTGATTGACATAGATGCCTATCTATGATGTTAAGTTTTTTTTTAAATTTTTCCTGACGCGTTGAAGGATTAACAAAGTTTCCAGTTACGTTGTACCACAGTAATCTTCAATTCTCTGTATACCTAATCTCATCCTGTTTGCAATATGTTTTACAGAGAGTGAGGTTAATAAAACTTGATAGAATATGTTAGTACCCCCACGTTTGGACAAGACAGAATATGTGGCCCACAATAACGAAGGGCATGCCAGCTAAATAAACCTTTATTTATATTCATATCCTGTGTAAATTTAATTTTATTAATTAATTATCTGTCAAGAAACCATATACATAACTATGAACGTATAAGAATATGCATATTAGCAACAAGGTGTGTTAATGGGATCCACCTCAAGTGCATAATTTATCAGCAATAAATATAAAAATAAATAATCTATTTATTTATTTTTGCCCACATATTATACATAAATATCCATTCGTATATACGTCTAAAATATATCTTATGAATAGCTAAATAATCATATAAGCAACCATTGGGGATCTTCACACAGTTTATGAAATTGTCTTTATATCCAGCCATTTTATATACGTATACACAATATACATAATATGCATATAATATACGAAACCATGTGAGTTTCTCAATGACTAAATCAGTCAAATACGCATATCTTAAATGTCTATGTATTCAAAACATATATATATATATATATATATATATATATATATTAACAAGCAAGAAACTGGATTCTTTGATCTTAAAGTACCTACTGTTCACCTTAAGGGCATAACATCAACATTACATATATATTTATTATTATGCATCCTCATTTTATATGGATATATATTAATATTCATACATATATTATGTATACCATAATCAACATATAAACAACTATTTGAGATCGACTGACAACTTATATAAGAATCGAAATATCCATCCATATATATGTATATGCACAATAAATAGTGTACATATCTAAATAATCATATGAGCAACCATGTGAGTTCGCGCCACATTTTATATGAATATCTAAATATTTATACATATGTATGTCTAAAACTATATATGTAAAATAAATAACTAAATAATTATATATGAGGAACCATGTAAGGTCTTTACTCTCACATCTAGTATATGAATCTAAATATCCATACATATACATATATATATATATATATATATATATATATATATATATGACAATATGTGGTGTACATATCTAAATAAGCATATGAGCAACCATGTGAGTTCGCGCCACATTTTATATGAATATCTAAATATTTATACATATGTATGTCTAAAAGCTATATGTAAAATGAATAACTGAATAATTATATATAAGGAACCATGTGGGTTACTCTCACATCTAGTATATGAATCTAATTATCCACATATATATACATTTATATATATATATATATATATATATATATATATATATATATATATATAGAAAATATGTGGTGTACATATCTAAATAAGCATATGAGCAACCATGTGAGTTCGCCCCACATTTATATGAATATCTAAATATTTATACATATGTATGTCTAAAAACTATATGTAAAATGAATAACTAAATAATTATATATAAGGAACCATGTGGGTTACTCTCACATAGTATATGAATCTAATTATCACATATATATATACATATATATATATGGTGTACATATCTAAATAATCATTTAAGAAACTATGGAGTTCACCCCACATCTTATATACATATCTAAACATTTATTCACATGTATGTCTACACACCATATATAATATGAATATCTTAATAAACATATAAGCAACCATATGAGTTCCTCCCACATTTTATATAAATATATAAGAATATTTGTCCATATATATTTACGTGTACAAACCATATATAATAAGCTTATATAAATAAACATATAAGGAACTATGTGTGATCCTCCAAAATGTTTTTATATCCTATATATATATATATATATATATATATATATATATATATATATATATATATATGGTGTTTGTGTGTGTGTAAAAGCCATATATCTTATTTATATTTAAATCAACCATGTAAGTTTCTCCAGTTGACACAATTTACAACAATTTTATTATAAAAAGCAAAATCAATCTTACTATATCCATACTCTGTATAACTCAATAGGATACAATCTAAATTGTTCCGTTTGCTATCTAAAATGCACAGTCGCAGTCTCTAAGTGAGACTTATGGAAGATAGGTCACAGGTTAAACTGAAATGACTGTAATCTAATTGCATTATATAACCGAAATAGATTAACCAGGTTGATTATGGAATCAATTGAAATAAAATCAGAAATGAACGTCATGAATGTAGAAAAATAATTGGGCCCCATATTTAATAAAGCCTTCTCGAATGGTAGGAAACGTGGACTGAAAGAATCTGAGTTAACGCCAAATCCGACTATGAAATCGCGTCTATGTATTTGAGATAGCAATCCGAACAATTTTATTTATATAAGATGTGGGGTGAACTAACGTGGTGTCCTATATGCTTACCGTATTATATATATAAGGATATGAAAACATTTAAATAAGATGTGGGAGGATCTCACATGGTTCCTTAAATGTTTATTTAGAAAAGCGTAGTATACATGGTTTGTACACAGAAATATATTTGAATGCATATTATTATCTATTTATATAAGAAATGGGAGTAACTTACATGCTTGCATATATATTTATTTGGATATTATATTTACGCTGTGTAGACATACTAATGTATAAATATTTAGACATTTATTTAAGATGTGGAGTGAACTCACATGGTTGTTTATATGCTTATTAAGATATGTACAACATATACTGTGTGTATACGTCTATATGGATGGATATTTAGATACCTATATAAAATGTGAGAGGAACACCCATGGTCGCTTATGTTGATAAAGGTATACATAGTATACAAGATGTGTAGTCGTTTATATGAATGACTATTTATATATATCCATATAAAATGAGGTTTTATATATATATATACATATATATATATATAGATATATATCATGTATTTAAGTGTATAGTTGGTATTGGAAGATCAAGATTACCGTAATATAAATGTAAATGTAAATTTGACTGATCCTTCTATGCGTTGGAAAATCAATTTTAAAAATCGTGACATTACGGATGGGCGTATATGTTAATCCATACTAATTAAATTTTATTTATTCTATAATTTCAGATTCAGATTAGAGTTCACATATGCGATGTATATGTTTTGTGTGTATACGTGGATGGTTTCTGGTATAAATGTGAGGAAAGCAAGAATAGTGTGAAAGGAGCAGATATTAAAATGAGCTAAAGAAAAATCTTTAGGAAATAAAACAAACATAAATAGATCTGTTTTGAAACAAGGATATCGCAGCTTGACACATTTTTCTATGAGTATCAACCCTGAAGATGGGATTGAAAGCAAACGTCAAATTCGAGTATTCGCAAACCTCAATTCAAAGGATTTCAGTTTATTACGGTGTATGGAGGATTTCAAAGTCACAGGTCAGTATGAAAGAAACAGCTAGTCAATTTAAAATAAACAAACTGTGGAGCTGGAAATCTAAAAGAATCATGATTTTACCGACTGCAAGCGTCAATTGTGCTATCAGCTCATTCAACGACAGCACTACGTAAACGCAAAGTCCTTTTAAGGAAAGAAATAGCTTTAGATTACTTTATTTTTTATTCCTTTTCATATTTGAATTAGTTGCGTTTTGAATTATACTCCTGACAATATGTATTAAAGGCTTAGCTCAAAGAGAGACAGTAAATATCGCTGTCTAGCTAGTCGCACAATTTTCCTTGGCTAATGCCAAAGTTTAGCGTTCGTGTTACTTCTGCTATGGTATCCATTGCTTTAAAAAACGATAACTGTGTTCAATCTATAACTATTGTATCATAATTTATATTTCGTAACTGAAGTTCAGCTCAATCTACTGCGCTAATTATTTATAATTTAAAGATTCAATGCTCTGATTACTGACGAATCTAATCAGTCGTGTTTTTGCAACGCTGTTGTGAATCTTGACAATTCTACGGTCTCGCAATTGTCTCTCGTAAAAACAGATTCTGGTGATCCATTCTGTTCTTCCTAACATTGTCATTCTTTTCTGTTCTATCTGTAGGGAAGTAAGAACAAAGGTGACTTTGCGAATCCCTGATCTCTTTTATTTTATGTATGCCTGTATCTGTGTGCAGGTATGCATGTATGTATGTATTTATGTATGTATGAATGCATGTATTTACGTGTGCATGTTTGTTTGTTTGTTTGCACATTTATGTATGTATGTATATTCATGCATGTATCTATGCCTGTAAGTCTATATGTAGATACGTATGTAATTAAGTTAGTGTGTATGTACGCATATATGTATTTATGTATGTATGTTAGTATGCATGTATTTATGTGTTTATTTTTGTACGTATGTACGTGTGACGGTGTATTTTTGTATGTATATATGTATTTATGAATATATGCACGCATGTACGTATGTATATCACCTGTATGAATTTTTATACATACGTACGTACGTATGTGTGTATGTATGCATATATGACCGCGATTCGTGCCTAATAAATACTGCCTGATAGACAAGCGTGTGTGAGGAATGCTTTTTTAAAAGTTTGTAGTACAACTTTGCACCGTTATTTTTTCTTGATTTGAATTGTTGTGACACAAGCGGAAGAACCAAATTCGGAAAAAAATAATATCTCTGTGTGTATGTATACGTGTATAACTGCACGTATATATGTATGTTTATATGCATGTATGTATTTACGTATGTAAGTATGTATGTATGTATGTATGTATGTATGCATGTATGTATGTTTGTATGTATGTATGTATGTATATGTATGTATGTATGTATGTATGTATGTATGTATGTATGTATGTATGTATGTATGTATGTATGTATGTATGTATGCATGTATGTATGTATGTATGTATTAATAGGTATATATGCATGTATTTGCGTGGGTGTATTTTTATGTACGTTTGTATATATTTGAAAAATCTCAGTATTTATGCATTTATATCTCTTTAATTTATTTAACTTTGTCTCATTGTCTATTTATAACCAATTGTAAACAAAGTTTATTATTATAGTAATTGTCCGTCAGAAACAACTGATATTGTCGACTCTAATTGGGGATTTTTTTAAATTTTCTTTGTGTGTTTATTTTTATGCTCCATGACAGGCTAAACGGAAAAAGACCAAACTTAAGAAGAGAAGAAAACGAAAGTCTTCTTTACAGGCCCGTGGGAGTGTTGATGAGGAAACAGACACAGATACTGCCACACTGACCGATTCATGCGACGAAGACGAATCAGCAAGTGATGGAATGCAGGAAGCTAGCCGTCGTATTGATGATGCTAAAGGTGGTTCTGCCTTTCACCAACAAGATCAAAAACTGAATGTTCAATCGCATAAGCACCACAATATAAACAATAAAAGACACAAAAGGTCCAGCAGACGTGATGACTTTTTGGTTCTAGCAAAGCGAGTAAAACAAGCCGTCGAGTGATCTCACCCGATAATGACTTCTAATATAAAGAGGTAACCGAGGGCAGAGCTCGAACGTAAACTATTACATGCACACAACGACTGGCTTTTTGCACATCTTCCTTTTGTGCATTATAGGTACATGACATTAGAGAAATACTGTATGGCCTCGAACCATGGTCTAAAAATGATTTTATGGATATTTTGGTTTTATCTATGATATAAGCACACACAAACACACACACACATACACACACACATATATATATATATATATATATATATATATATATATATATATATATACATATATATGATATGACATACATTTAACGATAATGCTTGTACGATACTTAGCCTCGAAACAAGGAAAGCACTTATTCGTAGGCCGATCGACCAGACGGTTAATTACTCGAATGAGAGAACATTGTAACTTAAACGCCTGTTTTAAATCAAATGGTGAATACACGTCTGCAATTGCGCAACACATCGTCGAAACATCGCACGTATGTTCTCCAGACGTAGCATTCAAAATAATTACTAAATGCAATAACAAAAGGGAGCTAGCCACATACGAAGCCTTATGGATAAACAAATTGCAGCCGGATTTATGCAAGCAGAAGAAGCATGTTCAGGCATTGAGCTTGAACTGGATGTGACGCACGCAATTGATTGGTTTCCGTTTTTCACACTCTCTCCCTATGTTTACATATTTCTATCTTGTTTTGCTTTCCAATTTATATATAAAGATATGTTCATTAGTAGATACTTGAGGAGATAATGAGAAAGAAATGTTTCTTGTATCTGATAAAATTTCTTTTGTTTTTGCACATAAGAAGGGTACAATGAATATATATATATATATATATATATATATATATATATATATATATAAACTTGATCTAAAGAGTTGCCGCAATCGTTGTAATTAATGGTTTTATAAATTGGGTCACCGATATTTATGTGGCGAAAGCTGCAAAAAGTTAATTTTCGTGACTGCATAGAAATTGTACAGCCGATTTTTCTAGTCCTGTCCAATGAATGCGAGACTCTAGAGGTGAGAGCCGCATATCTAATTTTGCATTCCATATATATATGCAATGCGGTTTGATCCTCGATAGTCAGTTTGCCGTCGTACTCTGATGATGTTCATGGAAGGTCGAAACGCGTCGGTACGTGTGACTGACTGTAGTTTTCTTTAAATCAAGTTTGCGAGCTTGAAGTAAACACCAATCCCATTGTATTTAACCAGTCGTCGAACAACATAACAAAACTACCGCCAGCCGCAACGCACTGACGCGTTTCGACCTTCCATGATCATCATCAGAGTACGACGGCAAACTGACTATCGAGGATCAAACCGCATTGAATATATATAGAAATCAAATTTAGATATGCGGCTCTCACCTCTAGCAGTCTTGCATACATTGAACTTGACTGGAAATGTCGGCTGCACAATTTCTATGCAGTCACGAGCATTAACTGTTTGTAGCTTTCGCCACATATACATATATAGGCAATACAATTCAACAATAATTGTTTGCGCGAGTGGTGGTAACAATTCTTTAAATCAAGTTTGCGAGCTTGAAGTAAACACCAATCCCATTGTATTTAACCAGTCGTGACTGCATAGAAATTGTGCAGCCGACATTTCCAGTCAAGTTCAATGTATGCGAGACTGCTAGAGGTGAGAGCCGCATATCTAAATTTGATTTCTATATATATTCAATGCGGTTTGATCCTCGATAGTCAGTTTGCCGTCGTACTCTGATGATGATCAAGGAAGGTCGAAACGCGTCAGTGCGTTGCGGCTGACGGTAGTTTTGTTATGTTGTTCGACGACTGGTTAAATACAATGGGATTGGTGTTTACTTCAAGCTCGCAAACTTGATTTAAAGAATTGTTACCACCACCCGCGCAAACAGTTATTGTTGAATTGACTGTAGTTTTGCCATGTTGCCACTAACGGCTGGTTAAGTGAAATGGGTTTGATGTTTACTTCAGGTTCCAAAAGCGACAAGGTGCAGCTCAAAAATCTCACAACGAATCACTTCTTCACTTCGCCAGTCTATACAAAACTCGACGAGATCGCAGTAGTAACTACGAGAAATAAGTTGTGCAATTGGCGAAAATTTCAAAATAGAGGTAGACGCTGCCGTGGATTGGTGCGCCATGGTAAATGTACGATTTCATTTTGGTCATGCGGATACCAAGAAATGACTCTTTACAACGTGCCATTGGATGGCACACTTTTCTATCCTTACCATGTTTTAGAAACATACATATACGCTACACGCCACATACGTAGACTTAAGTTTTCTTTACTTATTACCGTATGGCCTGAGGCATTATTTCTTTATCAGCAACTTAGTATTATTGACTAAATGTGTGAACGCCTCTTATATTGATGCATAACTTTATTTATAGAACAATTTCATATAAGGTAGTTGAAAAGACATTTTTTCTTCAGATATTATTATGCTCATGCAATAGCTACGTATAATTTTAAGTAGTCAAGACTGATCGATTGCTGATGTAGTGAGTCCAGGGGAATTTTGGACTCAATACATCTTAAAACTGACGCAACACTTCAGCAATAGTAAAGCACAAGCAGTTTTGTAATTCTTTTTCATGAAATATCAATGAACTGCGCATCGCGGAATCTGTTAGTTGCGACATTTGCTCTCCACATTCTAGTTTTGTGAAACAGCTTTGTTGTTGCATAACATATTCTAGATGGCTAACCTATCATCACCATTTTTTAAAGTTACAATTTAAATTAATTAAATCAAGGTTGTGATCTTGACGTGAACAACAGTTTCAGCGTTTCGGCACACTTCGCGGTATAAACTAAGCACTGTATAATGTAGAAAAGGCAATTCATCCAGCAGCTCAGTGGTGTTAGAGCTTCAGGTTCCGGTATGGTCGAAACCGGTCTACTGGACGAATTTTCCTTTCAGCGTTGTAAAATGCTTAGTTTATTTTGATGAATGTCTGTATATAATGCGACGGATTTGTTTATATCATGATCGCTATCTTGATTTAAATATTTGTTACCACCGCCCGTTTTACTGCACCGAAATCAACATGATATTTGGTGACAAAGTGTGTTGTTGGAATATGCTTTGAAATTGATTTATCTTACTTCCTTAATCGACATAATTATTTAATTGAATTTTCAAAAATAGAATTTAAAAAAATATATTTCCGTTTAAAAACATTGGGTTTAATTTTACTTTACATGCTATTAATTTGCACAGTGGCGAGAGTCGCCTTTGCCGGAAATTGTCTTGCAGTTCTACGCAACGCTGGCCGAAATGCTGTGTGGTCCCAGTGCTTTGGTTGCAAAGTGTGTCGCTGTGTTGGCGGGTGGCGGCGCGAAGGCATCTTCACTTAATAGCCAGTTAGCAGCAGAAGTCTCGGCCACCGGCAACGCTGAAGAAGAAGATCTTGAAATGCCCTCTCGCAGGCAGGCCCGTCATATTCTCAATTTACGCTATCCTCCCACGGCGGTGTTTGCAGTCGCTCCTATCCGCCTTACCAGTAGGCCGGGTTCCATTATCGATAGAATTCAGAAGAGCTATTCTCTGGTATGCTTATTTATAGCATTGTTACTTCGTTTTAAGCCTAAATTCACATTGGCGTGAGGTCATAGAAATGCCACCAGGCGTGTTCTTGCCGGTCGTATTGACAACGTCATTTTGGGATTAAGACTTCGCGAGAGACACCATGTTTCTAAGTTGTGCATGGTATTGGCTGTGTAGAGCGTATCTGTGGTGCTCTATATGTTTATACATCTGGAGACCTATGAATTCGTCTAGTACGTCTGCAATAATAAGAATGATCCTCAATGCTAAGCAGATGTGCTCTTGTGAATGGTGTTTTAATATTACTGGAAGAGATGGTGAAAATGAAATGCTAAAACGTCAAACAGCATGGTGGCTCGGTGGTTAGAGCTACAGATACTGAAGCCCACGTGACAAGGTTCGAGGTGTCTGTCCGCGGAAAATTCTAGAGAGTATTTGTTGAGCTCCAAACAATGAAGAAACCGGTTTAGCCGATGAATTGCCTTTTTCACTTTATACGATGCTTAGTTTATACTGAAAAAGTTATGTACATACTGGGACAGATCTTTATTTCAACATCGCAACCTTGATTAAATTAAACGTAAAACAATAGTGAATAATATTGGATAGTCAAACAATTTTTTGTAATTAGTATTAATGGTGTGAAGGGCGTCGGAGAGGCGGAACCAATCAGAAACCAGCCATAACGGAGACTCACACGGTGTGTACCTCGAGAAGAGGATTAATCTGAATCATATTTTTTGAAATTTGATTGCAGAATGCCAGCTTCATATTTTCCCAATGCCGCGTTTTGCGTACGCGGGTTGTAGCTTTGCACTAACAGTTTCACAAAGATCCGATTGATCACAATTTCCATTTCCTTTTTGTCTTCGATCGGGCTGGGTTTGTATTCGTCCCTTTCTTCCGAAGGCTTCAACATCGTTCATTTTAATCTGATTGTTGCGGAACTAGTGCAAGCCATAAAACCACGAAAGGGAATTCTGTATATGTTAAATTTTATTATCACTCTTCGATACAAAGTACACCATCCGTTGAACTAGTCTACAGAGAGGTTGTAATACACTTCCATATAGATTTCTCAAGTTATTCTTCGTTAATAGTTTTTTTTAATTTTAGAAATTTGTTTGATCTTTGCGTATATTTCTTCATAATTCTCTATTGCATTGCCAGAATTTATATAAGAATGTATATGTATATATTATTTATGGTGACCATTGACTTCTAATATTACACAGTATATTTTTATTAGGAAGAGAAAATAAATTTAATGATGGCTGGTATACATCCCTGGTTTTCATTTGGTTATGTGGGTGGCATCTAGTATGATTTTCAGTCTTATTTATATATTTTCTTGGTGGTTTATAGCTGATTTATTCGTGAGTGCATATGTGTATGCGTCTGTGTGTGTCTGTTTGCTTGTAGGATTCATTCTTATTGTATTAGAGAGTGATGTTTGAGATCTGGCTATTCTTGTATTGGTGACTTCAGTTTAGACCAGATGTTCGCGTGGTTGGCTATTACATGTTCAAATGTTTTCCCCGAATGTTGTCTTTCCTATCATTCTTGAGTTTTAATCTAAGCCTTAAATAACAACGAAGAGTGTGCGGATTCCATATATTTAGGCAATGCAATTTAACAATCTATGTTAGCTAGTAAGATAATAACTATAAGCGTTAGAATGTTTAATTGTTTTTTATATAAAGGGATTTGTATATACATACTAATGATTACGGACTTTGCTATGTGTAGAACTGAGAAATTCGTTAAATTTGCTGGATGCTCGTTACACTTTTACTCTCAGAAATGTCTGATTTTCCTGAGGGTGCCATGTTCTTTTTAATCAATTTTGGCGGTGCTGAAGGGGATGCTAACTTTTGCGCTAAGGGAATTGACCGCCGTGTAATTATTGAGGCTGGTAGGTCGCTTCTAAATGATAGGTTTAGGAAAAACTGGTCGTATTCTCTGTAGTACATATATATATATATATACATATATATACATATATATATATATATATATATATATATATATATACATAATAATAATTATATTTTACCACAATTAATTTATCTTGCGTTTTATTTAGGGATCAACTTTTTCAACGGCAGACGCTAATGACTTAACGCATTCAAGCGATTTGGATTGCTTCACTGTAGTTATGTGTGCCTCTGCAGCCGGATCTTTTGTTTCTCCAATGCTTGTGTTTCCTCAAGAAGTGGAAGGACTACCGGAAGAACTAATGAAGGTGCCTTAATTTTGACTATACATAGGCTATGTGATCTTTTACTTCATTTTATGTGTATATTCATTGATTTTCCAATGTGATCAGGAGTATGGGTTACCGGTAGGCATATATAAGATAATTATTTTTTAATGTTTTCTTATGTATGTATGTTTGTATGTCTTCATGTATGTATTTAGTTACGTATGTTTGTATTTACGTATGCATGTGTTTTAAATACGTCCATACTTATGTATGGACGTAAGCATGTAAATATGTATGCATGTATTTATGTATGTTTGTATTTATGTATGCATATATGTAGGTGCTTGTGTATTTATGGATATATTTATGTATGCATGTATGTATGCTTTTTATACGTATGCTTGTCATCAGCATTATCATTATCACAGACGACGTTAAAACCTGATGCTTCACTGCCGCATTATCATGGGAAATTGATTATGACAACAAACTAATAATTTAAAACAAAACTGCAAAAGAGTAATTAATTTTGATTTTGGAAGTGGTATATCTAACCCATCCGAGCCTGTGATATCGTTTTAAAAGCTTTCTCAATAGTTAATTTTGTCCAGTTCTGTTATCTGCTCGACATGATGCCTTTGATCAATTGAATAAGCGAAGATCTGGACAATGCTATCTGGCTTCTTTTTTATGCATCCGCAATTATATCGGTGGACAACTTGTGCATGATGGCTCGGTAGGTGTGGAAGAAGGCTGCTTACAATACTTACTTGGCTACTGTGGCAGATGAAGTGCATTTTTGTTACTGAAGAAGAATAACCAATTACCTGGTAAAATTACGCATAAATGAAATTGAAAATAGAGCTCATTCTGAAGGCTAACTTGATTTTTGACACAGAGTCATCGGTTCCTCTGTAATTTACGTCGTAAGAATCTCAGATCCACGCGTCTCCTAGACTATCTTATATCTTACATACAATTAGATATTCACTTTTGAATGTTATCTACATGAAGTTCCGTCGTTTCGTCTTTCAATGTGAGTTATGTTAAGAGGAATGTGTTCTTAATCATAAAGTTCGTCTTAAGCATTGAGCATCACAAGGCGGCTTGTGTTTGTTCATTAATCAAACTATTTCATAGCACTGCGATTCTTTTCACACTGAGAATGCTTAATATTTATTGATGCTTTTTACATTGACTAGCTAGAATATCCTCGGATGAAAGATCGATTTAACTGGTTGGAAATGTGGAAAATAATTCAAATCACCTGGTGCTCCTTAGCTGAATAATTCTGAAGCCAATATTTCAGTGTTTAATTGGCAATTCGGCAGTGCTTTAGATAGCAAGCATACTTAGGTAACTTGATCTGAATTGATTTGGTCGTGAGCAGATTATCGTTTTAAAATCCGCCTTATTACTAAAAATATGCATGGTTTTAAATGCGTTGTTACAGAAAATGTGGTCGTTAATCCCTACTAAGACGGAATGATTTCGATTTATTTTTCATGTTTTATGTAGTCTGTTACTAAATGATGATGCTCAACATTTTGCCGGAGTAACCGATTTTTTAAGCAACTTTGGCTCTCCGTGTTTGGCAGTAAAACCGGACTCGAAATTTTAAAAGAGTTAAGATGCTACCATTAGCGGTACACAAAACTTGGGCCATGCGTTAACTTCATGTGGACATAGCTTGGTATAATGAATCTATTTATATTTCGTCAAAAAAGTGCCCTTTTCTTCCCCCCTAAGTCAGTTGGCTAAACGAAACACGACTGGGTTTCTAAATCCGTTTTTGTGTAATATTCCGCTCTCTTTTTAACTAGGATTTGTATAAAATGAGTGTATCAACTCTCCACATAACAGATCTTTATTCGGCGGCCCCTTCAAAATAGTAAATGGCTGCTTAGCCAAGATGTAATAGACCATCATTAGGCTGTTTCATTTATGCTATTCTCAAATGGCCTGAGCATATTCGGTAGTCACAATATGTATTGTTTTTCAATGCCTCTTTCTATAGAATCATAGATCAAATTTGGTGATTGTTACATCCCTGGCAAAATGCTTTTATTACCTGAAAATATGCCCTTTGTTATGCGGACTAGCACTTAACCACATTAGGATCTAACATGATTAAAAACTTGAGTGACCATTTTATATCGAAACCAAATTCGTGGATATGCCCAGTTATTTACCCGTGCTGTCTGGCTTTGTTTCGCAAATTTATGTTACTAACCTGGGCTACTGTATTAAAATGCTGAGGTTTTCGATTTGGTTCCTCAGTGTTGCGATGACCTTGGTTCTTGATGAAGCGCATACCGTTTTTGACATAAGTAGTAAAATTTTTAATGTTATGTGTATATCTCAACTTGTTCTCATTATTTAGATGATGTCAACTTCAACCAACATGCCTACTAATCCACCATCTTCTGCATTAAATGAGCCTAAACCTCCAATGGCTGCATCCACTTTGTCATCTTGCAAACTTGACGAAAATCCAGATGAACCGAAAAGCGGCAAAACTATGGTTTGTGATATGCTACCAGATCTGAACAGCAATGACTCCTCTAGTTCATTTCTAACGCCTATGTCCACAGCTGCTTGCCAACTAGTTGAAACTGACCACGATTTTGGTATCACTACGCCCGATAAAAGCACACCTGTTTCCGATCCTGGCTCAGTGTTGTTGCCTACCAGCTCTAATAAACCATCGTCAGAAAATATAGTCGACATGGCGTTGTCTGATATCGTGCCGCATGGCTGTTCCGATGCTAAAAATGCTGCAGACATGAAATCATCCCTACCTCCATCAGCAGACGATCAAGACAACTATTTGGCTGCGAGCATGGCCAATTTTCCTGTAAATAGTATGTTCACGTTTTCGCCAGGTGCGCACATCGATTCTGACTCTCTCTATGAATGGCTAAAGCATTTCATTGACAGTGATTCCATGAGACAGGCGCCTGCCTCATCTGCACGACTTTTGCTAGTTCCCGACAGTCTGTTAGATATAATGATGGATAGCAATTTGACAGCACCTGGCAGCGCTTCAGCAGAGACTGGTGGTCCTCTGGCGGAGCTGGCCAGACAGCACGGTATTTGTATTCTAGGTGTGCCCGATTTATGGATGCATCGACTTCACCCGATTGAAGCAGGATTCACCAATGCCTTGCAGCTTATATATGCTAGACAGCTAGCGTTCAGAGGTAAGACCACCAGCTTTTTATGTTGGCTAATTGATCATTACTTTATTAATGCATACCACTACGTTTGATGTCTGCTCTGATAGTTTCTTGAGTCAAATGAAAAAAGCTCAAGGATTTTCATAGGATTAGTCGACATTTTGTTTAATTTTTTTGAATTTAGTGCATTTATGTACAGTAACTATTGACAGTAATCACTTAAATGAAGATTACGATCTTGATATAAACACTTGTCCCAGTATGCACTTCCAGGTTGCATTATGCGTAGCAAAAAATGACCCGACGAATTCTATCCGGCAGCACTGATCTGTCAGTACCTGTGCGCCTAGTTAAAGTACGCAAATTGATTTTAGTGGGGCACTGTTTGAGAAGAGTACTTACGCATTCTACTCGAAAGGTTACGTAGGCAGCTACGTTGGATGGCTGGAACTAGTATACGCATCCGACCAGAAATCACGGGGCCGGAGACTGTAATTTAAGTTTACACTCACTTGACTTTGTTATATCATACCCTGACTAGCCAAGAGAAGCCTGAATTAGTGGAAATCTGTAGAGAGAATGCGATGAACAGACTCCAGTGGAGAGGTCTGGTTAATTCTGCTATAGTAAAATGGGCTATTGTGCAACCAACCATGCAGGAGGCCTAGATGCCTGGTTTTTGTTTGTGTTTGTGACCAGAAAGCGCTTTTACCTTGAGCTCGTTGTAAAACCGTGGGTTCAATTTGTCGCTTGCTATGCTGATTGCGATATTTGGAGGAATAATCAGAATTTTTTTAGGTTAACTAGTGATTCCATACTTCTTTCACCAAATTATCACATCTAAAACGTTTATTTGGTGCCTAACTTTCGAAATATTCGTTGCATTTCAATATTGCTTCCATCTCTTTAACGATATTTAACCACTGCTACTCTTCATCCACAGGATGGCTGGTTCCAATTCCACTGCAAGGCTTACTTACCTCGGCGTGACCTGCCAGCTACACAGAATTTGTCTCCTCTGAGAGAGAGAGAAAAATAACAGGTGTTTCGCAGACAATCTAAGTGAAAAATATAATCTAAATCATACATATCCACTAGTAAAAGACTTACTTTACTTTACTTTACTGCGGCTGACTCCTTTTGGAGGATAATCCGGCTCCATTGATTTCATGGAGTTTCTTGGGAATTTGGTACAAGTGGTGTCCCCTCACCACTCGGTCTAGTAAAAGACGATCTAGGGGTAATCTACACCCAGATATAACTATGAGTATTTGTCATATTCACGCGGTATTATATCATCAGTTGTACTTACTGATCGATTGCCGTCTCGAAGGATAATCTAATCTGTCTAGCTTACTTCAGTTCTATTATAAACAACTTAAAATGCCGAGAATGCCTTTTAGTATTTCTGCCATTCAATCCTTCATTCGTTTTATCCCAAGGAAGCTGTGTTGCTGATGTCGCCTTGCCCGAATGCTAACTTGGCCATTATGGTGTTGTGGAGAGGTTTAGTTTGCCTCATTTCTGTGAGTTATCCTGATAAATTTACTCATAGTAGCAAGGTTTTCCTTCTCTCTCTACCCCTCTCCCTCTCTCGTAAATCTCAATAATAATTTATCTAAATTCACTTATATACTTTTTTTCCTCTCCTTATGGTTATATGGCTGTGAAACATTAGTCACTTGACTTTTGTGTGGCTGGAAATGATGATGATGATGATTTATCCCATTTATTTGGTTTATGGCGCAAAGTGTTGATACGCTTACTGTTTAATATAGTTTCAATGTAAATTGTTAGAAGGCAAACGGCGGAAAACTGGTTTAGCTACCTGCTATTGATGAGTGGTGAAACGCGCGTGGTATATTTTAATTTTGGGCCAAAATTTGGTTAATCTAAACATTCCAAAAATATCTGAAACGACACTAAAAAGCATGTCAACACCAGGAGTCTTGCAGCAATAATCCATACATTATAAGAATTATCAACTTTTAATCGTTTCTGTCTAAGCAACAGTATTTGTCAGTATTAATAACTAATTTAAA